>JAHTLZ010000237.1:7170869-7201197 GCA_023846285.1 Phrynocephalus versicolor | reverse complement strand
AACAACAACAACAACAACAACAACAACAACAACAACAACAACAACAATAATAATAATAATAATAATAATAATAATAATAATAATAATAATAATAATAATAATAATAATAATAATAATAATAATAATAAAGGAGCACTGACACGGCCCCAGGGATGGCTGGGGTGGCACCCTAAAATAAAGAAAAAAATATAAAAAATAAAGCCAGTGCCAACCCGGCCCCAGGGGCCGCGTGGTCGGCGCTTGAAAACAAAACAAAAAAACAATAATAATAATAATAATAATAAAAAGGAGCACCGACCTGGCCCCAGGGGTGGCCGCGTTGGCACCATAAAATAAAGCAAAAATATAAAATATAAAGCCAGCGCCAACCCGGTCTTAGCATCATCCTGGATTTTGTTAAAAAAAATGGCTTGCAATTGGTGAATCATCATCATTAATAACAAAAATAATGCCACTCGGTTCCAGCCCCTCTCAAGGAGGCACCATTGGCCCTCCAGATGTGTTGGACCACAACTCTCACCATCCTTTGTCTTTGGCAACACTCACTTGGAATTCTGGGAGTTGTGGTCCAAAACATCTGGAGTGTGGAGTTTCAGCACCATTGGAAGCCATTGAGCTTTCCAGCATTTGATTTTCACCCCTAGAGAAAGTGGAAATGCTTATGGATACCAGAGGGAGAAGGTCATATTGCTTATGACAAAGCAAGAGGCAGGGCTGTTTTCCAATAAGGGTGAGTGGTGGACATGGAAGCACACCTTTTTTATTTTGTTTTGCTTTGTTTTTTGTTTTTAAAGCACTGACCGTGTGGCCCCTGGGGCTGGGTTGGTGCTTGTTTTATTATTTTTTATTTTTTTCTTTATTTTAGAGCACCGACCCAGCCACCCCTGGGGCCAGGTCGGGGCTCCTTTTTTAATTATTTTATTTTATTTATTTTGATTTTATTTTGATTTTATTATTATTATTTTACTGCCGACCACGTGGCCTGCCTAACAACTGTAGCATGGGCTGGTCGGCTTTTTTTTAAAAAAAAACTTTTGGCCCTGGGCCGGTTCCGTGACTGGCAGGCCAGGTCCGGTGCTCGTGGGCCAGGTCCGGGCCTGTGCGCCAGATTTTTTTTTTTAACCTTTGGCCCAGGGCCGGTTTGGCAGCCCACAGGCCAGGTCTGGTGCTTGCGGGCCACTACCAAGCCTGCACACTGGATCTTTTTTAAATTGTATTTTATTGTGTATATATATATATATACTTTTACTGACAAACACGTGGCAGCCTACCAGCTTTAGCAGGGCTGGTTGGGTTTACCCCCCCCCCCCCGCCGGAGCTCCTTCCCTGCAGCCAGGAGGACCGGACCAGGAAGGACCAGCACCAGGTAGGAGACACCGGCAAACAAAACAAAACGAAATGAAACTGAAATTTCCATTTTGTTTGTTTTGTTTCTCATAGAGGGGGCAGTTCGTTATTTGTTTTGTTACATAACAAAACGAATAACAAAACAAGCCAATAGTTAGTTTCGTGCTCATCTCTATTTATAAGCCTGCAGATTAGAGTGAATGCTCTGTTCCAGCTTAATACTCAGATCAGGGTTAAAGATGAGACATTTCTCCTATTCTACAGAAAGCTTAGTCTCCCAAGCAGTGCTAGATTCCACCTTCTCTAAGTATTCATTCTGAATATTTCTTTTTATTTGTATATCAGGTTCAACATTCTGATCTAGAGTAAAGTTGGGACTCTTATCTGTTTCTGAATTGAGCTCGGTAAAAAACTTAAGACTGGATAGAATTGACAATATACTGAAGTTTATCAAGCATATCCATAAATTGTTTGCGTGACATTGATTCCCGGCTCATTGTTCTGGTTTCACTCAATTTTAGTCCACTTCAAAGGGTTAATCACTTCCAGAAGGGAGGGGGTGTAAAAAGGAGTGCAAGGACGGGAAGGAGTGAAGATGGAAAAAAAATCCAAGTCTGTTATCTAAAAAAATTGTTTTGGAAGCATTGAGACAAGTTCAAATAGTTTCCTTTGTCTTCTCTCAGCTGGGCTAATGACTCTATAAAACAGTTTATATGAATGTAGAAGCTTCAAAATAATACTGTCTTAAACTTTACTCTCCCAACACAGGCTTGTAGCTGTCTTTTCAGGAAGGGAGGGAATGAGTACTTATTGAAGCAGGAAGGTGTCCAAGCTCACAAAAATAGGGGAAAATATACAGTTTCCAAATATCTACAATTATTTACATTTGTACAGTGCACACAGTTTGAACTGCCGCCATGACAGATGGTAGACAGACTTTCTCCCAAACAGGAGATTAGACGATTACTGAAGCTACGAAGCTTGAACCACAATTCTTCACAGCCCCCAGATGCTGCTTCTCTTCACCCCCCCCCATCCAAGGGGGACTTACCCTTTCAGGCCCTGTTTGTCTGGAAGAATTCAGCCTGATAAGCCCAAGAGCTTATCGAGGTGTTTCACTGCGGCGAAATCAGAACCAGAACTCCTTCAGACCTTTCTGTGCACAGTTTTCACTCAACCTTCCCTTCAGATATTTATGGACTTTGCAGTAGCCGTGATAGTTCTTGAATTTCTCCAGATAATCTATGAGGACGGGTGTACCTCAATAATCTGATCTTGACTAAAGACAATGAGAGGCAGCTAGGAATGGGGTCAGTCAAGCAGCCATGCAGTATAAGTGCAAAATTACTTTGTTCGCCGATGAAATAAAGCAGAACAACATAATAGATCTGCTGGATGGTTGTCTTCTGTGCCCAAGATTTGTCCTCAAAGGCAGGCTCCTCGTGCAAATCCCACTTCATTGTGGGCCACTTGTGGCCTTACATGTACTGTTGGACTGCAACACCCTTCCTTCCAAACCAACAGCCAATGGTTTGGAATGAAGGAAACTGCAGCCCAGCATCTGTGTGGATGCAAGTGTCCCACACCTTCATATATGATGTCCTATCAGCATTCATAGGCATACACAGATTATGGGAACACCTCCTTTCTCTTTTTCAGTAACAGGATCGAAAGCATAATAAATACCTCAAAATGATTCTCCATGTCCCTGCGGGATATCTAACTATGGTCCAGAACTGATGTTCCTTGTGCTTTAATTAGTGAACCTCATGGGGATTGCTAGGCTTAATAAATGCCACTGAACTGATGACTGACAGTGCATCATCCGAAGAATGGGTCTTTCTATGAATGCTGGCTTTTTGAATAATTTGGGAAAGTATGAGCTGTTATGTATTTTCAGATCTTTGAAGAAAGTTGTCCTCATCATTATCCTTTTCACAGGGGTGATTTCATTTTGAGACCACTCCCAATTGAGAAAGCTTTGTTTCCTTCTTTAATCTGCCCCCAACTCCATTAACACAGATTAAATCTAACTGCAGTGGCATTTTAACTTTGAAAGCATAGCTGATTGAAATGAACAACCCACAAGGCAAAAAGTGGGCATGTTACAGCTTACCCAAAGACACAAATAAATACATATTTGACTAATATAGCTTGCACCAGTACAGCCCTTGAGCAAAAATACATCTTCTCTGAGGTCTTTTATGAATGAGTTGCTCCTGACTGAATAGGATAAAGTTTTGAAAAGAACTCTGAAAAGGACAAAAGTGAGACAAAATGTGAAAGTGGTGCATTGTTCAAGAGTAGACTTCTGTATGGGTTTCATTTTGCTTCTAGAATTTAATTGCTGCACAGGCATCATACTATTTTTAAGCTTGAAATCATATGCCATTGTGCTCTGGAATACTACTGAATTGCCAGCTGGAATTATGATTTAGGTCTCTAACAGTGAAGCCCAAGGTTCAATTCCTCACTCTGCCTCCTTGAGAAGTGCTGGACCAGATGATCCCTGAGGTTCTTTCCAGCTATGCAGTTCAAAAGTTATTATCCATTTTTTTCAGTCATAGATTTACAGTCTGATGATCTCAAGTTCCTGTCTGCAGTGAAAGCTATTGATATTGATTTTCACATGGGTAGTTCATCTCAAGGTGTTCATCTGAACTTTACAGAAATGGCAATAGGTTCAGCACCTTGGATAGTTCCTTTTTACAGGTCCATTCTTTTGACACCAGGCATCCTCAGCCTATAATGCCTATCTGTAAGATAGATGCTAGGTATGCATACTGTTATTATTATTTGTATTTATTATTTGTAATATTTTATACTGTCTTCAAATGTCCATGCAAAACAGAACCAAATCAAGGATATTCCCTGGCTGAAGAGGTGCTAGGGAGGCTATAAATGACATCATCATGCCCTATATGTTCTCTTGCAGCTTACAAGTTTGCAAAGCAAAAGTTGTGTGCTTTTCAGACAAGTACCTGGAATTGTCCTCTTCCTTCTCTAACTCAGCTTCAATTAAAAACTTTGCTGAAGTATCAATATGTTCTTTCCATTGCTGCATTAACCATTTTGCAGAGCTGTAAGCCAGCATGAAAGACTTGTCTTGTGATTTAGGCAGACTTTTTGCATCATGGAACACCCCTTTTTCTTTGTCCTGCACTTACCCACCCTTACTGAGTGAATTGAGCTAATTTTATTGCAGTATTGTTGCGCTGTTAGGACTGAATGCATGAGTGACTGTGGAAGGATGTGCCTTGATTGCACAGATCATGCGGTCAGGGCATCAGGGTCTGTCTTTTCTCCCTATTCATCAATTTGTATTACTCCCCCCATCTCCCCCTTAACTGTACAAATAACAAACAAAACCTGCTGAAATTCTGGCTGCAAAGCTATGATCTCCCATGTCCCCCAAACCAAAGGTAAGAATGGTCCATACAGGACGTATGCTCTTTGTGTTCCCTCAGTTGAAGGTTTTCTTGTTTTGTTTTGTTTTTGTTATATTTAATGAAGAAACAGAAATGGATAGATGGAGTGTATTTCCTTGTGCATCATGTCATCATTGGGGCAATCCCCACTGGCTCTCAAAGTAGTCTCTGTGTGATTGAACCTTGAGCCAGTTTGCATGCCTCCTGTGCATTTCCACTGGAAGACCAAAACAGCCACAACTTTTCTATTTCCTACCATTCTGTGTGAAATCTGGATACATGACAGGCCTTCAAAAGAAGGAAGTACATCTTTCAACTTCCAAGCCATGAGCTTCACGGGGATTAGCATATTGAGCTTGGGTTGAAGGCATTCTTATGAAGAGATTTTTCTAAGGAAAGGAACAAAGGGAGCACTTAATGTCCCCAAAGAGCATAAGAGCATAAGAACACATTCCACACACCCCTCTGGATTTCTTTTCCCAGTGCAATGAAGTAATACTCCAGCCAAAATCAAACATCCCGTAACATAAACCTCGATCAATGAAGTTCTGGAGGGCACAGTACTCCACAAGCAACTAAGAAAACAATTACCACTAGGGATGGGCACGAAATGCCAAAATGGCATTTTGTTTCATTTTTCATTTTGTTCCCCTGTTTGTTTAAGTTATTCCAAAGTGAATTTTTTAAAATTTTCATTTTGTATTTTTTGTTTTCTTTTTTGTTTTTTGTTTTTTGTTTTTTGTTTTTTACATTGTTGGTGCCAGGCCAGCCAGGTGGAAGCTTTTCTCTCTCTCCTGCAGCCCAGATGGCCTGCGAGGAGGCTGGTTGGTAGTTTTTTTTTTTAATACTCCTGCCGATCAGCTAGACCATGAGGGGGCTGGTTGGCGGGTTTTTGTTTTTTTTTTACTCCTACCGTCAGTCAGTCAGTCAGTCAGACACCTTTATTGGCATAAATAAATAAATAAGTAAAATAGACAATGAGCAATAGAGAATAAAATGCACAATTGGGAAAGTGTACATACCCGAACCAGTATCAATTAAAAACAGGGAAGGCTGGAGGAAATATAGGAGTATTATAATAGAACGACAGCAAGAGGGTACATACCCGAACCAGTATCAATTAAAAACAGGGAAGGCTGGAGGAAATATAGGAGTATTATAATAGAACGACAGCAAGAGGGTGTTTCCATGTATCCTTGTATTTGTCCAGCCAAAATTGACTGCGTGCAGACCATCCGGAATGAACAGACTATAATTGGGGGTGTGGAACTGTGGCCTGCGTCACTGGATTAACAGATTGATAAATGTGGCAATCTGCCTAGTGTGGGTTTTGTCTAAGCCTGAAAAAAGATTATGCAAAATGACCTCGTCCTGGTGACCAGGAAATCTAGCAAGATGTGGCTCTAGGTGGGAAGCATGGATATCCTTATATAGAGGACAATATAGGATCATATGCGCCAGAGACTCAATGGTCCCTGAGTTACAGGGGCATAACCGAGTCTCTAGTGGTAGAGAGCTGAATCTCCCGTATAGGACATTAGAGGGGAGCACATTACATCTAGCTAGAGTGAAAGCACGTCGTTCCTGTGGGTTCTCTAAAAGATGTAGGTAGCTGGCCGGCTTACCAACAGGTAGTGGGAGTTGGAGGCTGAAAGGAGAACAAGCTTTAGAGGCTGCTGCAAAAAGGTCTTGCCTTTCAATGTCTAGCAGTCTAAGCTTTAACAGCCTATAAGCCTGCATGAAAGGTAGTGCCCCCAGGTGATCAGGTGAAATGCCCAGCGCCGTAATTCTTTGGAGAAACCGTTTAAGGCCAGGAGAGTAAAAATTGTCGGAGAGAATGCCCTCTATCAGAGGGTCTTTATGTGAGATAAAACAAATTCTCAGCCAGTATTTGAACTGTCTTAGCTGTGCCTGGGTGTTCAATCTGCTGAGTCCAGCCTCCAGACAGAGGGCTGCGTAAGGTACACAGTGTGGAACTGCTAATATTTTATAAAGAAAAGCAGATTGAAGCCTTTCAACCAGTGGATTAATGGCGTCCAGCCAAACTGGTACCCCATATAGCAGTTGGGAGATGACCTTGGCTTTGAAGACCTGCAGAGCACTGGGGATATGTTGATTACCCCATATATAAAAGAACCGGTAGATAGCTTGGATGGTCAGTCTGGCTGAGTTGATGGTGATATGCCTGTGTCTGGCCCAGGTGTTACGGTAGAAAAAATTTAGACCTAAGTACTTAAATTCTTTGACTTGTTGTATTGCTCTCCCGTGAAAAGTCCAAGAATAGAGTTTCCAGGTCTTACTGAAAACGACTATTTTAGACTTGCTATAATTGAGGGACAGTTTGTTGCAAGAAAGATATTTAATACATTCTAAAATTAATCGTCTTAAACCTATCTTGGTGCGGGAAAGTAGCACCATGTCGTCTGCATACAGAAGAATGGGCACTGCCAAATGGCCCAATCTTGGGCAGTGGCTATTTACTCCTAGCAATAGGGGAGCAAGGTCATTGATGTACAAATTGAATAGGGTGGGGGCAAGAACACAGCCCTGTTTAACTCCTCTGTTAATGGGAACGCTGTTGGAAAGAGCACCATCGCTGGAAACTCGAATGCAGCAAGTGTTCCCTGTATGTAACCTTTGGATTAAAAAAAGCAGTCTTCTGTCTAAGCCGGCAGCCTGTAACTTGGTCCATAAAAGTTCCCGGTCTACAGAGTCAAATGCAGCTTTAAGATCTAAAAAGGCAGCATATAGTTGACTCTTTGTATGGGCAGTTTGCTTGGCTATTAGATGAGATAGTATTAAACAGTGGTCCACTGTGGATTTATTCTCACGAAATCCTGCTTGCTCTGGCCCAAGTATGTTATTATCTTTTATCCAGGAGTCGAGTCGAGTCAGGAGGTGGTTAGCATATACCTTGCCCACGACTGACAGCAGGCTGATTGGTCTATAATTGCCTGGCATTTTCCTATCCCCCTTTTTGAAAATGGGTAAAATTATAGATTGAACCCATGACTTGGGCATTATCCCAGATCTATCCACAAAAGTAAAAAGATCTGCCAGAATGGGTGCCCACCAGTCAGCATAAGTTTTGAATAGATCAGGAGGAAGTTGATCAGGACCAGGGGCCTTTCCTGATTTCAGGTTGTTTAGTAGCTGCTTAATTTCTAAGATGGCGACTGGGGGCCAATCAGGTAAATCATTAGGATTAACCGTATTTGAAGGAAGGTCGGACATGCAGTCATCAAAAAAGAGAGACTGAAAATGGTCTTCCCAGGTGGAGGAGGAGATTACAGAAATTGGGTAGGTTTTAGAACGGAAAAAGCCTGAAATCACTTCCCAAAAGTGCTTTGGGTTCCTACTTTTAATGGCCTTGCTTAACCTGTCCCAACAGGCTGCTGAACGATGTTTATGGCTAGATTTGATGGCCTCTGCAAGTTGATGCTTGACAATAAAGTATCTGTGGGGTAAAGAAACACTATTAGATTTTTGGAAGGTATGATAAATTTGGCGTAATTCTTTCTTTAGAGTGAGACAGGCCGTATTGAGTCCCTCGGGAACGACCCTTAAATGATGGAAAGCTGAGGTAGAAGGTGGCCGTCCAATACAGGCTGTTAGAGTTTCTACAAACTGCTCATATCTGTCTATGCAGGCCGAAGGGCTATCAGTGGCAGAGACTGTAAAGACATCTAATGGTGGGTTGCTCTGCAGGAACTTTTCAAAAAGAGTTTTGGTGGCAGGGTCCCATTTTATTTTAACTGCACGCAGTGGTGTGGAAAGGGAGTGTGGGAGCATTGTATTAGATTCAGGGGGTGCGGTTTGAATGGCGAGAGTGCAGAGTATGGGGAGATGGTCACTAGGGTCAAGAGGTATGACCTTAAAACCAAGGACAATGGATAGTAGTGGAACAGGTATCAGTATATAATCGATCACACTTGTTCCATGTGGTGAAATGTAGGTGAACTCACCATCGAAATTTAGGTCGGCTAAGCCGTTTAGCCAGAGGAGGCTTCTTGAAATACTGAAATTGGTGAGTAGATGACCAGCATGGTTAATTGATTTGTCCTTGGAGACTCTTGTCCAGGAAAAGTAGTCAGGACAGGAGTTTCCTACAGTTAAGACATCTGCTGTCTTGAATACCTCAAGGCCAGACCCCACCCTGGCATTAAAGTCACCTGCCACCAAGCACCATGCTTTGGGAAACCTAATTTCGGTGTTTTCTAATGCTTGAGATAAGTAGCTCCATTGCAGTTCTCTATCAGCTTTCTTCTCGGTAGGGGGAATATACACATTTGCTATTAATAGGTCATGGATCGGAGTGCTTATTCTAATAATCTGGAGCTTGCAGTGACTGTCAGCCATGAATACTAACTCCGAGTGGATATGTTGTGCAACCAATATAGCGAGGCCGCCTGAAGGGCGGCCCCTAGGCTTCTGCTTGGAAGCTGGGAGGGAGTAAGCATGGAATCCATCTAAAGTAATGTCAGTGGTAGACCAGGTTTCCTGGAGGAGAATAATCCTTTGATTCAGTAGGACCCCTCTGGACTCTGGATCTCGCATTATCCTCGTCCATCCTGCTACATTCCAAGACAGTATACTTAAAGGGTGGAAATTAATCTGATGGGGGGACACCCATGGGGTGTCAAACCAACTGAGTAGATTGGTCAGTGGATGGGGGCTCTACACAGGTGGGGGACTGCTTTGCCGGTAGTTGGGTGGAATCTCCCACAGCCTGTTCATACAGCATACAGTGGGAGGGTTCCAACAATAAAGGGTCAGGAAGAAAATCAGTACATTGTGGGCAGTTGACCATAGTGGTTGTAGACAGGGGTGTAACATTGTCAAAATGCTGAGGAGTCATGAGCTGTTCACTTAAGGGTATAGTCCTAGGATCTTTGGTGACATCAGAGGTGGTGAGCTCACTTACTGAGTCCAGTTGTATAAGCGAAGCCTCATTTAAGGGGTCTGCAGATTGAGATCTGGGTGCGACGTGGTCTGTAGTTAATGGTTCTTCGCCTGTGGGGTTCGCCTTGACCATACCATCCTGTATTGAAGGACCTGGTGTGTTGTTGATCTGTTGTTTGCAGGGAGCACTGGAATAGGACTGGGTTTCCATATTTTGTTGCTCGGCTGGAGGTGTTTCCAAGGGTTCCTACCGACCAGCTGGCCCAAGTGATTGCTTTCCACAGAGGGTCTCCAGCCTGAAGAATGGCAAGTTAGAGGTAGCTTTATTTAATAGGACTCCTCACTAACAAGACAAAATGACTAAGTTGGGGGTGGGGGAGGGACCCTGACATCCCTATGAAAGCATTCCTGATTTCAGCAGAGTGTTGTTGTTTTAAAAGGAAAGGAGTAAACCTTACACATCCTTTCTGAAAAAAGGAAAGGGCTTCACCTGTGATTAAATTATTTGCCAAAGGAATATCATTATACCCTCATTACCTTCATAAAGTAGCATCTTATAGAGACCATTCTTAAGTGTCTGTTACTTCCAGACTCTTTGAAAACAGTTTTGCATGAGCTCAACTGGAATTAAGTGGGCTAAACTAAAGAGGGTAAAAAGGAGAGAGCGAGAGAGACCCTTTTTAGGGTTTTCCAGGCAGGGAGTACTCAGAAGTTGTTCATGCTTCCCTTTTGGGGGTGCCCTGGGACTGTGTAGCTTTTCCAAGGCTTGGGTCTGCTGACAGGAAGCACATGGCTCTGCAGTCATATACCTAAACCCACTGTGCTATCCTTACAGAGAGACAATAGACTAGAGATGGGCATGACCAGAAAAAATGACGTTTCGAGTTGTCATTTGTCGGGATGGGCCCTTTTCGGGTCGTTTCTGTTTGTCACGGAAATTTCCAAAAATTTGTTGTTTCCGTTTCCGTTTGTCGTTTGGGTTGGGGTTGGGGTAAGTGGGCTCTGGGAGGCACCTCTCTGGGTGCCTCTGAGTTGACCCACTAAGAAGGGAAGGGAAGCGTAACGCGTAGCCGCTGCGTACCATACATTACATTATGTAAGGGGGGGGTAAGTGGCAGAGGAACCTCTCTGGGCGCTTCTCTGACTCACTAAGAAGGAAAGCATACTGGCGTACTGACGTACAGGTTAGGCTTAGGGAGGGATAGTGGGCTCTGGAGTTGGAGGCACCTCTCTGGGTGCATCACTCTGACCCACTAAGAAGGGAAGTGTACTTGCGTATGAATCTGGGTTAGGGTTGGGGTTAGGGTAAGGGCTAGGCTTAGGGTAACGGTTAAGGTTAGGGTGGGTTAGTGGGTTGCACCTCTGGGTGCCTCTGACCCACTAAGAAGACAGTGTACTGGTGTATGGGTTAGGGTTAGGGTTAGGGTTAGGGTTAGGGTTAGGGTTAGGGTTAGGGTTAGGGCTGGTGGGCTTTTTATGCCCTCTGGCACATCCAGAAGTCTCAGTCAAAACCTGGCCATGCGATTGGTGGAATGGCTCCAAAAATTTGCATGGTCCCATCCCATGGCCAGCCCATCATTGCGCAGGTGTAAAAAAAATAAATAAAAATAAAAATCAAATCAAATCAATGGAGATATTTTATTGCAAGAAAAACCCATTGCTGCTACTAAAAAAAAATCAGGCATTGAAAATACCTAATTTTCACATGTTTCTGTTGTGCTTTGGTGGGTTTTTGGACCATGATTTAAAAATAAATATTGAGGTCGCCATTTTGGATCCCCCCCACCGCATGGCATAGACTGAGACGACGAGGAGGATGACCCCCACCCACCCAGCCTGGTGCAAGCAGCCCAGGAAAAGAGAGGGGGGAAGGCCGCCCCCCCCCCAGAAACCACCCCTCTCTGGTAGGTGCCCTCACTGAGGCAGGCATATTTCCGCCTGCTTTTTTGGCCGGGAATCGGGGTTTTTTTGTTATTTTTAAAACTTTTTTTCTGTGCTGCTTGGCATCACGCGATCGCGCAATGGCATGAACGACAACAACAAATCAGACCCAATTTATCTTTATCGGGTCGGGTTCGAGCTGGAGCGGAGTAATTCTCGTTACCGTTACCCGTTACGTAACGGAAACAACAAACGGTAATGGAAATGAGAATTTCGCCGCTCCGTGCCCATGTCTACAATAGACAAAGTGGCAATGCATCAGCAATATAGAGTATTAATTACTGTACTTGAAATAGCTGGTCTTAGCCAGGTTGGTAATCTGTAGGGAAGATTATTTATTTATTTATTTATTTATTTATTAATCTTGTATCCCGCCCATCTTCCCACTGGGAACTCCGGGCGGCTTACAACAATAAAAACAGGTAATAAAAACACAAAGAAGCAAACAAAGAAGCAAGACCAGGAATAATTAATGCAGGGGAGCAAGATGGCGGCAAGACCCATGCATAATAAAGCAAGGGAAAAAAATAAATTTTTTTTAAAAAGAACCAAACTAACTAAGAAGGTCGCCAAACGCCTCCCTGAAAAGATGGGTCTTCAGGGCCTTCTTGAAGATGGGCAGGGACTCTGTCAGGCGCAGCTCGCTGGGGAGATGATTCCAAAGCATAGGGCCCACCACAGAGTGGTATACGAGGTAGATCTGGCTATTACAAGAATGTTGGAAATTGTTTCTTCAGCAGAATTCCCTGCACTTTAATTCAGCCACTGTCCTGAGACAGATTAAAACGCTGATTTCTTTAGAAAGTGGAAGGAAGGAAGGCTGTGCATTTATTGTAGGCTAAAGCCAGGATCTGAATTTCATCGATGAAGGAGTTCTGGTTGCAGAAGGTACTTTCACCCCTTCCATATTATATAATAATTAATTCCTTCCAACCCTATAATGTGGCATTCTCAGGGAGTATTGCTGATACTACGGGGAGGACCCGGCCAGAGAGTTCACTTGCACCACAGCAATTACACACACCAAATCTAATGAAACCAAGGCAGTCATACTTTGGACATGTCATAAGAAGGCAAGACTTACTGGAAAAGTGGAAGGCAGCAGGGAAAGAGGATGACAAAATATGAGACTGACTGACTCCATAAAAGAAACCACAGCCTTGAGTTTAGAACCCCTAAGCAGGGTTGTTATAGACATGAGGTCTCTCGTTCATAGGGATGACATTCCCTGGAGGTGGCTTGACAGCACATAACAACAAATCTGGACCCAGTCAATGTAAATGAAACACACGTGCTCCCAAGCATCAAGAAAAGTCTCGAAGGAGGGTGATGAAGCCTCCTTCCATGATATAAGTGGGGGTACTCCTTGTTAAAAATTCCTGACACCTTTTTGACTGTCAGTACAGACAGCAGCTAATTGCTTCTGGTTTCCTAGAGTAGCTTATAATTCAGAGTCATGTCGCTTTGCAGCCAGCAGTGTTATTTTAACAGCTGCTTCTTGGGCTGCTAATTGTTTTAGATCCCACTCCCAGTTTACACAGCAAAGACAGGCCAGCTGGATTTTCGTTTTCCGAGTGGCATGGGTACGTACGTCTACAGAGGCAATGAAGTGAGGGCTCTGTGACCCTCCTAAGAAGCAAGGTTGTGATCTGCCTGTAAATAAGACATGAAGCAGCTCTCCCTTTCACAGGAAATATGGCTTGTTTATGCAGCCAATTTATCCTGATCTGATACTCCATTAATTCACTACAATTATGGCTTTGTTTACATGTTTGAGAGGTTAATCAAAGGCTACATAGACTCTAAAATGAAAGAAAAGACTGAAACAATTAAATGTTGCTGGGTTGCCTCGACTTTAGCTGAGGTCATAAATCTGTGAATGTCCGGAGGACCCCACCGTGTGACAGATGTATCTATGGGATGCAGGATTCAGTGTCTATATGCACATGAATCGAGTCAAGGGAAGCTGTTCTATGAGCATCTAATAGAGGGTGCACATTATTGGGGGAAAGCATTTCCTGACCTCATGAAGTGATCATATTTTTGATGTTCCTACATGTCTTTCCATCTCATTGGTTGTGTTGCTACAAGGGATGGGCACGAAACAGAAAAACTGTGTTTCATTTCATTCTGTTTTTTTGGGGAGGGGCTCATTTCATTTCGTTTTGTCTCGTACAAATATTTACAACAAAAATTCATACGAAATGAAACAAAAATGAAGTGTTTCCTTACCTTAGCTTTACCTTCCTTACCCTGAATATAAGTTTCTTGGTCTTTATCTATTCATCTGAGTATTCCTGCAATGACCGCCATCTTGTTCTAAGCAATTCTTACCCACCTAACCATTATTGGCAACAATGCAATGGCTTTTCGTTTCTGTGCTGATAACGTGACATGTAAGAACAGAGCAAGAGCCTATATCTAAATATGAGTGGAAAATCTTACATTTGCCCTCTGCTGTTAAAATACGAATCACTTTCCACTCTTTTCTTTAAGGGAGGGGTTTGTAGTCTCCTAAGATGGAACTCCGTTGAGTTTCATAAAGTGTAGCATATGGTTGCATATTTTCTAGAGGCAGTGGAAGTTTTATCTACCTGTCCTTGCACATTTGTTATGCAAGGCTGGCTCTGCTATGCGTCTCCCAGGCACAAAGCTAAAGCACATGTGGTTACCAAAACTGGAAAGGAATATGAACATCTAGGCAATGTCATGGCTGGAGATGGACCCTTTCAGGAAAATCCAACACTGGTCCAATCCGTCTTTCCTGAAATAAACCATCCCTCCAGGTATCCACCAGATGGACACAGACCGTGCAACGGGTCCCTAGGCTCATTTAATAAATCTCATGTAAACACATTCACACTTTCTCGGTTTCTTTTTCAGCTCCTCTGCACATGGACTCTTCCAACAACTGGCTAGTTGATTTAATCTAGCCATTTTCACTGGCGATCCTCCTGTCTCCAGAGATGTTGATTGGTTTAGCTTTTAACTCAGGGCCAAGTGTGATATGTGTGTGTGTGTGTGGGGGGGGTAGAGCGATTAAGAAACTCTTCAGCCTTGAAATACACAAATCCAGCACTAACACAATTGAGTGATTTGTCTAATTTTGTACTAATTCCCAAGGCCAAATTAGCAATGAAGTTGCATTGTTCTTGGTTGTACACAGCAGCTGGTACCTTGGCAGTGGTCCCTCTCATTAATCCTTGGCTTCTTTGCTGGTTCCTCAAACAGTAAAGTAAATTTTTTCTGTCAAGAAAGGAGGATGCTGATAGATCAGGCAGGCTATGTTTCCTGACAGTTACTTTTGTCTGATTTCCTGTTCAACTTGTAAAGCCCTCTTAATTAGAGACACTCTCAAGATTAGGAGGAGAAATGATGTGATTCATTAGAAAAACAAACCACTCTAACAAAATGATGCTTAAAATGCAGAGTTTTGGTGTATCCTCTCTCTGTACACTCCCTGGCTCTCTTCTCCCTTTTTCTTAAGCCTTATAGGACACTGCTGTTTTTATTCTGAGAGATCCACCTGCCTTGAATAGTAAGGTCAATCTAACCTAGTGGACTCTGGAGACTCCAACTTTGCAGAACAGTAGTTATGGTGGGTCCCTTCTGGTTTCCAGTCCAAAGTTTCAAAGGGTTTCCCAAGATGCTGAATCTGTTTCATGCATAGGACTGTGCATCTTAGACAACAACCCCTGTAAAAGGTCAAGGTCAGGGTTCCCCGGCACATGTGTGAGAGTCATGTCTGACTCCAGGGCTGGTGCTCATCTCCGTATTCTAGCCAAAGAGCCAGTGTTGTGCAAGTCCATGGCCATGTGGCCATCATGGCTGCAAGGAAACACTGTTTTACCTTCCCACTTTTTATGGCGATACCTAATTATCTGCTTGCATTTACATGCTTTTGAACTGCTAGGTTTACAGGAGCTGGGGTTATCAGTGGGAGCTTGCTCCGCTGTGTGGCACCTGGATTTGAACTGCTGAGCTGCCGACTTTGCAGCCAACAGTTTTTGGAGGGCTTAGTCCACTGAGTTTTGGGGTTTGGCTAAAACCCAAGTAGGATTCACCTTCCTGAGAGTAACTGGAGATCACAGTCTCCCCAGATGAAACTGAGAACAACAGCCTCCACTAGTGCAAATTGGATTCAGGATTGGGATCACACACACAAAAATGCTTGGGTTTATGGAAGAAAGTAGCATGGAGTAAGTCACTCTTTGACCCAATTGTGGAACTCTTTCTTTTAGTGGCTTCCTGGGGATTCTTGGAAGCTTTAGTCCAAACAAGTAGTTTTTTCAATGCTTAGGCTTGGATTCCTCCTGCCTGCCACCAAGGAAAGGTTACAATTAGAGATGGGCACGAACTGAAAAAATGGCGACTTGTTTAGGTTTGGTTCGTTTTCTGGTTCATTTCAGTTCATTTTGTTTATTTTTAAAAGATTTTTATGGGAATATTTGTTTTATTTGTTTTGATTCATTATTCATTTTTATGTTTTATGTTTTTTTTTAATTAAAAGCACCACTTGCGGGGCTTTTTATTTTTATTTTTTAATTTTTACAGCTGACAGGCGCTAATGCCTCAGGTTTTTTAATTTTATTTTTTTCATTTTCCCTCCCCTGCTGGCCCGTGGGCCGAACCAGCTGGCCTGTGGGCCGGAAGCAGGTGGAGGGACTTTTTTAAAAATGTATTTTTAAAAGTCCCCCCTTGTGGGGCCTTTTTAATTTAATTTTTTTTTTTTACAGCTGAGAGGTTCTAGTGCCTCATTTTTTGTTTGTTTTTTAAGTCACCCAGCTGGTGCCATTTTTAATTTTTTTTTAAAAAAAAAATTACAGTGCCAACCACGCAGCCCCAGGGGCCAGGTCGGTGCTTTTAATTTTTTTTTGGTTTGTTTTCATTTTACAGCACCAACCATGCAGCTCCCGGACCAGGTCAGGCTTTGTTTTTTCCCACCTCTCAGCTGTAGGGTGGGCTTTTCCCCACCCTGGCTGCTGGAGTTCCAGGACCAGGATGGAGGTCTGCAGTGAGGACAAGATAGGAAGGGGGGGCAATGAAAAATGAAGCAAACAAAATGGAAATTTCCATTTCGTTTCATTTTTCTTTGATGGGATGGTTTGTTATTCATTTTGTTAGCTAATGAAATGAATAACAAATAACAAAACAAACTAAAAGTTCATTCTGCACCCATCTCTAGTTACAATTCAATAGAAACACAGGTTAAAAGCCCTTGGTTTTAATGGAAGTCATATAGTTTAAACACAAGCCTACACCCAAGCAGTTGTTGAGGGTCCAAGGCTCCTGTAGGACCTCACTGCTGTTTGTGTTGGAGCCCCTTGGACTATTATTATTCTATTTTTAAACAGTAATAAAACAACAACAAATAAAGCTAATATGCTACAAATCAAATTAAAACTGAACAAAGAAATGATTATCAAGCCGGTGCACCCCTAACACTGAACACTAATCAACAACTACTGTATATACTCGAATATAAGCCTAGTTTTTCAGCCCTAATTTGGGGCTGAAAAAAGGGGTCCTCAGCTTATATTCGGGTCAGTACTTTTAGCCACTGAGGCAAGTTTGGGTTGGTGGCTAAAAGTCATTTTAAACATTGTGTGCCACTTCTCCTGACACCCCCATGTTTAAAATGACTTTTTTTAAAAAAGTCATTTTAAAGAAATGTTTAAAATGACTTTTAGCCACCAACTCAAGCACTTGCCTCGGTGGCTAAAAGTCATTTTAAACATCACACACACACCCAGCTCACAAAGAAGGAGTAGCCAGGCCCTGCTGCCTTTCCCACCCTAGGCTTACACTTGAGTCAATAAATTTTCCCAGTTTTTTGGGTTTAAATTAGGGCCCCCGACTTATACTCAGGTCGACTTATACTTGAGTATATACGGTATATTTAAGTTACATTACATACCACTCCATTCGTCTCTAAAGATATACTGATTCTTCTCCAGGTGTTTACCCTTTGCTTTTACCCTTTGTTTTTAGCCTTTGAAACACATATACCAGAAATAAATTCCATACACCCTTGAAATTATTACAATTCAATATTCCCTTTCTAACCTTGGTTTCACCCATTATTAATGGCCATAGTTCATATTTCTTTATACAGTAATACTGTTTATCGCAGGGGTTAGGGACCTGACCCAACCTGCGATAAAGGGAAATCCACCTTATGCGGATGCTAGGTTGGATTGGGACGGGGGGCTGCACTTACCCCAAGTGTGGTGCTGCCCTGAACACCCTCCAATGTGCTTCCCGTGCCTGTTGGAGGCCCCAGCACCAGGCCTGGGGTAAGTGCAGGAGGTCCCAAACAGTCCCATACAGCTTGCCCCAGAAGCCCTTGCCTTCATATGCTAAAGTCCCATGATATACTGAGACTGCAGTACAGTATATGAACTGCAATATAGTGGGGGACAACTATACTCTTTGTGCATATTAAATTGAGCATTATTTTTTGAATTCTTCACAAATATCAGTTGCCATAGTGCTCATGATAGTAATTAATTCTTTTTCCTCTCTAATTTACTGTTAATCCTATTCAACAAACCAACCATTGGACACATTTGCACATTATGCTCATTATGTATGCAATCTCTTTAAATATCCTTGACCATTCTTTCTTTCTTGTTTCACAAGTCCGCCACATATGAAGGTAAGTACCTTTTTCTTTTCTGCATAATTCAGCACAAAGATGGCACATTCTTATTTAACATGCTCATTTTCACTGGTGTGGGGTACCATCTCTATATAACTTTATAACAATTTTCTTTTACCCTTACCAATTTGCTTTTCATTATTATTTTAGCATCACACTCTAAAGCAGGCATTGGAGGGATCATTTCCATTTCAAATTCCCCAGCATGCTCCACAGCTATGCTACATCCGTTGCACTGTGGGGAAATCAGAACTGGGAAAGTATGCTTTCTTGGAACATATGTCCCGGAATTCCCCAGTCAGTATGACTGGAGGGAATTCTGGGTATCTGACTTTGAAATTGCAGCATTGCTTTTGTTAACTACTGCCTGCAGCTGACTGAACTTGCTGATCCCTGAACCCTTCAGGCATGAGAGATTGGCTTAATAGATCTTCCTTTACCCCAATGATAACCTTGGCTAGTACACCATACCACAACCTCAAAATTCATTTTCTCCGTGCTTAAACCAGCCATTACAGGAATCTACCCTATACTTGGCATCTTTTCTCCTTTTTGCCAAAGGAAAAGTTTCATTCTTACCTCAGTGAGAAAATGCATGCTGTTGTAGTAAAATATGGATTCCATCACTTCTATATAAATGAGAGAACACAATTTTAGGATTGGGGAACTACCTGAAAATCAAGGCAGAAAATTGCATGAAAATAATTTTATAGATTGCCAATCAACTGTTAGTTGAGCAGCTTTAAGCTCTCCTAGTTGAAAAGAATTTAGGTGGGTTTAATGTAGAGTTGCAGGTTTAATCATGAGTAGAGATGGGCAAAAATCAGTTCAAAATTGCTAATTTGTCAATTTATATTTATCAAACAAAATAACTCCAGCTAATACAAACTGATAGATTTTTAGCAAGTTTTGATTCATCAGCAAGTCAATGTCTATTTTGCCCTTTTAGGAACTGCTTCTATCTGCAGCCCCTGTCACTTTCCTGAGGGTTTATAATTGGGATGTCCAAAAACCAAAATTCACCAAAATGTGGAAGGACTGTAGATGCTAGTCAGGGAAAGCTTCTCTGAGATACGGCTTTTGTATATGCCTGGGAGGAGCTTTCCTGGGGACGGCTATTTGGAGGTACATAACTTGGACCTCCAAGACCCAATTATCACCAAACTTGGAGGAGTTGTAGATGAGAGTCAGGGGACGTTTCTCTGCAATCTTTGTGTCTCTATGTTCCTTGGGAGGGCATTTTATAGCATTTTAAAAGCCATTTTATAAGTTTTCTGAGCTGAGAGAAATAAACAAGTTGATTGTTGATTCGTTGGGAAAAATTCTAAATTTGTGATTTGTCAATGTTGGCAAATTATGAGTTGTGACAAATCACAATTTTCCCAATTTGTCCCCATCTCTGATCACAACACTATCTCAATGTGTTTCAAAGGATGACAGCTCCTTGTGTGGAGGACTTCTTTCTCTCTTTTCTTTTTTTTAATGCCTTGGACTTCTAATGAAATTTCCATAAGGAACTGAGTGATGATGGTAAGTGGGGTTGATGATGAAACAGAAGGCTGGGGGAGGGGAATAATTTTTTCTCTGTACTTTTTGAGGTTAAAGTGGGTGTTGCTGATCTTTACAGTGATCCCCAATGTTTCATTATACCTTCTAACCCCCGAAGAAAATGTTAAAGCCCTTGAGCTGAAGGTCACTTGAAGGGCACCACATTAGAGTCCATTACTCAGGAGACAAGGGCTCTCCAGTAGTCTGTGATGGATTTTAAGCTCTGTTTTAATCCAGCCTAGGGAATCACTAAGGGTCTGTCAAAAGGTTTAGCAAGAAAGGAAGGATCAACAGGCTGACAGGTGATTCGATTGATTACTGGCTCTGAAGTCTCAGCAGTTTGATGCTGTTGAAAGACGGTGGGGGAAAGCACATCCACAGAAGAAAACCTGATAATTCTATTGTGAAATTCAGTATTATTGGAGGGCTTGTTTAGAGGCAGAAGGCAAAGCTAGCTTCCCCTTTAAATACAAGGCAGGAGTCTGAGAGAGTGACATGTCATAGGCCCCCATATCTGCAGGGGATCATTTCCGGGCCACCTCCACGGATACTGAAATCTGCAGATAAGAGCAAACACTTATCCGAGGATGACAGTGGTTGCAGTGGTGGTGGGGTACAGCTGGGCAGCATGGTGGACAAGGTGGCACAAAGCTGTATTGCTACACCATGCAGTCCGCCGCCTGGGAAGCTCGAATGGCTGGGTACATCCCTGGCTGTTTGAACTTACTGGGCTGTGGACCAAGCAGTGCAGGAGTGTGCCTTTGCGCCACTTAGTCCACAGCTCTGCCCAGCAGCAAGTGTTGATGGGGGAAGGGGAAAAGTGCTGGGCTGCACAGGACAGTTTTCATCCCAAGCACTCCTCCTCTAATTGCCAGCCACAGATATCCTGTTTCCCCGAAAATAAGACATCCCCTGAAAGTAAGACCTACTTACAGTTTTGCTCCACACTGAAATATAAGGCATCCCCTGAAAATAAGGCCTCCCCATAATAAGATAACAATAAATGTGTACTGTATTTTTCTTCATGAAAAAATAAGACATCCCCTGAAAATAAGACCTAGCACATCTTTGGGAGCAAAAATTAATATAAGACACTGTCTTATTTTTGGGAAAACATGGTAACCGAATCTGCGGATGGTGAATCGGTAGATACGGGGGTGCTACTGTATATACATCTGAAAGACCTTGGAGGGCTTTTATGTAAAAACCTGAGAAATGTAGCTATCTGGAGATCCAAAAAGTCTAATATGTGTGCAGACATGCATTCAGATTAATCAAATTTGTAATTCCTACACATATGCTAGCTGAAGGACACCCCTTTTTCTGAATTACACTTCGAGGCATACTTTGCTGTCATATAAGACAAGCTCCAAATTGGAGGCAGACACTCAATGAAGGCCTTCTGCTGATTAATTCCTCCACTTAGAGGGACCCAATGAACTTCTCTTATGTAAGTGGCTGTAATGAAGTCCCATAAGGGCTGTAATGAGGTGGAACAACTGGGGCTTTGACCCAGATCACAAAATAATAAATAAATAAATAAATAAATAAATAAATAAATAAATAAATAAATAAATAAATAAATAAAAGCAGAGAGAAGGAGAATTTAGAGATAGATCTATTGTGTTAGGAAAATAATCATTCAATGTCATGCAGCCCTATTCACTTATCCTTCCTTATTTTCCTTGAATTCATTTTGGAGCCTAATTCATGATCCTGGTTTTAAGAGGCCCAAACAACATTGGGGTCAGAGCAGGCCACCTAACGGAATGCTTCCTTCCATTTTGACCTAGAGGAACCTGTGAGGTCCTGTTTCAGGTGCCACAACCATAGGGTTATAAGACTGAAAAAGATATTGGGTTGAAAAATATTTTTATAAATATATCACACCAGCCCCACCACTGGGCGCTATAAGGCAAATCATTTGGGATCACCCCAGAAAGAGCCCCCCCCCCAAAAAAAAAAAATTACTGGGACTTACCGTTTACTGGCCTTTCTAGTATGATAATATTTTTGTTTCCTATGTTCTCTTCAGAACTGCTTTCATTATTTTAATCCACTGTACTTTTTGATTTTTTTCCTCATGCTTTAGGTAGGCACTGCATGATGTTTACCTTCAGGTGTCACACATTGTATCATCTATGTTGCTATTTTTATGATTTTAAAAGTTCTTAAGATACTTGTAAACTGCCGTGAGAAATTTGGATATTCAGGGATCTAAAATAATAATACACACACATGCATACACCAGAAGTACTGTAGACATTTTAAATGTCAATTACAGGCAATGTATTATGTGAAAAGGAAAGTACAGCTGCTGTACAGGAGCTAGAATATTCACACCAAAGAGTTAAGAACAGGGATGAGCACAAATTAAAAAAAAAGCATTGCAAAATTCATCAAAAATTGCTAATTCATTGTTTCATATCTTTATGAGTTCATGTCTCCAGATGAATACGCATCAATGCATTTTTAGCAATTTTAGATTTGCTGATTCATCAGGCTACAAAATGGTCTCCCGGGCACCTAGAGAACCGCAATTGTGCAGAGAAGCTTCCTCTGACTTTCCTCTACAATTCAACCCAGCTTGGCGAAGATTGGGTTTCCCCAAGCCAGTTGCTGAAGGGTACGTTCCTGGGCTATACACTGAGACTTCAGAGCTATACACCACATTTTGTGGATGTATAGCTCAGCTGTCTAAAATCCACTCTTCACAAAACCTGGAGGGTGGAGAATTAGGAAAAGCTACTCTGCAATCTGGTGTCTTTATGTGCCTGGAGGCTTTTCCCCAGGGGGCGGGGGGCCTCTTTGGGGGTACATCACTTGGACATCCAGAACCCAATCTTCACCAAACCTGTGGAGCTTTTAGAGGAAAGTCTGAGCAAGGTTTCTTTCGATTTCAGTGATTATAGCTGCTTGGGGGGCATTTTATAAAGGCTTAAATCCAAAATGAATCTACAAATTAATTTGTCAATATGTCAGGGGGAAAATCATAAATTCATTATTTGTAATTTGTTGACCTTGATTGGCCACATATTGAAACAAATCACATTTGTTTTTATTCATGTCCACCCCCTTCTGCTTCTGCAGGGCATCATGTAGCAGTTCTAGGACCTGTTGCCCTCACAGACACCCTGTTACTCCTCTGCTTGGCTAAGCAGAAATTCTCCTTCCATGCTGGAATTTTATAAAGCAGCTGATTTTGCTTTATTGGAGTTGCTAAGAAGGTTGCTAAGACATTGCTAATTCATCTCCCTCAAAGCTATCTAAGCAGGTCTTGTAATGAAACATTAAAAATGGAGGTCCAGAAGTGCTTAAAATAATGATTAATAATTCACATTTAAAAGATACAAGTTAAGTAGAAAAGTTAGCAACCACATTAAAGAAATGACACTCAAGTCAAAGTCTACACTAGGGAGAATTCATATTCGTAATGATCAATCTGTTTTCTTTGCCACAAATGGAGGTACTTAGAGATATGGCGCCTTAGCAATAAGACTATTAAGCCCGTGTTTACCTTCCATGGACCAGTCACAAAACAAATCCCTGCTAAATACAAGAGAGGTTGGGAGGGGGAAACACATGCAATGGCAAAAATAGATATTATACCACTTGAGGGGGGCATACTTCCAAAAAACAAAACAAAACAAAAAACAAAACAAAACAAAAACAAGAAATCAGAATATCAGATGAACGCCTGTTTGTGCAGTCATAATGCAAAGTTATTTTGGTGAAAATTTGCTGGGTGTTACACCAAGATGACAGGTAGTAATAGCAAACTATGACTGTGCAATCGGTTGTACAATTCCCATTGCACAATGTGACAGCAGGAGTGCTTTGTGGACCACACGTTTACCTTGCTACTATTCCAGCTACTGCAGACCTAATGTTGAATTACACCCATGCAAAGGATTTCAGCCACTCTGTATTTCAGATATACTGTAAAGCCAATTCCCTTGGTCTAACAGTAGTTTGGGAACCACAGGAACTGCAAAGAACATCCACCACCCAAAAATTGCTCTTTAAAAAATTGGATATTTGCAAGGAGAAATGTAGATTTTAAAACTGTTTGGGGTGGTAAATACAGCAGAGGATTCACTGGAACCTATTAGACTGTCAAATCTAGGGGCTGTCAGGAGCTGTTTATCACCCCCCCCCCCATAAAATAAGCCTCTGAACAAGCCTTAGGAACTGCACATACTGTAGTCTCAGAACCAGCCTTTGTTCACCTTTGATCTAGTATGACTCAAAAATGCAAACAGTTTCTGAATAGAAATAGGCAAATTACAAATGAAACAAATTACAAACCAAACTCCAAACTGTGCTGGTTCATGGTTTGGTTTGTGTAAGGACAATACTTTACATCTATTTTGTCACTCTAGATAGTGTGCTGAGTTGCAGAATAAAAAATTGTTCCCCCACGTCCATCGTGCTTCAAGAAAAATAAAGTACAACCACACACCCCGAAGTGCGACTCAGCACACTAAATTTGTACCTGGTCTAGGAGTAGTGGTTTTCTTGTTGCTCTTCTGGTGTGTTTTTTATACTGGCACAAGGCATGGTGGGGTAACGTTTGTTCCGCATCTTTTCCCTGTTCATCCCCAGTTAGTTATTTCCCCTGCTTTTTCTTAAATTTTCAGACTTAGTAGATATATCAAAATGGCAGTTTCCCTCTGTTACTGTTTTGAAGTGTAAATTGCAGCCCGTTTAGCTGATTTTCATTTAGAAACACTTTTTTGGGGGGCTTGGGGCCTTTTCACACGACCCCTAAGATCTGCTGGTCCCTTAAATTCGGACCAGAGATCTTGGGGGTTCGTTTCTGTTCCTGCGTCCCCACCCCTCAGCACTTCCTGCTCCTGTCTGCGTGAGGGGAGGGAGGGAAAAAAAGGACAAAAGAAGCCTTTACTAACCTGCCGGTGCTGGTAGAAGTTGCCACAAGCCCCGTTACTTCCTGGTTTCTTCTCAAGGGGCTCGTAAAGGGGCGGGAGGCAAAAAAACAACAGACAAGTGAGGAGAGCCCGGCACTCTTATCCGCATCAAGGAATTTTCACCTGCTGAGAGCAGGTACATGAAAGGTGCACTGGGTCGCGCTTATGGGGGTGTGGTCGCACTTAATTTTCTCTAAACTCCAGAGCTGGTGGAGAAACATTTCTAATCTCCGGAGCTGGGAGCCATTTGCAGCGGAGCTTAGGGGTCGTGTATAAACGCCCTTGGTGCTTTGTTTTCATTCAGCAAAATGGATGCCCATCATCACTTTCCGGCTGCTCCTGTCACCATACTACCTGGCCCAGCCACTGCCTCCTCTTCCTCCTTTGCCAACGCCATCTTCAAGGACCATGGCCTGGCTATCCTTTTCAAAGCCAGGCCTGCTGTCTTTGTGCATGAACATGCCTATCAACCTCCAGATATATTATATCTGGGCATATCAAGAATAGATAAAAGTGCTAACTGGTTCCTTCCAAATAGACTTCCCAGGCGCTCATCAGCAAAAAGTATGGGATAGGGGTGGAAGGGGTGGTATGCAAGCCTTGGAGTCTTCCCTTCCATTTCCTGCCTTAACTGGGGTGCTGCTGCAGCTGGTGAGGGTTATTCCAATTATATTTTCCACTGGCACCTGATATTTGCAAGGAGAAATGATGGCTTGGGAGTGAGAATGTAAATGGAGAAAGCCAAGGGGACTTGAGCGGGTGATAAGAGGTGGTGGAGTTGTTGAAACACTGAGTTTGCAATTTTAACAAAAACCTGGCAGGAAGTATCCTTGTGTAGGTGAACTGGCTTTGAAATGTACCCTGTCATCTTACTCTATAGCCATGCTTTGTAGTTCAAGCTGCAGAGCAAAGCCTCTGGGAATGTTTGGTTTTGCAATTCATCCATTCCTTTGTAGACAATAAGAAATCGTTGGCTGTGTTGCAAAGGTGTTGTTCGTGCTCATTCAGTCCTTTCCGGAGTGGAGTGCAAGTAGGATACAGTACATTAACTTATAACCTGTGCTACAGAACTTCAGGAGAGTTTAGTTGAAGTAGATTTGCAAGCTGCCCTTCCTGGAGAGTACAAAAAGTAAGGGAGTTTTGGCAGCATTTGGAGGCAGTAGTCAACATTTTTATTTACCTTTTTATTTTACGTTTTATTATATTTTTGTATCTGTCGTTATTTGTGCTCATTCAGTTCCTTCAGGAGTGGAGTGCAAGTAGGATGCACTATTAGAGATGGGCACAAAACGAACTTTTGGTTCATTTTGTTATTCATTTTATTATGTCAACTGGTAGGTGCTTTAAAAACAAAAACAAAATAGAATTAAATTAAATTTAAAAAGGAGCGCTGACCAGGCCCTGGGGTGGCCAGGTCAGTGCTCTAAAATGAAATAAAAAATAAAAAAATAAAAAATAAAACAAGTGCCGACCCAGCCCCAGGGGCCATGCGGTCGGCACTTTAAAATCAAAAACAAAAAACAAAAAACAAAAATAAAATAACAAAAAAGGAATGCTGACCAGGCCCCATGGGTGGCCGGGTTGGTGCTCTAAAATAAATAAAAAAACAACAAAATAAAACAAGCACCGACCCAGGGGCCGTGTGGTTGGTGCTAAAAAAGAAACTGAGGCACTGGCCCCAAGCTAGTGCCTCAAAAAAACCCTGCCGCATGGGCCAGAATCGGATGTCACCACAGCCACCGCTGCGGCGCCGCCGCCACCCAGTTCAGATTGGTTAGGGTTCGTACAATTTAAAAATAAAATGTATGAACCTGAACCCAAACCAAACCAAGGATGGGCCCGAAACAGACGAACCCAAACTATGGGTTTTCTGTTTCGTGCCTACCTCTATACAGTATATTAATTTACAGTAAAAGAAAAGATAACCTGGCAACAAAGGGTTATTAAAAAAATCAAGAGCCTGTAAGATATATTACAAGAAGCTGTTTCCTCCTCACCCTAGAAGAAGAATTTCTTATTGAATAAAATAGAAGCATAGGGTATGCGAGTGTGTGTATGTTTTCAATACATTCTTTAATGGTAAATTTGAAAGTGCTCATGTTCATTGTAGTTTCTATCGGTGTCCCACTCTCTAGATAGTTTAAAAACACAGGCAATTGGATCACTCCATATCGATAAATGAACAACAGGTCTTCTGAAAAGCTAATGACTCCTCATTGGCCATCCAAATAAATAAACAAATAAATAAATAAACAAATAAATAAATAAATAAATAAATAAATAACAGTTTTAGGTTAAGTTTTAGGTTATGTTTATATGACTGCATTGATTGATTTTATAAGAAAACCAGTATTTTCCATGTTACTTTCCTTTTTCTTTTGTGTGCTCTTTGTAGCTCTACTCTTACCTTTTAATGTTCTATCTAAGACATCTCTTCTAATTACCTGTTCTTAACTTAAATACAGTGGTACCTCAACTTACGAATTCAATCCGTTCCGAATGCATACTCTTAAGTCAAACTACTCTTAAGTCAGGGTACCTATCTAAATTTTTTTTAAAGTTAAAAAAAAAATTAAAAAATCAAAAAAAAATTCTAAGTCAAGCAGACCATATCTAAAATTTGTAAGGCGGCAGTTAAAATGGCAACAGTTTTCCACTCTTAAGTTGAATTGCTCTTAAGTTGAGCTGCTCTTAAGTCGGGGTACCACTGTATGTCTTAAATGTACCAGGCTGTATAATGTTCCTCATTACTGTAAGCCACCTTGAGTCCTTTTCCAAGGAGAAAGGTGGGATAAAAATATTACAAGTATATTTTGAGAATTCAATCACTGCGGTGCGGCATTCCCCCCCCCCCACACACACACCTGATAGAAATGGACCCCAATACTTCAAGTCCTGAACCAAAACAAAAACACAGGTCATACGAAGCTGGTTTCAAACTTAAGGGTGTGTAAAGAGCAAAAGAAAGCAATAACAGTTTTGCAAGTAGGGAATTTTGTGTTGACGAAAAACAAGTGAGGGAGTGGCAGAAAATTAAAGCTGACTTGGAAAGATTCAAAAGACAAAAAAACTCGGCATGGTTTTGCGACTTCAGAGACTGAATTGCATAAATGGGTTATGGAGGGTCGTCAAAATGGTTACTGCGTAACACACATGGGAATTTGTATATGTGCCCTTCGATTGGCTAAAGATGACAAATTAAAAGCACCAGGCATTGAAAATGTTGTTGCATCAACAGGATGGTGTACCCACTTCATGAATAGATTTGACCTATATTGTGGCAAAGAACAAAGATTTTACAGAAGTTGCCAAAAGACCTTGATGAAAAAGTGATGTCATCCCATTCATTCATCATGAAACAAAGAACGATCCATAACTATGACCTGGGAGATATTGGGAATATGGTTGAAACACCTGGGACTTTTGATCTTCCAAGCAACAGAACTGTGGCAAGTTTGGGAGACAAAACGAGTTTCCTTAGAACCACAGGAAATGGGGGAAAAACCATTTCACAGTCACTCTGTCATGTGTGGCTAATGGAACTAGGCTGCACCCTGTCATTATTTTTAAAAGAAAAACCTTGCCTAAGAAGGTCAAATTCCCACCATGCATTACAGTGTGTGCACATGTTAAAGGGTGGATGGATGAAGATGGAACAAAAAAATGGCTGGAAGAAATATGGAATGGACAATCAAGAGCAGCCTTAAAGAGAAAACCATCATTGCTAGTTTGGGATATGTTCAGAGCCTACAGATCTGATGACATTAAAAAAAAACACCTGGCAAAGTCTTCTCAAGTTACTTTGGCCATTATTCCAGGTGGGCTTACATCTGTATTGCAGCCCCTAGATGTGTGTTTAAATAAAACTTTCAAAGATTGTGTGTGAAAGATGTGGCATGAGGGGATATCATCTGGTCAAGCCCAACTGACAAAAGTTGGAATTGTGATGAAGCGTGACCGAATTGATAGCCAGGTGGGTTCGTTGATGCATGGGGACAGATTCCAGAGGACATGGTACAACGCGCCTTCAAGAAATGTGGCATTAGTAAGGTTATGGATGGCAGTGAAGATAGCATTTTGTATGAGAATGACAGCAGTGATGGTGATTAGAGGTGGGCATGAAACGCCAAAATGGTGTTTTGTTTCTTTTTTCATTTTTTAATTGTTTTGGGGTCATTAAAAACGAAATTAATTTTTTTTTAAAAAATCACGTTTCGTTTGTTTCATTTTCGTTTTTTATTTTTTTTAAAAGAAATTTAATTTGTGTCAACCAGCTGGCCCGTGGGCCAGGTTGGGGCAGTTTTTAATTTTTTTAATTTTTTAATTTTTACCCATCGCGCTGACCGGCTGGCCCTTTGGCTGGGTCGGCATGGGCTTTTAAAATTGCTTTATTTTTTGTTTAGTTTTATGTTTTGTTTTTAACATGTGTATGTGTACTCTGTGTGTGTGTGTGGTGCTTGTGCAACTAGTGTGCATGTGTGTGTGTGTGTGTGTGTGTGTGTGTAGTGCTTGTGCATTAGTGCAACTGTTTTTCCCTGCCCAAGGCCCATGAACCAGCTGATCAGCACTAGCTTCGGCGGGGGGAAAAGTTTTAAAAGGCAACCCTTTCCCCTCACCCAATCAGGTGGGAGAAAGGGTGGGCTTTTAAAATCCCTCCCCCCGCGAAAGCCAGCACTGATCAGCTGGTGTGTGGGGCTTGGTGGGGAAGTTTTAAAAGCCTGTGGTTTCCCTGCTCCAAAAACAAAATGGAACAAAATGAAAATTTCCGTTTCATTTTATTTCGTTTTTCTTTGCTGGGTCATTTTGTTTATTCATTTCATTTCATTTTGAAATGAAAAATGAGAAACAAAAGAAAAAATATTTTGTGCCCATCTCTAGAACTGAGTAATGTTTACTTTGACTTGGACAAGTGGGAGGATGTCATTTGCTGCTTTACATCACACAGCGCAATCTGATGAGCCATTCCACGTGGTTCTATATTTATTTTGATTTTTTTATTAAGGCAACAAAAGGCAGCTTGTGGCCAAAATGTAAATAGACTGAAAAAGACAGATCATGCATATTTCATAGTTACAACAGAAAAAAATAAAACAATAAATACACAAAAAGGTCTAAGACTTGGGAGGAAAAGAAGAAAAGCCATTATGAGGTGGATGGAGTTTTTAAATGAAATCACAGGCTTGAATTGGCAAGGGCTGTTGAGGACACATCATGGTGATTATTCAAAATTTATAGGGTGACCATACGTGGGAGGTGGATTGACAGTATAATATAACAACAAGGCTCAATTTAAGCCATGTGAATGTGTCTCAGCTGAACAGCTTTCACAGCTGATTTGGTCAAATTATTTATTATTATTTATTTATTTGTTGTATTTATATACTGCCCATCTTCCGGACGGAATTATGGGTGGTTTACAGTTAAAATCAAGCAACAAGAACAAAAAAGGCAAGAGTACCAATAAAATAAAGAGGGACAATACCGTCCGAGAAAGATGGCGCAGGTGGCAAAAAGAGAGTTTAAAATAAATAAATAAATAAATAAATAAATAAATAAATAAATAAATAAATAAA
>JAHTLZ010000237.1:7143613-7170859 GCA_023846285.1 Phrynocephalus versicolor | reverse complement strand
AAATAAATAAATAAATAAATAAATAAATAAATAAATAAATAAATAAAGTAGAAAGGTCACCATATGCCTCTTTAAACAGGTGTCTACCCACAGATCTACTTATACTGGACAGAATATGTTTTGTCTTACCCCTCTTGTCAAGGTGAAGTCATCCCGCTGGTAGTGTATCTATGTGCTTTTCCATGAGCATTTCATATAATTTATAATATAATAATATGTATTGCAGAGTATCTTCAACTTGTGGGCTAACTCAAATGCAAGAAAAAAAAACCTTCCTTCTCAAAAAGTGGGTTTTGTTGCCTGCCTATATGCCATGCAATGGAAGGGAGGAATTCAGTTCAGGAAAATATTTCTCTTCCCCCTGCTGCAATTTTAGGAATCTGGATATTCTGATAGCTACCATGCCCCTTTCTAAAAAGGCATCCTGATGAGTCTCATTATTGTTGTTCGACTGAATCCGAGAAGGAGAAATAATGTCTGGCTCAAATCTGTAATTCTGTGGCAATCAGCTATCCAAGTATCTTAAGAAGATATCTGTGGCTACTTTGCTGTATACAGCTTAACCCAGGCATGTCCAAACTTCGGCCCTCCTGATGTTTTGGACCATAGCTCCCAGAATTCTAAGCTTAGATAGCTAATGCAAAGGACTGTGGGAGCTGTGGTCCAAAACATCTCAAGGGCTGAAGTTTGGACATGCCTGGCTTAACCAATTCACTGGCCAAAAAAAGGCGGCCCTTAAAATGAAATCTAAAATTGGCAATGCTGTTCACTCCTGGAGACCAGAAGGCCATGGGCGTTCCTAATGGGAGACCCAATGAAATACAGTTAAAATGATTGGATATTCTGTCCAATTGGTTTGGCCCCAGGATACATCTGATTCTTGGTCTATCAATAATTTGAGCATAACTTTTTGGCAACAAAACTTTTTAGGGCTAATGTCATAATATTCCTATCTCTCGCTGTAGCAAATTTCAGACGTTGGTGAACGTTTAAAGTAACAGCTTGTCAGAGCCTTCTCTGTGAACCATTATACAAAAAAAATCCATGGGTCATTAAATTTCTTTTGATAGTTGCAAAAGTGACCATCTAGCTATCCTTTAGGTTTAATTGCATTGGCTGGCTACATGCCATAACTTTAGTTTTAGTGTAATTCGCACCCAAGTGTTCCTTCTTGCTTGTTCCTCCAACCAATTTCAACATTTGCTTTCTTGCCAACTTGAATCTCAGATGGATGGGGCATATTATTTGCATATAACAGCTTCCAGCTTCTGTGAGCTAGTGGCTAAGAAGGAATTGGACTTGACCAGTGATGCTGTAATTCACATTTATTTTAAACAGCAGGAGAGCAACAAGGCAACCTTGTCTCATGCTTTTAGCTCAGTCAGTTTTCCTTGATAGCTACCCCTCCCAACCTACTCCAGCCCAGAGCTTTGTACCTGTACACAGAGTCGCTAAAATCAAAATCAAGAGATGTCTATCTATCCCAAGTCTCCACAGTTGACTCCATAGAATCTTCCATTATCTTATTAGTGGTCAAAATAAAAAAGGCACCATATAAATATTTCCTAGCAGCAGACACATTAGGTCATTTTTGGGGAGAAAGGTGGGATTTACATATTTTAAATAAAGAAATTAATAATATTTCTCTCCCCCCCCCCTTAGTTGGTTTAGAATGGTGTTTCCCAACCTTTTTCAAGTTGCAACCCCACTTTTATGAGTACTTTGCATAAAAGCCATTATGCAAAGAAGAAAACACATTAAAAATAGATATTTCAGAAAATAATTCATTAGCATTTAAGATGCCGTGAAAATTTTGTGTATTTTTTCTTTCTGTTTTGTTTTGTTTTACATGATATGCTTGCACAAGCTAAAGTAGTTACTCCTTTGTTTCTCTCTCCATTAAATGTACATACATTTCTCTTGAGATACCCAGAAAAGTCTGGTGACACCAGCACCAGTCATTCCCAGAAAGTTCAGCATAACACAACCACAGAAAGGCCTCAGCTAAATATCTTCCTGTGGGAGCCTGTGGTAACCACAGCCTGAAATACAACTGCTGTGGCACTCCGAATGTGGAGCAACAATCCTAACATGACAACAGTCCTCATCCCTGCCTACCTCCTTATTGTCGCAGCTGGAAATGCCCTGAAGCAACTGCCTGACCCTGCCAGGCACATCCTCCACTCATGAGTTCCAGTGGAGTTCCAGGATGGAGCTCAGTCTATGCCTGGCATCACAAGATGTGGCAAAGTCCTCTTGTGAGGCTTTGTCCAGCTTGTAATTAAGAAGATATCTGTGTCTACTTTGCTGTACACAATGTAGGCATAACGAGCAGAAATGGGCAGCAGTTGCCTCCATTTCTGCTCATGGCTTTGCTGTTTGGCTGCTCTTCCTATGGAGGAGGGAACAGACTCTGAGAGAATCTTTGCCACCATGGATGGATGCTCCCTGCTGTGACTGAGGCCTGGGACCTTTCTACTGTCACGGTCTAAAATAATTGGTAATCCCACCCCCCAGTAGACACTTTACAACCTCTTTTAGGGCCATGACCCCAACCTTGGGAACCCATGGTTTAGAACAACATTTAATCCTTCTTTGTCTAATTCCATATAACTCCCTGGATAATCTCTAATTATACCTATACTCGTACCTCTGATCAAAGAGTAGCCCAGAGTATTGTTCTGGGTAGATGACACTGTAGAAAAATCAAATCAAGTCAAATCAAATCAATCAATAAATGATGCACCTAATACATTACAGGTACTGAGGCTCTTCTCTCTGGTCTAGCATCAGATGCAGAATCCTGCCCTTGTGCTGCGTCTAAGAAAGGCATGGCCTTCTTCTCTCCATTGAATGCCTTTAAACTCCCGAGAGTCTATTAGGAAAGTGGCTCAAAGTATCTCCCTATTATGCATATTCAGATCCAATCATTTTAATGCTCCCTTGTTATAAAGAACACCCATCTCTTTTTCGAGAGCCATCATGGAGCAATTTGTAGAAGAAGCTTCTTCACCCTTCTGTGAAAGCACCTGGTATGATTTCTCCCATCTCTGACTGCAATTCTCTCCTCCCTGACAACAGTACAAAACTAAAAACTAGCCTTGAACTTCACTTGTGGAGTGGCAGATAGGCAGTGCAGTGAGCTATGCAGAGTTGGGCCAGTGAGGCAAATATATTAAAATTAATATATGAGAAGGAGTGATTTTCTTTATAGCAGGGGACAATTTCTTTCTGCACAGCATTCATCTCGACCTTTTTTTTTTTTGCAGCATGTAGGTCTTTTGGATTTTTTTCCAGTTCAGTGTTCAAGGTTATCAAGAGCTTTTTGAATTCTGTACCTATCTTCTATTCCACCCAATGTTGTGTTATCATCAGATCTGAGAAGCATTCTCTGCACTCCTTCATCAAAGTCATTAATAAAAATGTTGAAGAGTGTTAGGTTCAGGACTGAGCATTGTGGTGGCCCACTGGTTGCCTCCTTCCACTTTGAGAAGGAGCCATTGATAAGCACTCCCTGAGTACACTTGTGCAGTAACTGTGTCCCCACCTGTTAGTTGTCCTATCCCGCTCACACCTAGTTAGTTTGCTAACCAGAATATCACAGGGCATTGTTGATGATGTGCAAACTAATGCTGTAATCCTAGCAACTTCATTTGGTGGCTTTGAAAATCACTGTTTTTGAAATGAAATATTCTTTGTCATAATTTTAACATCCTTTTCCACTGCAGTCTCAATGAACACCTGCGTGCTTTCACCGAGGAAAATCAAGCACCTGCATTTTTGAAACTTCAAAGCACGGAATAGCCTGTTGAGGGTCTCGGAGGCTTTGAACTTCAGCTATACCTCTATCAAAAGATCAATAAGAAGTACATGTGGGAAGATCCACTTTTACTGATCCCTTTTAAAAAGCCTGCTGTCTTCTAAGTGCTCTAAGTCTTTTATTTTCTCCCTTTCACAAAAATAAAAAGACAGCATGTGGGAGATTTCCATTTCTATCCTGCAAAAAACAGTGTTCTCTTCCTTTCCTGAGTTCCTTGTCTTTGCCTTTCCTCGAGTTCCTTGTCTTTGTGTCTGCTTAAGTGTAGATCCTGCTGCTCAGTGCTTTCCATCCATAACAGCATTTTCAAAACATTAGTACCTCAGTTGTTCTTGAACTATAACTCCCAGGATCTCTGCCAGCACAACCAATGGTCAGAACCACAGTGACTGAGAGCCTTTTCACACGACCCCTAAGATCCGCTGGCCACTTAAATTCAGACCAGAGATCTTGGGGGTTCGTTGCTCTTCCTGCATCCCCACCCCTCCGCACTTCCTCACTCCTGTCTGCGTGAGGGGAGGGAGACAAAAGGGACAAAAGAATGCAGGCTCACCTCCGTCTGCCGGTCCAAGCCTCCCCGTCATCCTGATTCCTTCTCTTAAAGGGGCAGGAGGCAAAACAACAACAACAAACAGAAGCGAGGAGAGCCCGACAGTCACTACGTTATATCCACATCAGGAATTTTCACCTCCGGACAGCAGGTACATGAAAAGTGCGCTGGGACGCGCTTAGGTGGGCGTGGTTGCACTTAATTTTCTGTAAACTCCGGAGCTGGTGGGGAAACAATTTTAAGCTCCGGAGCTGGGAGCCATTTGCGGCGGAGTTTAGGGGTCGTGTACAAATACCCTGAGTTACAGACCAAGAAAGTCTGGTCCTCTAACCTTGGGAACCACTGATCAAATGATTGTTTTCCAAAACAAGGAGAGGACTGTTCCCTTGTGGAATTTGCATCTGAATTTTAATGCAAGGAAGTCATGATAGGGAAAGGCAAAGGCAACAAACAACATAAACAGGGTAGGGATGGAGAGAGATAAATTTGGTCAGAATGCCAAGGTGTGACAAGGCAGAATCTCCTGAAGCTTCATAAGGTGTTCTACTTTATGAAGACAGGAACAGTCCTTTTAAGATATAACACATTTTTTGTTCTTGCCTGCGAGTTAAAATGAAAGTGTATTTATGAGATCTAGGATGACCATATGAAAAAGAGAATAGGGCATCTGTGCCTTTAACAGAATAGGGAATTTCAGCAGGTATAGTTTGAGGAAGAACTGCATCTCTCTCTCTCTCTCTCTCTCTCTCTCTCTCTCTCTCTCTCTCTCTCTCTCTCTCTCTCTCACCCATGTGGCCACCTAATTAATGCTCTTTTGGGGCACTCTTGGAGATTTGGGTTTAAGCCTGAACTCAACCAAATCTCCACATCTGTTGCCTAGCTAACCTGATAAGGATAATGTGATGTACATATATTTGTGTAGGAGAGAGAAGCAGGCATGGTGTTCTCAGTAGAGATGGGCAGGAAGTGTGACGAAGCTCTTTCTGCTGAATCTCACAGGTGGCACCAGAGGTGCCACGCTCAACCTCTCCACTCCTGCTCAGCCAGCAGCCCCACTCACCATTGTTGGTGAGATGCCAGTGTTCTCCTTCACCTGTGAGGTACCATTTCAGGAAAGAGCTTCAGCTGCCCTTCCCTGCCTCCTTAGGCAGCTGGACAGTCTGATAAAGGGGGAGGATTGATGCACTGTCAGCAAAGAAAGATCCCAGCAGTACACTAATGATGGAGAGTGGGTCTGCCAGCTGCAGAGGATGATTAAGTATGGCACCTGTTATGCCGCACATGAGTGCTGGCACAAAGTCCTTTGTCGTACTTCATGCCCATCTCTAGTTCTGATCAAAATGTGTATATGAGTGAAGTCTTATCTATTCGTTGTGAGTTTTTTTGGGCTGTTTGGCCATGTTCTGGAAGTTTTTCTTCCTGACATTTTACCAGACTCTGTGGCCGGCATCTTCAGAGGGCAAGGAGCTCAGGGAACTAGGCGTTCTCTCTGTGCTCTGGCAACTTCCGGAACACAGCCAAACATCCCTAAAAACTCACAACAACTATCAGATCCTGGCCATGAAAGCCTTCAAGAATACATTGTTATATATTCCTTCCATCATTTTCATTCTTGACTCTGTCCCCATCCTATCACAGAAATGGAGTGTGAGCATCAATATTGGCTGATGCTAAGTGGTAAGTAACTTGCCTGCCTTATTATTCTGACATTTTCAGTTTCAGAGCAAACCTTAAAAGTATGCTGGCACACCTTATTAGCACTGCATGCAAATGGCATGCCCGCTTTCCCATTATTATTTTTTTACAGAGCACTTTGGTATACAGAACACTTTAGAACTCTTATGCATTAATCAATGGGAAACACTGGCAAAGAGCTAGATCCATTTAATCTCTAAGTTTACAGATGCAAAGCCAAAACCACGACAAAGAGAGAAGGGAAGGGAAGGGAAAAGACTGTGTCCAAAGAGGTATTGTCAAGTGAAAAGCCAGCCCTCAATCCTGTTGATTGGCTGTGGCTGATCTTAGTAAAAAGGGAGCCAAGAGGATGTAGCAATAAGAATAGGCTAAATTGTGGGACCTAGAGTTTGAGTCTTTGCTGTTCCTTGGGACTCAGTGGGAGTCTTTGGGTGAGTGTCTCTCTTTTGGCCTGACCCTGCTCACCAGACTGCCATGGGGATACACTGGCAGCTGTGCCATGTATGTTACTAGTAACGAGGCCCACTTCCTTAGGACTCTAGGTGTCATCATGCCCTCATGTTAAGCTGTGCCAGATGTCCAGGCGATTCTTAGGGATCTGTTTATCCACACTGGCCAGATTTCAGGTGATGAAGACTCAAAATCAGTGTGGAAACTACAGCAGCTCCAAATTGCAATGGCCAGACCAATCTCAGATATGAATGGATAGGACCATAGCTCTCTGGTCTTGGTAGATCTCCATTGGTTCCCTGTTAGTTTCCACGCTCAATTCAAGATGCTGGTCATCGCCTACAATCTCTAAATTGTTTAGGACCTCAATCCCTGTCGGAACATCTCCCCTAGAAAACAGCGACCCAACTCACCCACTCTTTGCAGTCTGGGATGTTAAAACAATACCAAAGGAAGCTAAAAGGGTGAACATCGGAAACTAGGCCTTTTCGGTCATGGTCCCACACCTCTGGGAATAAACTTCCAGCAGAGGTTTTCCAAACACATTCCCTTGAAGTCTTTAAGAATATGAATACCTTATTGCTTAATAGCCTATAAGGCTGTGTGGATAAACAGAAATTAAACCACTCCTAAAAATAGCATTTGATCTCTAATATAAATACATATAAAGCATCAGAAGAACTGTTCAAAGCTGCCTTTTATTAGTCATCATACCTATGACATCAAATGCCATTTTTTAAATTGTGTATTTATCTAGAGATTGAGTTGCACTATGAGGTGATATATAAGTTAAAATCAAACAACCAACCAGTTTTGCCTGGGAAGTCAGTGGGGTGAGGGAAAACTATTGTTATGGTTCCAGAAATTTAAACTGTCTTGGACTCAATTGTAATGCTTTGCAGGCCAGGCTCTTTCAGGATAAGGGCTTTCTACACTGTATGCTGTTCTAGCTGTGATGCTTGTAAGGCAGGGCGTGAGGGACCATATGGAATCTGGAGTGAGCCATCCTTTTCCTCAGATGCGCACAACCTGGTGTCATCTATGATGGAGATGAGTGTGGGAGAGAAGCGTGGCACGGAAGAAACAGAGAGAGGAACACATTGCAATAGGGGGAGCCCAAGTGGTTGAAGGCTTCCTGATGACAGAGGAGGAGGGATGGTGAGAAGAGGGAGGATAAAAAAAGGAGTGAAATGTGTGGGAAGAGGGAGTGTGGTATTCAAGTGGAGCTGGAGGAGGAAGGAAGGGACTCAATAGAATGGAGCATGCTTGTTTTCCTGAAAGAGAATGGTCCTTAGAAGATGGGAACTCTTGGGAGCCTGATCAGCATTGGGAGGAGAACGCGAATCTGAATGGGCTCATCACCTGTGTTGTGGGACTCTGTGTTCAGGACGGGGGACTCCCACATGGAAGCCAACCAATCGGGAGAGATTTGGGATCCATCCCTTCAGAGGGAAATGCCAGAACTGCATGAACCTGGTAAGTAGAGATGGGCACGACCAGAAAAAATGACGTTTCGATTTTTCGTTTGTCTGAACGGGTCCGTTTCGTTCCATTTCCGTTTGTCATGAAATTTTTCGAAAACTTTTTGGTTTGACGTTTCATTTGTCGTTTGTCGTTTCTACCGCGATTTAGCGCAATTTGACTTCCCAGAGCATGGGGGCGTCCCACAATGACCCAGAGCAGGCGGAAAACACTTTAAACTGGGTGATGAATAATACATTTAATAAATATATCATAGCATAAGACTCCATCCTATGCAATAATGCAAACAAAGTGGGCAGAATGCAATATTCTTTTTTTTCTCTTGGTCAACGCTGACTGAACTGGCCACCCTACTTAGTCTGGCTGCCTGTTATACTTTTTTTGTTTTGTTTTGAAGCCTTTATCCATCCCATTTCCCCTCCACCTCTCAGAGGCAGCAGAAGACACAGTATTCCGTTCCTCCCCAAATCTGGATGAGGGTCTACTCCTCTCAATGTCCCCTCCCCATGACACTCCTTGTAAAGCCAAGCAAATGCCACCCTGGTCAACTAGCAGTCAGAGATTCAGATGCTTCCCCCCCACCACTCATCCGGATGAGTGCCCCTCAACCTCTTGGGGAATCATTGCCAGCTGGATTATCCCAAGGAGCTCACTGGTAGAATCTCCAAGGATCAAATTCAGGACAGAGCAGAGGGAGCGCTCACACTGGACACTGGTGGGTGGGATGGACAAGAGGTCCAACGCCAGAGTCAAAAGAGCGGGCCAGATGTCTGCCTTTCTGGCCCAGTAGTGGAGTGGGTCCAAGGTGAGGGGTTGGAGGGGCTTGGCCATGTACTCCCTCACCATGGTCAGAGCGGGATCCAGTTCTTCTTCCTCCACACTGGTCAGCAGCCTGCCTGCCAAGGCCCTGCTCTTTGGGAGAAGATCGGCTTCTTCCCAGATACTGGCCTCTAGGCGTTGGCGAAGGGCATGTATCAGGGGGAGTACGTGGCCCAGGCTGGCATGGTAGTTGCTGAGGACGTGGGTGGTCTCCTCAAAAGGCTGCAGGATACCCACCATCTGGGAGAGGGTGAGCCACTCGGTAGCACCAATGTCCAATAGCCTTCCCTCAGGCAGGACGGGAGTGTGGGACATGACGTATTCCACCACTTGCCTCTGCTCCACCAGGCGCTTGACAATTTCGTAGGTGGAGTTCCACCGGGTGGTCACATCCTGGATCAGGACGTGCTCTGGTCAGCCCATCTCTGCCTGCTTCTCACGCATCATCCTGGATGCCTTGACGCTGCGTGAGAAGTGCCCAACTATTTTCCTGCACTTGTCCAGCAAGGCCTTGGTCTCCACGGTCCCCTCACACCAGGAGTCCTTCGGTGCTCCCAGCCCAATGGCATCGCCCACCACTAGATGCAGTTTGTGTGCTGCGCACACAATGCCCTGGAACCCTGCCCTTTCAACTGTGTTGATCATGTTAGAGCCTGCGTCAGTGACCATGAATCCGCAATTTACCTGCCCCTCTGGTCCCCATCCCCACTCTCGCAGTGCTGTCTTGAGGACCTCAGCAATGTGGATGCCTTTGGCACTGTCCTCCATGCTTTGTGCCTGGAGAAGCACCACCCTGTACCCACTTGGGGTGCTCCCTTGTGGCTCCCCCTGCAGCTGTTCTTGGGATGCCCTAGTGTCAAGGACCTCCTTGGGTTGCCACCAATGAGCCGTCAGAGAGAGGTATCCGTGGTGCCCACCGGTCCAGAGGTCAGAAGTGAAGTGGATCTTCCTTCCTCTAGCCACCTGCAGCAGAGCCCGGACCATGTCCCTGAGGGACTCAAAAAGGGAGGGAATCACCCACCTGCTGAAGGTACACCGGGATGGATGCTCGTACCATGGAGCCACGTGCCTCATCAGGTGCCTGAAGCCCGATGACTCCACAAAGGAGAGGGGCAACCCGTTCAGGGCCACGATTTCACCAACCTCACGAGTGGTGGTCTCCTGTGCCTTGGCCCTATTACGTTGGCTGACAAAACTCCCACACAGTGGCACCACTTCCTGCAGAGTGGCCTGCCTCTTCCCACTCTCAGTGGAGCTGTCTCTGGAGTCCTCCTTCCCCATTCCTGCTTCCCCCCTCTTTCTCCCTGAGAAACCAGGGCCTGACACTGTCCCAGGCAGAGTCCCAGGGTGCCTTCGCATGAGGTGGCTATGCAAGGCACTTGAGGAGAGGTGTTTGGGGTCATTCCCCCTGTGCACGACCACCCCGCATTTCTTGCACACTGCAAGCCTCGAGTCTTCACGGCTGTTCTCAAAATGCTCCCAGAGAGAGCCTAGAGGCTTATGGAAAGTACTGCCCCCTCTGTTACTGCCTGCCGCTGCTGTGCTGGTGGTGGTGTGGCTTGTACCCTGCTGGGACAATTGACTGCTGCTGTCACTGGTGGTTCTCTGGTCCTGGGTGGAAGGAGGGCTGCTCCTTCCATCACTGCCTGAACGCTGCCTTTTGTCTGTTCCTGCCAACAGGTCCTCAGAATCCGACAGATGCAGATGAACAGAGCTTTCTGATTCTGAGTACTCATCTTCCTCCCGATACAAGGAGTGTGTGTGAGTGTGAGACCTTGGCGATGGGGATTGCATGCAGTCATTCATTCTTCCCTCAGTGACAGAAGATGGTCCGGTTGTGGTTGTGCAGCTGCTGCTTGGAGAGGGAGTGGTACCAGCAATATCACTATCTGCACTGCTTCCTGTTCCTTCCTTCAGAAACGTGGCCCTATTTATTTTAGTGAGGGCCCCCTTTCCCTTCCCTCTGGCTCTGCCAGCCCTCCTCATTTTTTTATTTCTCAAAGATGTAGAAAAGTAGAGATATATTTTCTTATGAAATATATTTTCTTATATTTGTGTTTAGTAAACAAATAAACTTATCCTTTTGGCCCACAAGCTTACTCTCACACTGTGTTCTTTTTGACAAGCTTTCAATGTTGCCCTGCTGGCCCTTGATATAATTTTCTGAATTCTAAAATCAAATTGATCCACTGAATTGGAGTGTGGCTGTGTTCAGTGCACACAACAACACAACACAAAAGTAGATGCCTCCAAAAAGATATTGTGTTGTGTAAATAAAATATGGTTCAGTTGTACATCAACTGTGTAGTGCAGCAGCTAAATGAATTTGAAACTCTCTCATTTTCTCTCAGGTAGGAAAATGTTGAAAAAAAATGGTACTATGAAACTAAATCCAGAAGAAGTCCCTTTTAATCCAATATATAATATATTAATCAGGTTGCCATATTAATCAGGCCCCCAGTAAATAAACTTGATTTGTAAATTGTTAGAGGAAGGGTGAATACCCCCCCCCACAGATTAGGCTGATGTAATAAATTAAAATAATTAAATGTAATAGCCTGGGCTGGCAGCAGCACCAGTTACAACGGGTCTCCTGTTCTGGTAGGGTGGCTTGCCAGCCACACCCCAAAAGTAACTCTGAATAGAGAGTAGTAGCCTAGTAGGGGTACTAGATGCCTCCAAAAAAGATATTGTATTGGGTAAATAAAATATGGTTCAGTGGTACATCAACTGTGTAGCGCAGCAGCTAAATGATTTTGAAAGTCTCTCTCTTATTTTCTCTCAGGTAGGAAAACGTTGAAAAAAAAACCAAATGGTACTATTTGAAATTGAAACTAAATCCGGAAGAAGTCCCTTTTAATCTAATATATAATATATCAATCAGAAAAGCAGAGAACTTCTTGTTGACTGTTCTGTTCTTGCACCCCAAATTGTGTGTGGGTGTGCAAGCAAATTGAACTTGGAAAAAAGTAGGAAATAAATGGTATATTTTAAAATAAATCCACACACCCCACTCCCAGTCGACCCTCCCCCTTTATCCAATAGCAGAAAAATCCTCCTCTCCCCACAAACAGACAGAGGAGAACAAAGAAACAAAAAAGAATAACTGCTTCCCTTCGGCAGACAAAACTGCAGGGAATCAAAACAATAATTTTCTAAATTCAATTCCCTCCCTGCCTGCCTAACTGAAAGCCTACAGCCACCCAGGCCTCCCTCCTCCAATATTTGTCTCGATCATATCGCACCAGCAGCCAAGCCACAGCCCTCCTCCCTCAACCACCACACACCGACTGCGATTTCTGGAAGTTGCCTCGGGTTTTTATACCCTCTGGCACATCCAGAAGTGTCAGTCAAAACCTGGCCATGCCATTGGTGGAATGGAGCAAAAAATGTGCATGGTCCCATCCCATGTCCAGCCCAAATGGGCAGGTCTAAAGAAATAAAAATAAAATAAAATAAAATAAAATCAATGTGACATTTATTGCAATAAAAAAAACCCACTGCCTGCTACTATTAAAATTCAGGCATTAGAATAAATAAATTTCAACATGTTTGTGTTGTGCTTTGGTGTTTTTGGACCACGATTTAAAAGAAAAATTGCGGCTGCCATTTTGGATTCCCCACCCACCACATGGCATGGCGAGGCAACGAGGATGACCCTCCCCCCAGCCTGGTGCAAGCAGCCCAGGACAGGAGAGGAGGGGGGGAAGGCCGGGGACCCCCCAGATACCACCCCTCTGGTTGGTGGCACAGCCTCAGGCAGGCATATTTTCACCTGCTTTTTCGGCCAGGAATCGTTTTTTAAAAAGCTTTTTTAAAAACTTTTTTCTTGGCCTTCACATCACGCGATGCCACAAATGGAAACGAAAAACCCGACCAAATTGTTCTTTTGTCAGTTCGGGTTCGAGCGGGGCGGCTTAGTTACGGTTACCATTTCTGTTACGTAATGGAACCGAAAACACGGAAACGGAAACAGAAATTTTGGCGTTCCATGCCCATGTCTACTGATAAGTGTTGGACGGAGTTGGTTAAGAGTTCTGGTTTGTTAATTCCCACAGAAGTCTTATAAACCCACCTTTTGTTACAAGCAACAAAGCTTCGTTTGTCAATTAACAGTCTCCTCTCATTGTGGGGTCCCAAGGGGAGGAACTACCTGAAGTAAAGTCCCAACCCGATCACAGATGCGTAGATCACGAGTGCCACTGATTGGGCCTCCAACAATCCCCTGGTATTATTTCTATCCATTTCACAAGAAGCACAAACTTACCAAAATGGCAACATGTAGAGTTAAGAGACAGTCTGTACGAAATGTTGATATTTTAAAAAAAATGAAAGAGAGTTTAATTCTCCCCCTGCAGCCATTTGCCTCTTTGGCTGGCACAGAGCATTCTATTGCCTTCAGCCATAAGTAACCTTCAAATCACACAGGTTTTGCTATGAAATGCATTGAAGTGCTTTAATTTTAATGTATTTAATAATGTTGTAAATTTAATTATATTACCATGTTTGTAAAATGTACTTCACTATACTGTGATGCATTCTTTAACATTATTGTATAATGACTTCCATCTTCTCACAAATGAAATAAATTACAGTGGCAAATGAAATAAATAAATAAATATCCATCATGTGTGTAACCTAGCACCACACAAACATACACTGAAGGTAGTATGCCACCCAAGTTTCAGGGTGTGTGCACAGGAGTCAGGGGAAAAATTCTAGCACCTCTACTCCTATCTCTCTCAAGCAATAAAATAAAATAAAATAAAATAAAATAATAAATTAAGCATCTAATCATCTGCTGATATTTCATGACATTTACAATGTGCTCCTTGAGGTATCTGCCTTATTTTGTCTAACAGCATGGCTGTCTCTCTGTCCTGGCAATGGCCCAAGATCACCATAATCTTCAGTTGATTCTGACTCAGCACTTCCTTTAAAACAATTACCATGCTGGAAGGAATGAAAAAAAGTGCAGTCAGAAGGCAGCAAGAAGCAAAGACAAACTGGTGGTGGGGGGGACGGAAATCATATGTTGTGCTGTGGAATGAGGTGGCTACAGTCGCCATGTTATTTTCACCAGTCCCATTCAGAGAGCTGAAATTTTGTAGACACTAATAATAGTGTACTAACCATTAAGCACTGGCGACCCAGCTTCCCATTTGGTATTTTGTAATTACAAACCATGATAAAAGATAGCCATGTTTAAACCTGCATACAAAAAAGGACCCTTTGATGTCATATACAGCAGGCCCCTCTAAAAAAATGAAACCATAGACTGCCTGTACAATCTGAAAGGTTAAATGGCTTCTCTCAGACCATGATTTTGTAGTCATATAGAGGATTCCTTGCTGTGGCTAGTAAAGGCATAATACTGCTTTGTTGTTGTTTGGTTGTTGTTGTTGTTATAGTCATGTATACATTTATATCAAAATGGAGGTCTACTGTGGATCATGCCAAAATGAAGAATTAAGAGACCTGGAAGTGTTTTGATTTTGAGAGTATTTTAATAATATAATGAATGTAATTCTGTTATAGTATTTGCAACTTATTGTACTTGATTGTGTTTTAATTCTGTTATTTTTAGATATACTCTCACTGACCTTGATAATCTCAGCTCAAGGCAGCAAATTCATGCACACTGACATTTTCCCAGGTATGCTTTAAACAATCTCAGATTCAGAGCCTGAAAGTAATTCAGTACCCCTAATTCATTTTTGTAAAAAACAGTTGAATGAACTACTATTTCAATAAAGACAATGCCATTAATGTGTTGTGTTTTATGTCACCACAGGGGAGTCATTTAATTTAACGGTATTTATTTTTATACCGATGAGATATCAATGTGTTATTAATAATGAATGAAATACACATTTACAATTTTCACTAAAACAAATGGATCTATCTCCAACATATCACAAACCGCAACGAATTAGCTTTACCATTAATGTTTCTCTGTGCTACTAAGATGGTATCTGTGAGATTTGGGAGCTTACAAGTGGTTTAAATAATTCCTTTCACTTTCCTCATAGTTATCTCATACACACTGCCTTTCAGAGAGTTTAAAATGCCTGGATTATGAAATCAGTGTGGAAAATATGATTTTTATTTTATTTTATTTTATTTTATTAGTTTGGTGTTTAGAGAAGATAACACAGAGGGATGACTGAAGTTGCCTACTGCATACATTTGTGTTATACAATAGCAAAATAATAAAGGAGGTCAACCCTGTCTCATATGGCAGAATGACATCTATTCTTCCCGACCAGACTGAGAAGCCCTTGGGCTGTTTTTCTATGTCAGTGGCTGCTGCTGGGACCATCAGAAAGAAATAAGTTTAGCCCGCCTTATGCATACAGAACTGATCATTCCCGAAGAGCAGGGCTGGAGTAGAGAACAGATTATTTTCATGACCAGTCATGATGGTTGTGAGGTAACAAGGTAACAAGCACTGAGAAATATCCCAGGGAAAAAATGAAATTGGGCCGCCACCACCACCACCACCACCACCACCACCACCAACAACAACAACAACAACAACAACAACTACTACTACTACTACTACTACTACTACTACTACTACTACTACTACTACTACTACTACTACTACTACTACTACTACTACTATTTTGCTTAGCGACACAGAGCATGTTTTTAAGAGAAAAGAAATGTGAGTTTGGGGGCATTTTCTAATGAAGGGGTGGTGTTTGGGAAATTACTGTTTTTAGACAGCAATTACTGTTGCACTAGCAGTGAATTTTAGTGACATTTTGAAGCCCTGTCATCTCACTCATCCATCAAAAGAACCATTTCCATGGGGGAAGAGGGAGACTCATATAGGCATAGAAAAACAATATTTAAAGGACTCCTTGTGCCAATATAACACATTACTATAATCTGTTCTAGTGTTATCCCAACATGTTAAGGCCTTACCTTTTATGGGCTTAAAAGAAATATCAGCAGGATATGTCACTTGGCCATGCAGAGATGCTGGAGAGACAGAACGGTTGTTTCAACTGTCATTTGATCAATACAGAAACTCATTTTATTTTATTTTATTCAAAATATTTTCTCTTGCCTTTCTCTTTCCAAAGGACCCAAGGTGGCCATGGTTTGTAAAACTGGTTCAAGCAATAGGTGTAAGACTGGCAAAAATCAGTTTATAATTTACACTGTAAATTAATCATAGTGTGATATGTGCCATCAAGTCCAACCCAAGATATGGGGAACATTTAAGGAATGGTTTTAGCAGTGCCACTCATTTCCCTAGTGAGGTTCCACGGCTAAGTGGGGATTCAGACTCAAGTCTCCCGAGTCTTAGTTTCTCCATATGTCCACTACACCACACTGGTGTAGCCCCCCAAGATAGAGGTGGAGGTCACTTGGAAGGATGGGTTGGCACCAGCTGTAATCTCATCCAGGTGAGTTTATCCAAATGATCATGCCTGGGCAGAACTTGGATTTATTTATTTTATTTAATTTTTGCATTTCTATACCACCCAATTTCCCTAATAGGGAATAAATACCAAATAAATACATGTGGTGTCAAGGGAAAGAGAAGAGGGCACCTGGTCTTACTCTTACTGTTCATGCAGATGTAGGGCAAGTATCTCACACTCTGGTGACAGTGCGAGGGCAGATGAATTTTTTAAAATTTATTTTGGTTGATACTGTATCCTAGTTCTCATTTTAATATATTCTGGCCTGGCAGCGGTTCTCTGTGTAGTGTACTTTGTGCTGCTTCTTCCTTCATCCCAGCATTTCCCAGGCACCCATCTTTCCTCACCCTTTTCCTTACCCTTTCCCAATCTACTCTCAGCCTTCCTTGTTCCATATTAATCTTTGTTGTGTACCTGAGTCAGATGGTGTCAGTGTCATTCTTATAATCACCAAATATGGTGGCAGCCCCTCCTTTTCCCACTAACTCCCCATTTTGTGCCAAGCATTTGAGGCTGAAATTGATCTTGATTTCAGCTTGGTGAAAACTTTGAATGCATAACATGTTAGCCGTCTTGATTTTATGGCAAAATGGACAACTCAAAAATCAGTGGAAGTCTTGTTCTTAAATCTGTAAGGACCACCTCTCCAGGCTAGGTTAGGCCCCCTTTAGAACATTAAGTTGTTTGTTGTTGTTAAATAAAGTGTGGCCCAATTTTGACATCCAAAACTTGTGTCTCGCCTCATTACTCTGGGTTGGGTGGGCAATGCAAACATTAATGGTGACTGGCACAACTCCACCCTGCGCCCGTTGTACTGAAGTTCATCAGAACCTGACTGAAGGACCAGACCAATGTCTATTTTTGCTTTATAATGCAGGTCAGTGGCAGATATGAAGGTGCGGGCTTCTAAATCTTGATCTTGATCTAGATCCACTTCCAGTTATATCAAGTTCAAAAACACCTGAGCCAAATCCAAATCATGGAATTTTGCTCCAAATTATTAGGACCCCTTTTATAACCCTCCTGCTATTTTTCTCTTCTCCATTAAAATGTCTCTACCAGTCCCCTTCCATGGGTTGAAAAAAATGAAATTGTGTCCCTTAACTGCAGGCAAATGATGGTGAATATGGGAGTGAAGTGGAGAAAAGGTCAAACCTTGCAAACCCTTAAACTGAAATATAGTGATTTAAAAGGGAAGGCATTAAGCTTTCTGTTTACTTTGGGCACATCACCCTAAACTGAAGCATCTGCTTGCGTGTTTTCCAGTGGACACCTCTTTATGTTTGTCTTGAACTACTGATGGGTTGGGTGGGCAATGCAAACATTAATGGTGACTGGAAATGGATGAGGCCAGTAAATGAGCTATGATAAGTGAAGGAGATTCATTCAAAACATAGCTTTCCACACACAAGTTACTTACTGCATCAGGAATGAAGAATGTGTATCAAATACATGTCAAAGTGCACACTGGTGTTGTCAATGCCTATTGCATATCTTTCACTGGATTGTGCATTTTAATGAACATTTCCATCCGTATTCTGAAACAATAGTGAGAAGGACACAGACTTAGACTGAGTTGTCCCACTGAGATCAATCCCACCTGTTTCAGGACTCTAAAGATGATTAAATCTGCATCTTGACTGCCATTTTAATGCCATTACAGATTAATAGTGAAATGGTAGGCATACCTGAAAATGTGTGGTATAAATGGGGGGGGGGACACTCTTGCTTGGACATCATACAGGAATATTAATCAGAGAGCCAAAGTTGGTTACATTCCTCTTTCAAGCACACCTTTAATAGGAATCCTATTTTGGCCATGTGATAGCGTGGGGAGGCCCACATTTTAATCTCCCAATAGGATTGTCACAGAAGAACCTGGGCGAAGGGTAGGTAGAGAAGGTATGACATCACTTGTTTTTAAATTATCATATGTTTATTTGATTGTTTGTTCCTTGTTTATTGGCTGTGATTCCATTTGAAAAGAACATTGTACCATTAAACCCACATCATGCAGGAAAAGGTAGCAGGCAAATTACAAACAAAATGTACATTCACAAAGTCTCTACTTGAAGTCACCTTCAGGCTGCTTCGGAAGGTGCTGCATGCATTTTAGAGAGGAGATGGGAGCATTTTTATTTATTTATTGTTATGTATTAGAAAATGCCCACCTAGTTAGTGCTCTGGTTTGTTAAAATTATTATTATTATCATCATCATTATTATTATGCGAGTGTGAAAACAAGCATAGTTTAAAAAGACATTTACTGAAAGATGTTGTTGACTGAGCACATGTAACTGGAAACCTTGGTTAACACAGAATTAAACAGATACAGATAACAGGATCAGAGATACAGAGGACATTACATTCAGATCACGACAACAGATTCCTCACAACAATTGGACCTAGTGTTCTACGAGTCTGTTTGAAAGATGTGGCGGACGTCACTGGGAGGTCGTTTCTCAGCTATAAGGACGGGGTAGATGGAAACAGAAGTAACATATTGGACCAAAAACAGACAGATGCTAAAGTGATTTAGCAGACAATCTAGATTCTGCTTGTTTTAAAAACACAGAATAGCATTCATGATTTAATATTGCAGTCTGGTTTTATATGGCTTTCTCTAAGGATATATGCAAGTTCATGAAACCGAATGCCCAACTCAGTCATTCACTTTGCTTCCTCCCCAAAGCCAAAGCCTTTGGGGGTAATACTGCTTTATTTAATTCTTATTGTTTCAATTAAACAAAATAGAAAGGCGGTGGAGGGGGGAATACAATACAGAAGTGGGGAACCATCCAAGCATACAGACTAATTGTTTTTCTTCTTTAAATCCATGTACCTGAGATTGAACATATTATAATTTCCAAAAAAATGTCATGGAAGGGCAAAGAGATATTTAGAACCCAAGGTAGGAACCACACTCCTCTTTGGTCTTGGCTTATGTTCATTGATGGTTGATTGCTAGTCTTCTGAAAGTGAACTCTAGAGTCACGTAGGACAATATCCAAGATATGTGGAATAGAGTGAATATTTCACTTGGGGCCAGGGAAGTGCCTCTTGTGATGAATTTCACAGCAGTTTAGACACTTGGGAGGGAAAGGCCCTTCAGCAGAGAGCTGCCTTGCACATTTCTCTAAAAATCAGAGGGAGAGTGGCCTATTCCCCCCCCAAAAAAAATCAAAAATAAAAAACCTATTTATATAATTAAATCCTGGTATGTTGAAAAGCTATTTATCAGGAACATGGTTAGTGCAGAACCAACCTTTCAACACGCAAAGGATTTTTCCTCTTGTGTGAATGACATTGCAGAAATGCTTGAAGTGGAACAAAACACGAAAGACACAACCATGTGACTTCATCAAGCTTGGGCTTCATCTCTCAGTCTGCCAATAGAAATATAACACAAATCTGGCTTTTCTTTCACGTGTAAGCTGTCTTTGAGCAGATTATCACATCCCTCTTTTCTGTTTCATTTATAAACCCACCAACAACATTTATGGCTGTCTCAGTGCTGTCAGGCTCAGTCTGGATAGAAACACGAGCATGGCCTATATTATATGTAATTGTTTAAATCAGGTTAAGAGTCTAACTTTTCAAACACTCTAATCAAAACAAAACTCACATGAGCAGAAAACAGAATAGGAATTATAGCCACAGAGGGGGGAAGTGAGTTTTGGGGGAAAGTATTGTTCCAGAATACTCCAAGCAGGGTGACCCATGATGGCCCCCTTCCTCATTTGGGACAACTGGCCAAGTAGTTCATCAGCAGGCTCGTTCTTTTGCCACAAAAACCTACTTTGTAACCTGTCAAGTACTGCTTTTTCGCAATATTTTCCCCCTGTAGACTGACAGTGACAACAACAATTACATATGTCTCGAGGAAGCAATGCAATATTCAACAAAGAAGGTTAGACAAACTGTTGTAGGGACACAAGACATTGGCTTATGGACAGCGACACAAAACAGACTCTTGTGCCCAGTTAGCTAAAGGCGTATGAGTTTCTGAGATGGTCTACGTAACACACTTATTATTGAGTTGGCACCACTTGAGCTGCTATGGCCCCACCCACTGAATCGGGGGCTTATAACCAGGTAGGTACAGCAGTTACTTGCCTAGAAAAAAATGGGCATGAAGCCATACAGGCCATACTGTTGGCAGGCAGCACGGCACAGGTGATTGTCGCTGTGAACTGGTGATATTCTTGCTTTCACCTTAGGTGATGCACAGTCACCTGGTTTAACTTCACACCCCACAGTGAGCCCACTGAGATGGTCCTTCCTAGGCTCTGAGAAGGGCCTGATTTGTCTATTTATTCTGGCTGCTTCTTTATTTCTCTATTCAGGGCTGTAACAGCTTTAACCCTGCGGCTTCATCTTCACTTTTATCTTATTCACATGGATGCTCAGGTGCTGGGGAACCTATTTTTGGCCTTTAAGATCAGCATCACTTTTGTTGGGGAGCCCCTGCAAGCCCCAAAATGTCAGCATACACTTTCCTTCTGCCCTTTCTCCCCTGCCTCCATTAATCATCACCATATTTAACAAGCAGTTATTGTATCATGACACACAAAAGGGCTTGATTTTCCATCATTCCGCCAAATTACAAACCCCAGGATTCCGTAGGATGGAGCCATGGCACGAAAATGGTGTCACTGTTGTAACAGTACCAAGTTAATGCATACTCTGAATAATGGCCTATTTGTGTTTAGAGTTTTGAATGGTTATAATTGTAATTCTCTTTCTTCAGGCACTCTTGGGAACTGTGGCTTGGGATAAGAAAGTGCTATCAGGAAATTATGAGCACTCTTACAAACCTCTGTTTCCAGGGTTCTTTAGCCGGGAGGTGGGGGAGACTGGTTTACTTAAATCAGTGCACATGATTATGAGACCCTGAAGCTGCTGAACTGACGACAAAGGCTTCTCTTTCTCCTGATGGCCCCCAAACCTATTCCCTCCTGATAGAACTCCCAATCTAGGAGCCAAGTCAAACTTGACCCCTTATTGCTTTGAGAAGACGACAAAGGAGAGAAGAGTTTTTAAGGGCATTTTAGGTAACCAGCGAGAATCAGGAGGGTTCAATGTGTTTGTTTCTGCTCTTGGTGTGTTTTTCCTTATAATTTTAATCTGTAAGCCACCCAGAATAGTGTTTGCACTAATGAGGTGGTATATAAATCAAATCACTTATATTAATAGCATCGTCATGTGCTTAGATGTCTGCCTTTTAAAAAAGTCCTTTTTTTGTTTGTTGCACTTTGCTTTGCAATGATTCCCTCCCACCCCACCCCAATTATCATGAGGTGCTTTAAGGGTCCTGTCTGGACCTCAGGATAAAGGTGATGCTTTTCTTAAAGAAACAACTGAAAAAATAACATGGTTGGTCCACTCAGGTACTGCACATCCTTGAAATGGGCAATGAAAAAGGAAGAGTTGAACTCTGACCAATAACTGCCTTCATCTCCTTTTGCACAATACGTATGGGCAAAATGTCAGAGAAGAACAGAGTGATAAGTTGATCATTGCACCCATGTGTGCAGACCTTCTAGCAATGTGCTCATAAACTTAATAACTACAAGCTTTCTTTAAAAAAAAAAGATTAAATATGGCTACTCATTTTGAATATGCCACTGCTCAGTGAAGGTGGCTCAGTGGCTAAACACTAGGACAATTTCCCACTAAGCTTTTAAGACCAGGAAGACTGATACATATTTATTACAGCCATTGGCATTACTGGAATGCTTCCTTGGAAACCCATTAACAAGCTCTTTCATGGAACAAACCCAATAAGCATTTCCTGTGCTACCTGTAGCCTCATACCACATATCTCTTGGCAAATTGTACGCTGCAGGTTGGAATGCTCTCCCGCAAAACAAAACACCACAGTCTAGCACATCTGGAAGATGAGTGGCACAGGACATTGCCCTGATTTGTTGGTGTTTCAAGTGTAGGAAATCTTTTTTAGAAAGTGACAAAACTGAAAGATTGATTCCCACCACTTTCACTAGTACTGGACCGGCAATGAACAGATATATCACATGATGATGCTGATCATGTATTTTTATCTCTGCTCCACTAACAAACAGCTGATGGCAAACATCCTGTTCTGTCACGCTCACTAGAAAGCCTCCATTCTGTCATGAGGACAAAACTAATGAGGTTATTGTATCTGCACAGAAGCCCATCTACTCTGGAATTGGTGCAGAGAGCTTAAGGTGAACATTCCATAAAAGGTAGCCTTATACTGATGGACCACTGAGCACATGGCTCCCACCTGCACTAGTAATAGTCATCAAAGCAGCACCCTTTTGTTTTAAAAAAAGTCAATACCAAAACAAAGCTGGGAATGCTCACTAAACTTCCTTTGCAGAGTATAGCTGCCAACCAGAATGTCAGAGACTCTGGTGGTGACCTTCTAAGAAAAGGTGCTAACTCCACCTTTTCCCAGGCAGAATATTGGTGATTTCATTATTTCTGGCCCTTCCATCATCTCAACCAAGATTAAACTTTCTCAGTTTTTTTTAGCTCTGCCAGGACCCCTCTGGATGATGGCTAGACAACGTTCTGGATTATTTGGCATGTGACCTGACCTAGAAATGTGATCGGCAGGCTATGTTTGCGAAGTGGGCATGTATCATAAGCTGGTGCAAACAATAGGAGCCTAAATGCAAACAGTATTTCATTATATGGGGTGAACTATAGTCTGGCAAACGTTTACTTGACATTTGCCTGGTGAAGGCTGTCAATGAGCAATGGGATGGTCATACCAGTTGTTTTCCACCTATCTCCCCAGGAAAAAGACTGGGTGTTTATTTTATTTTAACATCTATTAAAATAATAAATAAAAACAAAATACAGCTACAGAACCTCAAATAACCCAAAGAGGGCATGGATCCTACAGCCCTCCATTTGGGGGCGGGGTGGAATAACTTGAGGATTTCAGGCAAGTAGACTCAATAGTGCAGGCTGACAGCCTGGAAACAAGTGGGAGCCTTATATGAGTAGAAGAGAAGTCCTGACCGAGTTTCATTAATCAGTACAGGAAATTTCAGGCGGAATAAATTCCTCCCTTCATAGCTTTTTGTTTTGGCTCTTCTTAAGCAGCAAAAAAAGATTTTGAGGCATTAGATGCTTATTCGTAAAGTACAGGTTGGGTTAACTTTTCCATCACTTTGACCTTTCAGTATGAAATGTAAATAGTAAGTGATGCAGTTCCCAAATAATCTCTTACCAGTGATGGGGAAAAGAAAATGGAAAAGGAAAAACCTGGAGGTAAGTAAGTGTTTGCTCCCATTTTAGCTGGTGATGCTAGAAAAAGGAGATATCCCAAGTATAGGTCTATGCTCAGCACTCACCCATTTCTATTTGACAGACCAACCCCCTTCCTCTTGCTCAGTTTTGTAGAGACCAAACTTTTTTTTTCTTGTTGCTAAAACTGCGATAACTTTGAATATTGAAATACTTTCATTGTCATTGCCACCAACAACAACCTTGCCCAGGTGCCCTCCTCTCAAGCCATTCCCCCTTGCTGCTGTGTGGTTAATGCTCCTGCCAATAACATAGGGCAGGGGTTCTCAACCTGTGGGTCCCCAGATGTTCCTGGACTGCAACTCCCAGAAGTCTTCATCACTAGCTGAGCTGGCCAGGATTTCTGGGAGTTGCCGTCCAGGAAGATCTGGGGACCCACAGGGTGAGAACCACTGACATAGGGGATCACAGCTCATCAGGGATCACATTGTGTCTCCAGGATGGTTTCAGGCAGACAGGGAGCTACAAGAATTGGCTGTGTGTTGACACTGCATGGGGAGGGGGTGGGAGTAAATTGATTAAAGGTGATTAAGAAGCATCATAATCTACATAAAGGATGCCAATTGCCAACCCATCAGGAATCACACAGTGAACTTCACGATACTGCCACACTGTGTACCAAACCGGGCATATTTACATAGTGGTGTCAGTTAGTGCAAATCCAGTCATTGATTAGGAGAAGAAACAAAGGACAGGGTGAATGGACATAAACAATTCCATAGGCATTGCCATCGGCACCACCATTCTCAGAAGGCAATTTCTGACATTTCTAAAAAAAAATCCCCCCTCAAAAAATAGTGAGTTCTTTCAGTTTTGTCCTAGAAAGGGGCCATACTAATGCTGTGGAGGCCTAGGATGACCTGATCCATACTTGGAGAAGACTCCAATAAACGGGGACTAACCATCCCCCTCCTCCAAAAAAAATCAAACAGAAAACAAACAAACCCTAAGCCACTTGTTGATCATGTCGGGTGAGCTCCCCATCTCCTGCTGGGAGATTAAAAAGGAGCATGCTCTTGTCCCTTTTCTCTGCTTAATGTACACCTGCCTTTATTGAACATACGTAGAACTATGGCTTTATAATAATAAAAAGTTGTGTAGACTGCAGCTTCTTAATCTTTACATCCATTTGGAGGCATCTACTAGATGTGACTATGTACAAAATAAGGAATGGATGGGAGAAGATGTGTCGGGGTGGGTGGGACTTGAGTGAACGACAGGGGCGGGCAGGCGGGTGGGGAGTTGGGAGCCGTGGGTGGGAGCAGGTTGTGGGTGATGTGTGGCCAGGTTATAAATTCCCCATTAAATCAATGAGAAATCCATTGCTTGACTGTCCATGGACAGGCTGGCAGTCTGTAACTATTTACTTCTTAAACATGTCCTGGAGGGGACCAGGCAGGTATTTGATAACGGTGTCTAGAATGCTTTCATCCTCATCTTCTTCCTCATCGCCACAGCCGGGTGGTATGGCTTTCTTTGGACGTGTCAGACTTCCTTCAGCGTTGGCTTCCAGAGCGGCTTGTGCCTCTGCTTCCCGTTCTTCCTTCTTCTTAATTCCATACTGCAGAAGATGGGGAAAGGGGGGAGGGGGGAGAGGGAAATCCAATAAGAGACTGTCACTCTTTCCCTCAAAACCCAAGGCTTAAAAGAAAGTAGCAGAAGATGCCTGCTGAATGTTAATATTTGCCTTTACGAAGACCTCATCTTGCCAGAGCATCTGATGGTCAATACTGAGCTGAGCCTTTAAATCAAACATTAGTTTTAAAATGTCAGGCAAGCTTTGAATTGTAAAGCTGGAGGGTGGGGGGAAGGCTTTACTTCTAGAAATCAAAGAAACTTTATATAAAAACCAAATCCCTCTTAATCCCCAACTCAGTTGCACAAAATGTGAACGCAGAAGACCATTAAAAACAAACAAAGCAAGCAGTAATTTCCAGAGTGTTAGTGTCACTGATTGAGAATAAATTTACTTTTTTGGACTAAAGCATCCAATATCCCCAAACAGTATAGACAATCGAGTAAGGAACTTCACTCTAGAAAGTAATTTTCTGGATAACGCAAAGCAAAGCAAAGCAGAAAATCAAAGTGTTCTGCTTATATACTGCCCCATAGTGATTCAAGCACTCTCTGGGTGGTTTAGAATTTTTAATTATGCAGGCTACACATTGCAACCCCCCCCCCCCCAGTAAGCTGGGTACTCATTTTACCAAGCTCGGAAAGATGGAAGGCTGAGTCAACCATGAGCCTGCTAGCTGGAATTGAACCCTAGGTTGTGAGCAGTTTTACCTGCGGTACTGGCACATAACCACTGCATCATGAGGCTCCATAGGTGGCCATATGGAGAGTTGCTTACCTGTTACTTCTCCACATTGTGAAGAGAATAATCACCCTATTTCTTACATCCCTGGAGGGTTGATCAGGTGCAAGGGAATAATAAAATTGAGGAATTGCAAGTAAGCTCCTTTTATCAAACTGGATATTAACTCTAGATTTGGCAGTTGATATTTTCAGCTGCATCCTGAGCTACTTTTATGGCCATCATAAATCAATGGTTAAAGTGTAGTACTGCAGCCAAAACTCTGCTCAAAACCTGGATTCAATCGGAGGTAGCAAGTTTGAGGTTCAATCAGCCTTCTATCCTTCCAAGGTCAATATGCTGAATACTCAGCTTGATGTGGGGTGGGCAGGGCAATGTGTAGCCTGCACAATTAACTTACAAACTGAAAGTGTTTTGAGCCCTATGGGGTGGTATATAAGCAGCATGCTCCACTGTTTGCTTTGTTAAAGGTCCACCAATATCTAAAGTTAAATTATTAACATATAAAATCTTTCACAAGCTTCCAGGACCTGGTTTTAGCTCAGGGGAGGAGGGGAGAGAGGGAGAGGCATTCTTAAAAGCAATGTGTTCTGCTTGTTATTTAATGGAAATAAATGCCATCAAGTCAGTCCCAATTTATGGCAAGTGGTGACCCTTTTAAGCGGTCTCCAGGTAGAGAGTACTCAGAAGTGGCCATTCTCTTCTTCTGGGGGCACTTTGGGATTGTGTAGGCCACACAGTTAGAATAGTTACATGCAAGAGGACCAGATAGAAGAAATACTAAAAAAATAAAAAAATGCAGATCTGCATGATATCTGCATATTCTAAAAAATTTTGTGGGACTGCAGGTTGAGAAATAATTAATGTCATTTAAATAGACATATAGTATTTTCGTCCATAGGGAGAAAGAGTAGGACCAGAGTGACTTGCCAAGATCTGACACTTAAAAATAGTCTCTGCTAATAGTGACCAGTGTTCCTCCCAAAGGAAAAGGGTGAATTTTGGTAATTTTTCCAGAAAGGAATGAGGGCCAGATTTGGCCATCTACACAAACCACATTTGATTGTTGCCATTATTTCCTATTTAGGGAAAAGGGATGTTGTATCTGTCTGCCATACAAGTGCTAAAGATGCTTAGGGTCTCAAGAAAAAAAGTGGCAAGCCCAATTATCTATTAAGATGAAGAGATTGGTATTCAAACTCTGTCTTTTAACAACTAAGTGCTCAAAATTTTAAGTCTGGCTAGACAAACCAGTTTAGTTTTTCCCCATAAGAATATTTAATACCTCTGGTTCTTTCCATCTCTGCTATGAGAAAATGTGAACATGTAGGCAAATTCACATCCACAGGGAATTCAAAGAAAACTCTCACAA
>JAHTLZ010000237.1:7100220-7143603 GCA_023846285.1 Phrynocephalus versicolor | reverse complement strand
GGGATCATAATATATTAAATCTCTCTTTTTTTTAAAGACCCCAAGATAATGTTTTATATTATACTGGAATATAACTTAACACACACACATGCACAAACACAATATTAAAATGGAATGCTGTTGTATTATATTACAGAGTGGCCCATGCTGCCAGATAAGCAGTATATAAATTAAACTAAACTAAATTGCATAAATACAGAGAGGCAGACTGTCAGCCAGCCAGTCAGTCAATCAGACATACTTGGGGAGATCCAGAGCTTTTCATCTTATTGTTTAATTTAGAAACCCACACCCTCAAAAACACCTGACAAGCAAGCTTGGCCACTCAGAGCCTTTTCAAATTAAGGTAGCACATCATAAGCACAGTGATAGGGGCAGTGATAAGCACAGAACAATCTTCTACCAAATGGCTGGTCTTACTGATCCGAAAATAAATGCTTGGCCTGATACCTTGGCCTTGGATTTTGCCTTCTGATTAAACCACTGAACGGAAATCAAGAGGAAACTCAATCCACCAGGCCTGCAGGATAACCAGCTAAGGAAAAACCTCTCCATAAAGGCTGCCAAAAAGATTTGGTGAGAATGAGTGGTTTCAAAAAGGAAATTACAAGGGATTTAAAGGAGATCAAAGGATTAGCCTGGGACAGGGGGTTCAGTCGTCCCCTTAGATTCAATGAACAAGCAGCAGGTGCTCTTTTGAAAGTTGTTTCTACAGGGGGGAAATGGCCATTAGATATTCTTTTTTCTTCTCCTATGTATGAATTTCAGACAGATACTGTTAGATCCTCACATTGTTAAATGTTTTTGTTTTGTGGGGTTGTGTGAAGCTTTAGTGGTAACCTGTAAACCCACCCAGAATACTACTTGCCCCAAGGGGGCAGTACACAAATACATACACAAGCAATCTTGAAGAAAAGAAGTTGTCCCATACAGTATCCACCCATTTGAGCCCATAGTTTAATTAACTGTCCTCTTTGAACTTTCAAGTCAGAAGGATGGATAGGATTTCATCTCCTGTGACATGCAAGCAGTCCGAGAGCATCAAACAGAGCCTGAAAGATGGGTTTGATTTCTAGTGAATCGGGGGCACATGCACAGTAGGATGAAGGAGAGAGATCTGCCCCTGAGGTGAGGGGCACGATTTACTAATGTGGGACCAAGCAGATATGTTGCACTGAATGAGCAGATGTGAGTAACGTAACAAACAGAGAGGAAGTAACTACCACACCGTTGGCAATGTGTATGTTTAATTGTTTCGACTGGAATTCAGAGATTTACAAAGAATAGGACAGGTGTGAGGAACTTGTGACAGACTCCAATTCCAACCCTAACCAAGACAGGTAATAGTGAAGGTGATGGATGTACGGAAATAAGCATGATGGGACATAGTGTGAGTTGTTAAGCTAAAGTGCACATTTGGGCCTTGTATTAGACCTTATCGAGGTATGTAGAGGAATAGTTGTAACAAGGTAGCAGTGTGGGACATGGTTAGCTACCATTGGTCAGTTATGTTATTTGATATCTGGAAGCTTCGAGCAAGAAGACAAGAGGACAGAGAGAAGCCATGATTATTCTTAGGATCACTTTGAGCAATGGAGCTCACTCGGTTAGGTAGAGTAGGAAAAGTTAGTTTGGGAGAAATCTTGATTGTAATCAGTTAGTCAGGATGACTTAGATTTATTAATTTTAGGGAAATAAAACTATGATTGAAATCTGTTAAGGTTTTGATCCTTTTTGATCCTTTTTTGGAATCTTACTTTTGCATCTTAGAATAGAAAATAAAATACAACTTTTGAAAGGTTAATGTGGTGTTGTAGCTCCAACATCTAAGGCCACACTTGCTCCAGCTGTGATCTAACATTCCCAATGAGCTCCACAAGACTTTCTTCTGAGAAGATAAGCATAGAATTGTCTTGTACCTAAGAAACTACCAGGAGAAAACAGCCAAATCAGAAAGCAAAATGCTGCATAAACTGTAGGCAAGCCTCTGTCACTGCCATCTCCTCAGTCAAAAAGCAGCTATATTATGCCACCTACCTTACAACTCATGTCTAAGAATCCTAGCCCTACTTAAAGGCCAAACTAAGGGTCTGATCACATGGAGAAAGAGGTTGCAGTTTGGACCACACGGGGAGCTGTCTGGTGTGATCTGTTTCCCAGCAGTCTCATGGGAAGCTGCCCTCCAGCCTGACCCCAATCTGCACCCAAGATGGGTCCAGCTGTAGGGCAGCAATTCCCAGCAGACAAAATGGCAGCTTTCAGGGCGATCACTCCCATTAAAGTGACCCTTTCCAATGGGATCAGATGCATGGCTTTTGGCTCTGAGAAGCATCCTGAGCGCTGGGAACTCCTATATGAATAATGACCCATCCTGTTGCTTAATTTTTTCTGAAAACTTCTTTTACTGCTAAGGATGAATCTGAATTTATTGTCATACAAGGAGGATTTCTTACATCAATGATGAGTTTCCTGCTGTCCTCACATACAGCAGGATGATAAGCATCCCATGAAGAGTGAGCTGGCTAAGAATCATGGCTCCCATGAGCGAGGCAGCAGGAAACTGTTTTCGCCTCTCCCATAGCACAGACTCCCCCAACCCCCCAACCCCCCCCCTGCCCGATTCAGCCTCAAACTCTTGAAAATCAGTCTATTCATTTTAACACAATAATGTCCTGCAGGCTCAGTACATAATACTGCCAGCTTCTTGAGTATAATCAAACATGCTTTGTCTCCGGTATGCTTTCTCCTTCCATCCTGTGGATTATTTTCACCTTCTCTGTGGTTTGGAAGACAAAGCTGACAGGTGCTGCTGCCTGTGTGAATTCTCTCCCTCCCCAGTCCCCATGGGGTAGGCTACTGCTTGCATCCTGCCCCCTTCAGTGTGTATAATGAAGACTCATATACACTTTCGGAATCATCCGTTGCCCTTCAGAGGACCTACAGCATCGCTGGTTCCAGGAGGATGGGAGGATGGACAATGTTGCACTGCCTCTATGTGGCAATGGTACCTGAGGGTTCCTGGGAGCTATTCAAAAGAGATTATATCTTCCAAGCTCTGATGCCACAGCAAAAGTTTACATCCCACATTTTACAAGGCTTTGAGAAGCTCAGACAGACACCATGTCATCCATTTTGAGGGGCTCCCAAACAGCAAGGCTATGTGGAATCCCCCAAACTAGAATTTTTCCCCCAGTTAAATCTGGATATTGTTCCTTGTTTCCTTTTTTAAATTAAAATTTTAATACAGAAGAAAAAAACAATATACAGAGCAATATACAGAGCAATGGAATCCATATGTAACACAGAACATCTTTCAATAAATCAGCATGAGTTGTTGGGGGGATACTAAGAAAATTGATATGATTATTACAATAATGAATAAATGGAGACTGGGTTTAAAGGAACACGTCTATGTTCCTGTTCTAATACCTCTGACATCTGGAAATCTAAGATATGGAGATTAGTTCTGATGGCAAAACCCTTTTCTTTCCACGCTGAGTGCTTTTTCAAAACAATAATAATGATTTCTCTAGCTTGCCACATGCAAAATTCTTGTCAGTCACTTGGCCACACACAGCCCAGGGCTGTTTCTATTTCCTTAGAAGCAAAGTATACCCAAAATAATATAGTGGGTCTTACAAGGGCTTCAAGGAACAACTTTTGGAATTCAGAATCCCCCAGCATGCTTCCAGGAGATGACGTTCGCATCCTACACCTCCAACCCAAATTTGGTGTTGTAAGTGTTTGTATGTTTGGGTTGGAGGATTCCACTGCTAATTTCACAGAATGCAGTAAATTAACAAAATACCCAATTTTTCTCTTACCATCATCTGTGGAGCAGAACCCTAGATTCCTTTCTTTCCCTTGGCGAGAACCCAACCCCCAGGGAGACTGAGATAGATCTCTTTTTGCTCCTTTTAGCCACACCTTCTGTAGACCATGGTCACATCAGCACAGGCAAGCCTCGAATCTGGGCTGGCACCCACAGCTCTTGCTGTTGTCCCACCAAGAAGTCAACTCTACACCTATTTAGGTGATCCCATGGCACTTGCATTTGCCTACCAAAGGGAGAGTGCCAGCAAGGAACTGGGAATGGTCAGGATTATCAGTTGCAGACCCTTCCCTTCCTGCTTTGCACCCCCTACCCTACCCAGAAACTTCTTGGAACAGGCCAATTAGAGGCGTCTTGCTCACTCCGCCTACAACTCTAGCTTACTTTTAGACTGCAGGCCAGAATCTCCAGGGGCAGGTGCTGGGAGCATCAGTGGCAGCTCCCAACGGAGGGTGACCAGGTCTCACAGTAAAGGTTTCTGAGTGGGCATTGAAGCAAAAGCAAAGTGTTCTGCTTATATACCCGCCCCATATCACTTCAAGTAGTCTCAGGACAGTTTACAGTTTAATAACAGTATGAATGCAATAGTAGAGGAGAAGGAAATATAATGGTGGGGAAGGCTTTATTGTTGCAAAGACCTTGGTGGCAGGAGTACAACACCTGGAAGATAACTCCCTGCAGGGTGGCAGTGAGCTTTCCATAAGACCCACAGGTAGCATTGGGCAGGGCAAAAACATGATTTGGAATTTTTTTTTTAAAAAAAACTGATTTAAAAAACAAGCCTGATCCTGGTCTCAGTAGCTGGCCCTTAATTGCGAAGGGAATGAGATGCTGCAAACATACCCCCAACCACCTCTCCTAAGCCCCTAAACCTACTCCTGATCTTCTCCAGCAATCTTCTTCTCTAGGAAAATAGCCTGTCCTACACTTTCGAGACCAGCCCACTGCACCCTTGCCTGTGCTGAAGGGTCAATTTGGCTTCTGTAAATGGAGAATGGGAAATCCTTATGTTGACCATTACCACAAGTGGCACGGTGCTTAGAGAGGGTCCCAGCTGACACAGGTTGTAGGGAACATTGTCACATCTCGCATATGTCAGGATTCTAAGGCCAGGTCTCAAGCTAGGACCTTGTTATGGACACATCTCAAGTCTCACTAAGGATGGACTCAACATGGTATGAGACACAGAAGGGGCAATGTTGTGAATGTCTTCTTTGAGGAGCAAACAGCAGGCATGGGGGGAGGCACACAAGACTTGATGGGGAGGGGGATCACCAGGGTTTTAACCCTTTATGGTCCTGATCTGGATTGAGGGCTCCACAGCTGCAATTTCCATTAGTAAGGTGGGGTTTCCCGCAGCACCATTGCATTCATCTTTCTTACTGAAAAGAGCAGGAAGAGGTCTTAGTCATGACTGTAGTGGAGGGCAAAAGGTAAAACCTACCCCTGAGTCTTCATAAACTAGATTGCCCTCTCTCATTTTTATTTAATCTCTCTCTTTTTAAAATTGCTCTTTGTGAGACGGGTGTCTTATCTAACTGACTCTAGAATGTAAAGCTTGGCACAGAAGTTCACCGAGAGCCATTTGAACCTTTGCTTTCATTCTTTCTAAAGGTTCTTGAGGGGGTTAACATGATATTTCAGGTATTCATGATAAAAAACACTTAAAGGAAAAAATTACACAGAATGGCTCCCATTTACCCCTTTTTCTCCTCCCCTGAAAAATACTAATTACAACCAGATGCAATGATTATTGCTTCATATTAACTGTTAAATATTTCTGAAACTAGATTGCTCCCCGCTCCCAAACAAACTAAAATCATGAGAAAGAAGGAAAATGTGAATGAGTGGAGTCTGCTCAGGCTTTGCTTTCCATCTCAGCAGTGTGAAGCCACATTTAGGTCATTAGTTGTGATATTACTTTAGTACAATTAAGCACCAAAGGATGCTCCATTAATTTACATTAGACACAGGCATCTGCCTGGCACTATGCAGTTCACCAGGTGTGAAGAGCTCAAATTCTCTTCTCATAAACTCATTCATTATCACTTTCATTAACGCTGGAGCTCAGTTCACAAGACGTACATTGGCATACGGGCCCATGCGGATCGCCTTGGTGGGATGAGTCAATAGACTTACCATTCCCACCTGAGCCCTGAGGCTAGAGCATTGAAGCAGCAAATGAAATGCATTCTTCCACCTTCTGGGAGACAGGAGGAGGAACGAATTAATGCACCACCTTGGAATGCCAAAAGTAAATTAGCTACGAGTTGTTCTATGGGAAGGAAACACCATTAGGTACAAAATCCCACCCCCACCCCCAATCATGGGCTGCTTGAAATGTGATTTTCCTGCAGCACATTCTCCCCCATCAAAGTAATTATTAAAAATGACATCATCATTGTCCACTTGTTTGTCTGAGAGCTATTTATTTCTGTCAGTGCCACCTCTTGCCTTTTGGCCCTCCCTGTACGTGACTTCCTTTGCTCATATGTGGAGTTTAACCCTATCAGCTCTCATTAGCACACATAATTTCAATTACAAAAGAAAAAAAGCAAACCTTTCTGTTTATTTACTACCCCCTAGTGCTTAAAGCTCTCTCTGGGTGGTTTATAATTTAATTATGCACATGCCCTGTCCTGCCCTGCCAGATGAGTGCTCATTGTACCAATCTCAGAAGGACAGAAGGTTGGTGAACCCTGAGCCAACTACCTTGGATTGAACCCCAGGTCATGAGAACAGTTCTAGCTGCAGAACAGCAGTTTAACCACTGTGCCATTTACAAGTATCCATGACATCACCTGCCCAATGACATCATAATACCCCTGACAACGATAGTTGTCCTTGAGAAGTGACATGGGATCCATGAAAGCACCAAAGGAGAAGGAAGAAAGCATTGCCAAGAAGAAGCACACTGATAGCATATTCATTTTCTGAAAAAACCCAGCAGATCTACTCCAAGAGAGTATGCTAATAGAGAGTATGCTAATTAAATTTGCAGATGATATCAAATTGGGAGGGGTTGCTAACTCCCTAGAGGATAGGATGAAAATCCAAAAAGACCTTGACAGATTAGAGTGTTGGGCCAAAGCTAACAGAATGGATTTCAACAGAGGGAAATGTAGGGTGCTGCATCTAGGTAAAAAGAATGAATTCCACAGATATAGGATGGGAGATACCTGGCTGGAAAATAGTACCTGTGAAAGGGATCTGGGAGTCTTAGTGGACCACAAACTGAATATGAGTCAGCAGTGTAATGCGGCGCTAGGAAAGCCAATGTGATTCTTGGTTGCATCAACAGAAGCATAGTGTCTAGATCAAGGGAAGTGATAGTACCACTCTATTCTGTCTGGTCAGACCCCGCCTGGAGTAATGTGTCCACTTCTGTGCACTACAATTTAAAAAGGATGTTGACAACCTTGAGCGGGTGCAGAGGAGGGCGACCAGGATGTTTAAAGGTCTGGAAGAAATGTCATATGAGGAATGGCTTAGGGAGCTGGGGCTGTTTACCCTTTCAAAAAGAAGGCTGAGGGGGGAGAAGATAGCTATGTTTAAATATTTGAAAGGATGTCAAAGAGGGAACAGGTTTGTTTTCCATGGCTTCAGAGACTAGGACTCGGGGAAATGGTTTCAAACTACAGGAAAAGAGATTCCATTTGAACATCAGGAAGAACTTCATGACAGTTAGAGCTGTTCGGCAATGGAATAGGTTGCCACAAAGGGTGGTGGAGTCTCCTTCTTTGGAGGTTTTTAAGCAGAGGCTGGATGGCCATCTGTCGGAAATACTATGATGGGGGTTCCTGCATGGCAGAGGGTTGGACTGGATGGCCCTTGAGGTCTCTTCCAACTCTATGATTCTATGATTCTAAGTATGCCTAACAGTGGTACCTCTGAAAAATCAAGGGTCATTCAGTACATATGGAGCAGTGGGTTGAACTCAATGGCCTTACAGGCTCCTTCCGACTCTATTCTGATTCTATGATATTATCAACCTTCAAGTCTTCTCTCTTCTTCCTTCTTATTTTTGCTGTGTTAGTTTGGCAGACTCCAAATTTACGCATTTTTGCACAGTTCAAAACCCCAGAAGTCTCACCTCTATCCCAATGTGTTCCCCCTTCTTTCCTGCACCCTTCCCATCCCCCCCTATTTTTTTTCTTTCCATCTCTCACTTCCTCTCTCATCAGGTATTCATTCAGCTTATGCTATCCTAAAAAGGAGGCCAGCAAAGAGCTCTAGGGAAACCAGCTTCCAGGTATAAACAATCCAGTTAGTTAAATTCGTAAATATATAGCATCCACTTCAACTTTTCCGCTTCTACTGTTGCTATCTAAGAGATCTCTCAGGACACAGAGACAAACAAGGCTGAAGGGGAACTGGTTTTGAGTTACACCCAGTGCTGTTCCTGTGGACCGGGAGTCCCTGATCCACAGGATGAACATTTGCAATTCACTTACCCACTGCCTGAAAATATTAAATAAATACTCTAGTAACATGAGCAACTCTATCCAGTTAGCAGGTCTCAGAATCATGGCGGTGGACCACAACCCAACCAGCCTTCAACTTTTCTTGAAGTAGCAACACCTTCTGGGACTAGCCCACCTCCCAATCCATAGCACCTACCCAACAGTCCTCTCCTCTCTTCTCCTGCTCCTCCTTAAGTCCGGGTGTGTGCAGATTCTCAGTCATTCAGGTGAAGTTATCTGGAAGTTGAATCAACTGGACTTTCTTTTCTTTCAGATTGAAGATGCAACTTGGATGAGTAGTGAAATACTTCAGTCCCATAATAAAAGAAGTCCACTTGCAATGACTCAACCTCAGGTTTACTCCAAATCTCACCAAGGCCACACTAGTGACTTTGAAGACATCATCTGTCTCCTCCTTCCCAATGTTCCAGTCCACAAGTGAACTCTGGGTAGGGAATCAAACTGGCACTCTCTGAGAGATGGAGAGAGCCCACCATCATGGCTGAGGTGAGGTGAGGACCCTTGTTGGTCCCATGAGAGACAACCCAACCAGTTATTCAGACTGGGAAACCAGCAGTATCCACACAATATTTCATTCTTTTTAGTTTCTACCATTTTGGAGGTCTTTCAGAACAAATCTCTCAAAATACTTGTATGATAGAATGCTTTACATTATATTCATGCACTTGAGAAACTTGGTGTGGTCACCACTGAGGGCAATTTTCAGAAATTCCCTACTTCTTATGTCCCTTGTAATCTTTTCATTGTTTGGAAGCTGTGGGAGCTTAGGAAAGAACTGGGAACTGTTTAATTTCCAAAAATCATTTCCCTCACACCCCTCAGTTTTAGCTGGATGGGTTTGCCTGTGCAAAATAAGAATGGTCACAGCACTCACTGTTTGCTGTTCTGTTCTTCACTGCCTGGTAACAGCTCATAATAAAGTCATCTCAGAAGCAAAATGTCAAGGAAGGGCACTTCTTCTGCTTGGACTAATTACCTTCTTAGAAATAACCTCCTGGAACTTTTGTCTGTGATAGAAGTACCCCATGACTGCAAAAGATCAGTATCCCCATGAGATATTTCTATTTATTATCTCTGGAGATTAGGCTTTGGTGGTAGAGATGGGCACGAAACGAACAATTTTTTGTTCCTGTTTTTGTCTTCTCGTTTCGTTACTCAATGAAATGACAAACGAATTTTGTCTCCAAAATGAAACAAAACGAACAGAAACACCGGAAATTTTGTTGTGCATTTCGTTTTTGTTACTGCAATAACATTTAAAACACAAATATGTAGTCAATATTTAACGTATGCCTGAAATGACGGATCTGTGACTTGCGCTTTCTCCAGTTTCATTTTTAAATGCTCATATTCTTTGCATCTCTAGTTGCTTCACACTCTCTCCAAATATGAATAATTCTGTGAAATTTTTGTTAATTACTAGAGATGGGCACGACCAGGGATAATGACGTTTTGAGTTGTCGTGTGTTGGAGCCGGCCCGTTTCGGCTCATTTCCGTTTGTCGTGAAATTTTTCAAAAATTTGTCGTTTCGTTTGTCGTTTTTTCGTCTGTCATTAGTACTGGTTTAGGAGGGGGTGGCGGGCTCCTGGAGGCACCTCTCTGGGGTGGGTGCCTCCTCTGGCCCGCTATGAAGGGAAAGCGGGCTCCTGGAGGCACCTCTCTGGGGTGGGTGCCTCCTCTGGCCCGCTACAAAAGGGTACGCATAGCCAATTGGATATGCATACCAAGTTGCAGTGGCAGAGGCACCTCTCTTTCTTTTGGGTGCCTCTACTCTGACTCACTAAGAAGGACAGCATACTGGTATACTGGTGTACTGTGCACGTGGGCTGGGAAGGCTCCCTCAGGGCGCCCTCTGGCTCACTAAGAAGGGAAGTGTACTTGTGTGTAGTGCAATGCGAGTACACAGATCTGGCTTAGGGTTAGGGTTAGCGCAAGGGCTAGGCTTAGGGTTACGGGTAAGGTTAGGGTGAGTTAGTGGGGTGCACCTCTGGGTGCCTCTCTGACCCACTAAGAAGGATAGTGTACTGGCGTATGGGTTAGGCTTAGGGTTAGGGTTAGGGTTCGGGCTAGGGTTAGTGGGCTTTTTATGCCCGAGTGGCACATCCCAGAAGTCTCAGTCAAAACCTGGCCAAGTGGCCATGCAATTGGTGGAATGGCTTCAAAAATTTGCATGGTCCACTCTCATGGCCAGCCCATCATTGCACACTCACTCAGGCAGGCATATTTTCGCCTGTTTTTTTGGCCGGGAATCGGGTTTTTTTATTTTATTTTTAAAACTTTTTTTCTGTGCTGCTTGGCATCGCGCGATCGCTGCGATGCCATGAACGACAACGACAAATCAGACCCAATTTTTCTTTTATCGGTTCGAGTTTGAGTTCTGGCGGAGTAATTGTCATTACCGTTTCCGTTACGTAACGGAAACGAGGAACGGAAACGGAAACGAGAATTTTGCCAAGTCGTGCCCATGTCTATTAATTACTTTCCACTAGGAACTGGCACAAAATTCTCACCCATCCCACAATTGGCAGTTTGCAGGAGGCCACACTCAGGGAACTGCTAAGAACAGGGTGTGTTTCAACTCAACAGCTTCTGAAAAGCCAGCCATGAATTGAAGAATTTCTGAGGATATGAAGCCATTCCTGAGTAAAGATGTGCAGTCATTTTATTTGTTTGCAGCTCTGACTGTGCTTGGAAAATGGATTTTTAAAGCAATCTAACTACATGGGCATTTTGGCAGCAAGCGTGTGAAAATCGGAACAATGAGATCTGCGATCACAATAATAGATTTATTAGTGATCATGAGAATTTATTGAGCAAGCCATCATTTCACATTTCAGACATTAAAAGATTTGCTTTGGGTTAATTAAGTTAAGTACAGCCCTTTTGGTGCCATGATTCCCAACAGTTCTCTCTTATTAAATTGTTACAGTGCTTAGTGTTCTGGGAACAACCGTCCAGAACCAGTTAAAAACAATCAAAATTTCTCTGTATGTCTTTCAGAATCATTAACCCTCTCTCTGGTGGGGAAATTACATTTTGGAACTTCATTTCAAATACTTCCCACTACTGAGTCTAGTAGCTCTAGCCTAAGATATGGTAGTTGGCTGCCTGAGACAAAAATACCCACCACCCCATGAATGTAAACTGGTTGAGTCTTCCTTCAGCATTGCCAATGTGATAGGATCTTCCACCACACCTGAGGGCAGTGGAAGGTGCATTGTTTGTCCCACACAACTATCTCCCCCAACAGATTGTGATAGCTGAATGCATTTGCTGCCTGAAAGAGCTGCCTCATTCTGCATAATGCAGGCATGTCCAAACTTTGGCCCTCCAGATGTTTTGGACCACAACTCCCCTAGTCCTTTGTCACTGGCAGTCTAAGCTTAGAATTCTGGGAGTTGTGGTCCAAAACATCAGAAGGGCCAAAGTTTGGACATGCCTGGCGTAATGGCAGGGCCAGTCGTGGAGATGGAGCCAAAGAAGACAATGTCTAACTCTAAAGTGTTCTGCGTATATATCGCTCCATAGCACTTCAAGCACTCTCTGGGTGGTTTACCACTTAATTATGCAGGCTACACATTCTCCCCACCTCCCCAGCAGGCTGGGTACTCATCTTACTGACCTTAGAAGGATGGAAGGCTGAGTCAACCATGAGCCAGCTACCTGGAACATCAAGGCAGTGTTGTGTTTCCTGGGATTCTTTAAGCATATAAGTTGCCATTAGAGGTGGGCACAAAACAGAAAACCCATGGTTCAGGTTTGTCTGTTTTGGGCCTGCCCTTGGTTCAGTTCAGGTTTGGGTTCATACGGTTATTTTTTAAAAAAAATTGTACGAACCTGAATTGATCCAAACTGGTTCGGGCTGACTTACCGGGTGGTGAAGGCAGCGGTGGTGGTGTGGGGGGGCGATCCTGGCCCCGGCGGCAAGGGGTTTTTGAGGCGCTGGCCCCAAACCAGCACCTCCTTTTTGTTTTTTTGTTTTCTTTAAGCACTGACCACGCAGCCCCTGGGGCTGGGTTGGCGCTATTATTATTATTATTATTATTATTATTATTATTATTATTATTATTATTATTATTATTATTATTATTATTATTATTATTATTATTATTATTATTATTATATTTTATTTTAGAGTGCCAACCCGGCCACCCCTGGGGCTGAATTGGTGCTCCTTTATTTTGCTTTTTGCTTTTTGCTTTTTGCTTTTTGCTTTTTGCTTTTTGCTTTTTGCTTTGTTTTTAAAGCACCAACCGCGCGACCCCTGGGGCCAGGTCGGTACAGTTTTTTAAATTTTGTTGTTGTTGTTGTTTTGTTTTGCAGCACCAACCGCATGGCTCTGGAGATCAGGTCGGCACTGAGTTTTTGGTTTGTTTGTTTTTTTAAGCACCGACAGCGCGGCCCCTGGGGCTGGGTCAGCACTGATTTTTTTATTATTATTATTTTAGAGCGCCGACCCAGCTACCCCTGCGGCCGGGTCGGTGCTCCTTATTTTATTTTATTTTATTTTATTTTATTTTATTTTATTTTATTTTATTTTATTTTATTTTATGGCTTTTAAAAGTCCCCATAGGGGCTTTTGAAGTGCTGGCTTGGGGCCAGCGCCTCTACAGGCCTACATTCCCGCCAGGACCAGGAGGACTGTGATGACAAGGACAAGGTAGGAGGGGTAACGAAAAACGAAGTGAACGAAATGAGTATTTCCATTTCATTTTGTTTATTTTTTCTTTGATGGGTTGGTTCGTTATTAGCTTCGTTAGCTAACAAAACAAATAACGAATAATGAAATGAATCAAAAGTTCTTTTCGTGCCCATCTCTAGTTGCAATCTATTCTTGATTAAATTTAACTGAACCAGAATTTTCATGGTGAAGTGCTGGACAAATTTAACAGGTCTCCCCAAGTAGAGAGGCAGGTGGGGAAAAGCACTTGATCTGGAGCAAGGAACACAGGAGGAAAAAGATAAGGCTCCGTTGACTAAGCAAAAGCAGGTGGCCAGCTCCCTATGCTTAGAATAGTAGGATACTTGAGTTGGAAGGGGGCTGTGAGGTCATCAAGTGCAACTCTCTGCTGAATTCAGGAATCCTAGTCAAAGCAGATCTAGAGCTTTAGACTGCATGTCAACAGTACAGAACAATCATGAAGGACTCGGTTCTACAGTTCCAGGTATGCAGGCCTCCCTCAGTCCTGCGGGCCTTGGTTGTCAGCATTTGGGAAGACACAAGACCTTGGTGACTCATAAGAACACATCTAGAGATCGATAAATAGATCCTGCTCTACCCTTTGTCCAGAGCTAATCTGAGCAATTTTGCTGCCTGAATTACAGGACAAATGGTACCCTCCAAAAGAAATCCAAACTGAAGTGCATCAAACCCTCCTGAGCCAGCCAATTAATTTTGTCACAGATGGCAGGAAATCCCACATGCAGCTACCTCTCCCTACTACGCCTGCAGTGAAAGCGGAACAGTTATGAATAAATTAGGTTCTGCCCCACTCCGGGCACCCCAAATTTACCACCCAAAGTGACGGCCTTATTCTGTCTAATGAAAGGGCTGAACCTGTTCCTCTCCACTTCTGGCTTAAAGGTTAACTACTATCAAGATAAGGTAGTCTAGATGCCCTAAGCACACCCAATCTTCCCTGATTTTGGAAGCTAAGCAGGGTCAGACCTGGTTAGTACTTGGATGGACGACCACCAGGGAATACCAGGGGCTGTAGGTGCCTGGAGTAGGAACTGGCAAGCCACTCCAGTATTCCTTCCAAGAAAACTCCATGGACATGGAGTTATGAAATGTCGGTCACAACTGTAACAACACATCTTTGGCATCCTTCAGTCTCGAAAGACTATGGTATCATGCCTGGAGTAGAGATCCTAAAAACAACACCTAGTGTGACTAAATAGACCAATTCAGGAATGGCAGTCTCTACCGCAGATGTATTCTGTTTCTTGCCCGGTTCTCGAGTTTCGTTCTTTCCGTGCCTGCCTCTTTTCCTCTGCCTGTTGGACAAATGGCTCTTCAAATTTATGTAGACCATGCTGTATCTCTTGCCTCCGGACAGTGCGATCGGAGGTCAGGGTTTCCCAACTGTTGAGGTCCATTCCCAAGGCCTTCAGGTTCATCTTACAGATATCCTTATACCGCAGCTGTGGTCTCCCTCTGGGGCGCTTTCCCTGCATTAATTCTCCATATAAAAGATCTTTTGGGATCCGACCGTCATCCATTCTCACAACGTGTCCAAACCAGCGTAGGCATCACTGTTTCAATAAAGTGTACATGCTAGGGATTCCAGCTCGATTCAGGACTATGCTATTTGGAACTTTGTCGTGCCAGGTAATGCTGAATATTCGCCTAAGACAGCGCATATGGAAGGTATTAAGCTTTCTTTCCTGTCGGGCATGGATGGTCCAAGACTCGCTGCAATACAAAAGTGTGCTCAGTACGCAAGCTTTATAGACCTGTATCTTTGTATGTTCTGTCAGCTTCTTATTGAGCCATACTCTCTTTGTTAGTCTGGAAAACATAGTGGCTGCTTTACCTATACGTTTATTCAGCTCAGACTCTAGTGAGAGTGTATCTGAGATAGTTGAGCCAAGATACACAAAGTCATGGACAACTTCCAGTTCTTTTTCAGAAATTGTAATGCGAGGAGGTGAGTCCACATTCTGGCCCATTATTTGTGTTTTTTTTAGGCTGATTTCTAGCCCAAAATCTTTGCAAGTTTTACTAAAATGGTCCATGAGTTGTCGGAGATCTTCGGCAGAGTGAGCAGTAATGGCGGCATCATCAGCGAAGAGGAGATCCCGCAACCACTTCACCTGTACCTTAGACTTTGCTCTCAATCTAGAGAGGTTGAAGAGTTTTTCATCTGATCTGGTCCAGAGATAGATACCCTCTGTTGAAGTTCCAAAAGCATGCTTCAGCATGGTAGCAAAGAAGATCCCAAACAAGGTTGGTGCAAGGACACAGCCCTGCTTCACTCCGCTTCGGATGTTGAAGGGATCTGACACCAGGCCATCAAAAACTACATTGCCCTTCAAATCCTCACGAAGACCTAATGATGTTTAGGAGCTTGGGTGGACATCCAACCTGGAGGAGTATTTTAAAGAGTCCGTCCCCACTAACGACACAACACACACACACAATATCAAGATAATGTACTAGGCAAAGCTCTTCAAATCCCATCATTCCTGATGCTCTCCAGTGTGGAGAAGAATGAGAGTAATATTACTATAGAATGTAGACTGCAATGAGTTGTTTTAGACAAATAAGTATTATTTTTCCTTTGCTTTGCTACCATCTCAACTTTTTCCCATACATAACCTTAGTAGTTATCTCTGTAGCTGCTATCACCCACCCACTGACTTCTTGAGCCATTCTCCATAAGTAATTGCTTGAGCTGCACAGAATAGCTAGCCTTAATGTTCACTGAGCTAGCTGGGTCCCAGTTCTCTAGATCTCCTTCCTCAGATCTAAGCATTGTGACTGGGGTACCAGCAGATATTCCCTGACGTCTCTGCAGTCAAGGCCATCTGTCCACAGTAAGGACTGTCAGGTCAACAGCAGCCCTAACCTTGAGATTTTGGAGCCAATGTCTAAACCTCATGGGTGGGGCCTTGTGATGTCACAGGGATGAGCCCTTGTGAGGTCAGGGAGGCTAGGCAGGTTTTGCACTCATGTCATGGGAATGGGAATGAGTAACTTCGGAACTGCAGATTTTTCAAGCATCTCCTATGGCAAAACACCAATGGTTTTCAGGTGAGCTGAGCAGAATAAGGCCATCATTCCTTGCTCTTTAAAGCTTTGTTCACACATGCATACGTCATGCAATGATTGCAGCAAGAAGTCACAAGGTGTGAATGGGCTTTCTTAGAAATAAAACTGTAGATAGAATTCTCTATCCCTCAGCTCCAACACATTTTCTGTTCACATAATCAGCTTGAAATCGATAACTGTAGATGTGGGAGAGAGATGCCTGTTTCAGAAATGAACAACGGGCTAAATGAACATATCCACATAGGTTTCAGAGACACTATTGATCAAATTTTGAAAGCAATTTGAGAAACTGTTACAAGCACTTTGGTTGTGGCGTGCAATTGGATCCACATAGGCGGTGCTACTATATTCTAGGAATGCTGTGTAAAACTGAAATGGTGTTGGTAGAGGAGTAGAGGAGAGAGGAAATGGAGTAGATATATCAACTCCCCAACCTAAAGCAAATAAATAATACTTACATGCATAAAGGAGGTCCATAACAAACTAATTAAAAATACCCCCACTTGCCCAATCTAGCAGATACCAGGTGTGTCTGTTCCAGTCACAGATACAGAATGTCTGAAAAATGCATGCTATTTAAATTGAAATACTGTACCAGGAATACAAGGAAGAAAATGCAAGATGTGTCTTCTCCAAAAGTAACAGACGATTGTCATCATAACCTCTTTGGAATCTGCAGATACATATGTGTCTATATTTACAGGTAGCTCGATGGTTTAGGTATCTGGCTATAGAATCAGAAGTTGGATTCCCCCATGTGCTTCCTGTGAGTACAGCCAGCCTGTGTGGCTTTGGGCAAGCTGCACAGTCCTAAGGCGCCCTCGAAAGAAGGGGATGGTAAACCTCTTCTGATTATTCATGAATTAGAAAACCCTGGAAAGGGTCTTCATTAGGGATGGGCACCCTAACCTGCTGTTTTGTCATTTCATTAGTTTACAAATCGTTTCATAAACTAACAAAATGAGAAACCCAGTTTTGTTTTGGATAGTAACGAAATGGTGGTATTTTTGTGTGTTAAAAATGAACTGTTTTGTTACTGTCTAAAATGGGCTCCCCGGGGTCCAAGGGGCACCAAATTTTTCTGGTAGCTCCCTTGGATTCTCCACTTTAAGCTCTCCAAATTTGGAGCAGTTGTGGGGAAGGGGGCTGAGTTATGAAGCTCCAAAGGGGAGGCCCCTAGGAGCCTTCCCCCCCCCATTTGACTAGAAAGACGCCAAGCTGCGGCTTGGCTTCTTTCCAAAAAAGACTCCTGTGGCACCCCCTTTGGAGCTTCATAACTCAGCCCCCTTACCCCCAAATGTTTACAAATTTGGGGAGATTCCCTAAAATCGCTTTCTAAAGTTGCCCTGCTACTTCGGTGCCTTGTGGTAAGTAATGTTTGAGTGCATATTTTTAAAATTATTTTAGAAAATTATTTTAGAAAATATGCAATCAAAATGTACTTACCTTGGGGCTCCAAAGTAGCAGGGGTACCTTCCTGAAGTGATTTTAGGGAACCCCTGAAATCTGAAAATATTTGGGGATAAGGGGGCTGAGCTATGAAGCTCTAAAGGGGCCGGGGGGAGTTAATTGGCAAAGTGTGCTGGGAGCCTGGAGGCAATCAGGGCATTTACTCTATGGCATTAGGGAGTTTATGGTATTAACTCCTTAATTGCCTCCATGCTCCCAGCGCACTTTGCCAATTAACTACAGTTATGGGATTCATTTCGTTTCATTTCATTAAAAAAAAATTCTTATGATATGAAATGAAACGCAGGGGGAGGAAATGGAATGAAACAAAATGCTATTTTTCTGTTTCGTGCCCATCCTAGTCACCATTAATCAGAATTGACAGCAGATGATGATTATGATGACGACAACGATGATGATGAAGACAGCAGCAGCAGCAGCAGCAGCAGCAGCAACAACAACAACGATTTGACAGTTGGACTGGCAAAGCTAATGTTAGGACATTCCCGCTGAAAATTTTAGGGATAGAAAGAATGCCATTAAATTATTTGCTCTCATTTGTTGAGGCCATCTGAACATTGTGAGATAACTTTGTAAGGAATTTAAAAGCTGCGTGAAATTCTTCCTGCGGAGTTAAGAGAGAAAAGTGCTCTCCTGTCCTTGAAGGACTCTTTAATTTGTGCAAAATGTCTCAGGTGTCATTTCCCTTTGAGGTGCAAAACACACCCACACAAAGCACAGACCTGAAGAAGGGCTGATAGTGGAGATAGAGGCACAGAGCCCATTTAGTGCTTCAAATTATGGAACAAACTAGCAGCCATCTTTGTTTGAGTGATATGTGCAATAGCCATCTTTGTTTGAGAGATATGTGCAATGCACATAGCTGTATGAGCTGCATCACTTTGTGCAAAAGGTGCAGCATTTGCACAATATGTAACTTCTGCGCTAAACAAAAACTCTTGCCAGTGTTTGAAATCTCATGACAGGAAATCTCTCATCATTGTTGCTGATGACAAGAAAAGCCAGTGCGTTCGGCTGATGGGGCAAGACCAAGACAAGTGACAGTTCCCACCCTAAATTTAAATCAACATTAAACTGGAAACAAAACTTTCACTAAAATTAAGTCATCATGCATGAGGGAGAAATTAAGCGAGTTTAAAAGAAACAAAAGCAAAAACAAGTGAAAGTAGGCTGTAGAACTTAAAGAAGTTCTTTCGAGCACATGCCTTTAATTGTAATCAGAAATATTAAATATGTATTTATGAATCAAAGGTGAGAAATGCTTCTCTTTCAGGATTAAAACTCTCAGAGTTTATGCCAGCTGTGGAATTCTGAAGGTGTCATCCAAGATCAAGAGAGGAACCTTTCCCATATTTGACTTGATGTTGATGCCAGAGATGAGGTCGAGAATACTGTGAAAATTGCGGAACCCAGAGTTCCATTGCCAGCTTGGCTAATGTGTGATTCTGGGAGTTGTAATCCAAAATGGTAAAGTGTTTCCCCGCCCTTTCGTGGTTCATATACTGTGGTCCTGGTATATATGAAAGGCAAGGCCCCCTGGGGTAAGCTGGATAGGCCTGTTTCAGGCTTCCTGTACTTACCCCAGGCCTGTGGTTGCCCCGAACAGGCCTGTGAGGGTTCGGTTCTGATTTCTGGCGGTTCCGAATCATAAACGAGGCAGGAGTCTCTTTTTGCAGGAACTTCAAAGGGATTTTTATTTCTTACAGAATCAAAGATACTGCAGACACTTTCTTGAATAACAGGAGATAACTTTGGCAGCGGTTGCATAACATTCTCTTCAATAACAGGGTCTTCATAAATGACATTAACTGGGTTATAACTTATATTTGCTTCATCTAGAACAGGGGTGCCCAAACTTTTTGTAAGGAGGGCCAGATTTGGTGGCTGAGAATGTGTCAGGGGCCGGTTGCTCCCTGACCCTACCACCCCACTGCAAGCCCCACCCACTGACCCATAAGCCCCACCCGCAGGAAGGAAGATGGGGACCAAGAGAGGGAGGAAAGAAGGAAGGTGGGGACCAAAGGAAGCACAGGGAGCCGTGGCCATACGTCACCCCTTGGAAGAGGCATCTGTGCGACCTTGCACCCGTGCCAAGCTCCCCAGCGGTGGCGACAGCTCACCCACCAGCCCACCCCAAAGCTCCTTGGCTGTGGCAGAGGCCCGCTGGCCTGCCCACCCCCTCACATTCCCCTGTGGTGCTGGTGGCGGCAGACCGCCCAGCCGCCCAAGTTTCCCAGCGGTGCTGGCGGCGCGGCCCGCCCGATCACTGCCCCATGCGTACGCCCAACCTCACAATGTTCCCAGTTATGCCAGAGGAGGAGGCCCGCACGCACGCTGCCCTGCGCACGTGAGCCTAGCTTCACAAGGTTCCCGGTGATGGCGGAAGATTTTTTTTAAAAAAAAACATGGGGTGAAGGAGGGGGAGGGAGGGGTGGGCCAGTCAGCTTTGGGCCACTCAGAATGGCCTGACGGGCTGGATTAGGCCCCCGGGCCGGACTTTGGACAGGCCTGATCTAGAAACATGGGGGGAAAGCCACCCCCTTGCCCAAACACTGGGTTCCGCAGCATGGGTGTTTGGCCCATTGCGCTACCGGACCGGCTGGTCTCTCCCTTCTCCATTCCCTCTGGAATTTCTCAGAAGTTTTGGGCCATCTCAAAGGTCTTACATGCACTGACCAGGCAAACTCCTCGTCTCTTTTGACCTCCGGACATTCTGCCCTCCTTCTATACTCTCCCTCATCCGTCTGAGTCTCTACACTCTTCAACTGCCATTCCCAACTGCCACTCTCCTTTTCTCCTTCGTGCATCCCTGGTCTTTCCGTCTTGCGCTCATTCCACCCATCATCCTGTTCATCCACCACCCAAAATGCCTCCCACGTGCCCCCAGGCTGTTCCTCTTTGCATTCCTCTTTTAACTCTATCATCTGCACACCCCGCACACAAGCATCTATATTCTTATCATCTTCTTTCCTTTGTTCCAGTAATCCAGACGGCCCACTCTCCTTCACACTCGGAGCTTGGTCCTTCTCCTCACGGGGCCTCCAATGGCCTTCCCAGGCCTGTCAGAGGCCCCCAGAAGTGCTTTCTGGCAAACCGGAAGTGACTTCCAGAAAACCGGGAATGAATTCTGGATCATTGAAAACCACTTCTCTGACCTCTGATGGCTTTCCTGGGCCTCGCCCCGTAAGTACTTTCTGGGGATCTGGAAGTGACTTCCGGAAAGCACTTCTGGGGCCTCTGACAGGCCCGGAAAGGCCATTGGAGGGGGTAGCGCACCAGGCCTCAAGTAAGTGTAGGGCCCCCAGACAGGGTCCCCAGTCCTGACCCAGCCCAGCATCCACATATCATGGATTTTCAATTATCGTGGGTTGGGTTGGGTCCCTAACCTCTGTGATAGGCGAGGGGTTACTGTAACTGATCCTGGCTTTGGTAATACATGAAAATGCATTAATTTCTAAAAAGAGTTGACATCTTTCTCCAGGTGATTGTTCCCTGCATGCACAACTGGCGTGAGAAAAACAGGGCATAAAGCAATCTTTGGTATAAAGGAGGTCCACTCTCATTCCAAGATCCATATGCATAAGCATTCTGCTCCTGCTCGGTGCTAATGTTTATCCTGGAATGGACTGGAATGGTGCCTGGGGGATAGGAGAAGTTCAGAGCCCATACACCCCTTAAAGAAACTTCTCTGGCTTCTTGATGTGGAGTAAGTATGGGAGACCTCGATGTGGCCAAAATTTATGTGGTTGTTGGAGCTGAATCAGGGCAGATCTCCTGAGGGTAATGCGGGCTTCCCTATCCAATTAAGAAGGTTACTGAACCATGGCCCCTTGCTTCTCTTGAACAGTCCGTATTTACTGGGGATGAGGGGGGTTGGAGTTGGGAAGATGCGAGAACATCCATGGCATTGAGACCAGAAAATAAACAAACAGAATAATTTACCAGTATCCTGGGTATGAAAACATACCAATCTGGTCTCTGCAGCTCTCCTTGCAAACTGAATATTCATGATCACCTGGGTGAACAGCTTCCCTCCCTCCCGTTCTGGCAAGAATGGGGGGAGGGTAAGAAACCACATGATGGAGAACGAGGTGTCCTGAACATCCCATGGTTGGCTTAATTGGGCTTCCTCTGACCCAAGTTCCTGGTTTATTTATTTATTTGCCGTTCGCAAGGGCCTAATTTTAGCAGAAGGCAAGCTGGCATTGTTTCCACCTGATTGCTCAGCACTGCAGATCATTGTGTAAGAAAGTGTGAGGCCTGCAGGAAATGTTCCGTGGTTCCCTCCCTTCCACCCACATGCACTTTTTTGGTGCCAGAGGACTGCCTGGCTGGTGTGTGTGTGTGTGTGTGTGTGAATGCGTGGATGCCAGCCCCCTAGAAATCTGAAGAAATATTTTTTCCCCCAACCACAGGTGGAGTACTAGGAACTTCAATCAAGACATTAAAGTCCTGGCAGGCGTTTTCAAAGCTAAGGAATTCAGGCTCTGGAAGGCACTGTTGTCCTGTGAAGAAAACTAGGCGACATGGAGGCAGATGGAGGCAGGGTTAAGCACTGTGGGAGGCATCATCCATACTCCCTCTCATGGGTCAGGAGTAGAGATGGGCACGACTTAGCGGTATTTTCGTTTTCGTTTTCGTTTTTTCGTTTTCATTACGTAACGAAACAAAAACGGAAAACGGTTCAAAAATGGACCGAAAACGGAAACGAAACGACTAATTTTGAGCCAATTTTCATTTTTCGTTACTGGAAAAACACATAATGGAGCTAAATGGGGAGAAATGAAAAATTTTTCTTTTTTGTTTTCGTTTTTTCGTTTTCGTTACGTAACGAAACGAAATCGAAAAATTTTGAAATTAGCTCACGAAAACGGAAACGAAACGAAACGGACCCTAGCCGAAAACGAAAACGAAAACAAAAAAAAATTTCTGAGTCGTGCCCATCTCTAGTCAGGAGTAGTTAAGTATCCTGGACCAGCACAAAAACAAGTGAAAGTGTGGGTACGAGGGCAGAAATTCCACATTTATGTAGCATCTTTGGCCCATTGTTCCCAGTTGCCTGTCTACCTGAGCTCTCCAAATAAAATGCCCGTATTGTTTATGCAAACAAACCTAGCCTTAGCATTGTTGCCTTCTTTTGACAAGTGGGGGATTTTGTCTTTATTCTGGCAGTTATAGGTCCCCATGTCCGGTTGCTCTTCAACATGATGCATACGACCCAAACTTCTGCCATTTCCACCTACCACCCACCATCTTATGTTCTGGATAATGTCACCAGGTATGCACTTCAGAGCCCATGTGTTCACTCATGTATGCTCAGAGACATGCCTTATAAGGTATCTGTGAACTGTGGTAACAATGCGTCTTGGCATAGAGTGGGCTGAGCATATCGCATACTTACACAAAGCGTTGCTAAATGCAAAAGGGTTAATATGTAGCATTGATTCGCATAGGAAAAGCAAACCTGCTTGGCTGAGAGGGTTCAAAGGAAAGACCTTCCCTTAAAACACATGGACACCATGCACATGCAAGAAAGTGGGGGGGCGGGTGGAGGGTAGAATAGGCAGGCACAACTGTGGAGGGAAAATACTTCCAGGACACAAAGAAGTAGCCAAGATTACTGCTATTTAGTCTTATTAGACTGTCTTGGAGTTATGGACCATTGGAACTCCAGCTAGCCTGATATGGTGGAGGGTTTGGGCAGAGATAGACCCTGAACCCTGAACCACTAGTAATGGCTGATGTATGTATTTTTATAGGCCTTCTTTGCCAGGTTGGCAAGCTATCTGCCCTTTTACTGTCATAGGGTCTGCCTATGATCATAGGTTCTGCCCTGATCTTAATTGTCTCACATGGCTAAAACCAAAGACAATGAACCAACAAGAATGGGCCATTTACCCAACAGGAAGAAAATGACAGGCAGACTATATAGAATATCTGCTTTCTCAGACCTCCAGACAAACCTTTTACAGAGAAACAAAAGAGAGTGATTTCATTTGAGATTAATCTTCAACTGGCGCATTTATGTCTTATGTACTTTTGATGGGGGTCTTTCCGAGTGATATTTTTGTATTTCCTTGCGGGGCCCATGGCTCACGTTTAGACCTTTTGAGGCATTTCTTCTCAGCCATTGTTTTAGTCTATATTGGTTCTTGATGAGTTTTTTCATTGAAAACAGTCTGTGATGTGCACACTGCAGGGATGTTTTTCAAACCCGGCTGGTCTGGCAACACGGACCTCTACAAGGAAATTGGTAGTAGAAACTCAGAGGTCTACTCTGTGTAGGAGCTACCACTGGACTTCCAAAGGCCACTCCTGAAACTACAGTACTTGGTGACAATGGATAGCCTTGCAGAATCATGCAAAGCCAGCTTGTTCAAGCAACAGCCCATCTGAACAGGAAGCCCCTTACAATCTTTTCCTGTCCAAGAAGATGCAATGGCTATTGGTAGTCATAGGCCAGAGTTTGGAAATCCTTAATTGCCAAGAAAATGGCAGATGATTGATACACTCTGCACCTCTGAGAGAACAAAAGTGGTAGAACGTAGCATTATTAAATCATGCCTAGGCTATATATGATTCTGGTTGAAAGCAGTAATTACTATTTCAGAATAACTTGAAAAAAATGATTTTCTTAAGTTTTTTTTTACAGGCCACATTAATTATTGCCTCCCCAAATTTATTATTTATATTGTCGAATACCTTAAGGCTCTTCCTGAAACAGTCTGGAATCTAGGTTAATGACAAGACGTGACAGGCAGATGAAGTCAACAAATGGCTGAGTTTGATTTTTCATTAAATTCAGAATGAATAAATACTTCTATTTAAAAGACTTTATTAACCAGAGCTTTGCTTTAAATCAGTGGCCTTAGGAAGGTTCACACAAATGTAACTGCAAACGAGAGAAAAAGTACATTCCGTGGGGCCGGGGAGGAGAGAAAAGGGGATTATGTGATAAAGAGAAGAAGGGGTAGAAGAAGTGGAAGGGATACATATTTCTCTGTGGGAGGCAATGGAGTGCTGATCCTCCCCTGAATCCTAAACTTATTTATTTTCATATACACACATTGTGCAAGAGGTTGTAAACCAGAAGATAAGAATGTACTCATACTTCTGTAAGATCATGTCAAACTTTGGATGGCTTCACTCATCGATTAACCACACTGTAGGCCTTGTTTCTCACAAAACAATAATAATGAGATCTAATCTTTTTTCCTCTTTGGAGTGGGTGGCAGTAGCAAAGGAGCACCAGAGGATCTGAAGGGCCACTGCCCAAAACACCTACGCTGTTGTTCTTATTGTTGTTTTGGTGGTTGCTGCTGCCACCTACCAGAACCTCTCCTGTGATGACCTTCTAACTGGAGGACAGCATTACCACAAACTTGTCTATGGGACAAAGGGAGCCCTGCATGTGAGGGACTGAAGATTTTTATCAAGAGATGGGCACTTTGTGCTTCGAACGAAGCATGAAGTGCCACTGCCCAGCTGTTTCTTATCCCCACCCCCCATCCTCCCCGCTGCCTGGTCCACTTACTGGGCTCTGTGAGCTGCTGGGGTCCTTCTTCGTTGTTGGCACACCAATCAACACTGGAGCCCAGGTAGTCCTTTTCCGCCTTCTTGGACATCTGACCAATCCAGCAAAGAGATAGTCTCACTGCACAGCCAATGAATGGTCAGCTGCCTGGAGAAGCTGGGAAGGGCTGACCAGGTTTGAGTGTTGACCCAACATTGATTGGTGTGCTACCAACAAAGAAGGTCACTGGCAGTGTACAGAGCCTGGTGAGTGGTCCAGGTGTTTGGTGGTAGGGTGATGGGGAAAAGGATCCGCTGGACAGCTGTGCTTCATGTCTTGTATGAAGCACTAAGCCTCCATTTCTTGTCTTATCTTTTCAGTTTAATAAGAGCCTATGTTTTTGAAAGCTTAGAGACCTGAGCAGCTGACTGTTTAGAACGTATCAGAGAACATGCCTAAAATCTGGGTTAAATTGCCCACCCAGGTAATATGAAACCCCTGTTAACAGTCTTGTAGTATGTCCGCAAACACAACCAAATTGCTTTAAAAGGGGGGGTGCAGGAACCGATTTTTTTAAAAAACCACCCCTAGTGGTCATCGCAAGAAAAACTGACACAGTGGTCAAAAAAGGGTGTGGCCAAGGGGGCTCTTCAGAAAAAGCAATTTGAAAAGCGGACAGTGATATTTAAGGCTATTTGTCTTTAAGGAAAAGGCATTTCAAATCTAAAGTGCGGTAGCGGTCTTGCTCTCCGAGGAAATCTTGCAGGCTGTGGAAACCGAATCACTCCCATCAAAACAGAAAGCTTGCATGAGCTGCTAGCACCCAGGAATTCTGGGCTTAAAGAAATAATATGGAACAGACTATGTCTTACACAAGACCTTCATGCATGCATCATGGCTCCCAGACAGCTCACCAAATAAGGAAATCATTCTATACAGCAACTAGAGCAAATTTTGTTTCATTTTTCATTTTGTTTTGTTTTAATTTGTTTCATTTGGAACAACATTATTTTTTTGTTAAAAAAAATCATTTCATTCTTCATTTTGTTTAACTTTTTGTGTTTTATTTACAGCCGACCAGCCCCTCCGGTCGGCACTTTCTTTTAAAAATTTTTATTTCTCCTAGTGCCAACCAGCTGGCCTGTGGGCTGGTTCGGTGCTTTTTAATTTTATTTTTATTTTTCCTAGTGCTAACCATCTGGCCCATGGGCCAGGTTAGCGCTCCCCCCCCCCAGCACCAACCATCTGGACTGTGGGCCAGGTTGGTGCTTTTTTATATTATTATTTTTCCTAGCGAGGACCAGCTGGCCTCTGGGCCGGGGCAGCACTTTATTATTATTATTGTTATTTTTCCTAGTGCCAATCACAGGATTAGTCGGCACTTTAAAAAAAAAAGTCTAGCGGGGCTAACTGGTTGGTACTTATTTTTATTATTTATTTTGACAAGCACCAAGATCACCGCTTGTCAAAATAAATAATAAATGAAAACATAATGGAACAAAATGAAAATTTCTATTTTGCTCCCAAGGTTAAATAATGTTAATTTCCCCCAAATGGAAACACAGATTAAAAATCATTCCAGAAATAGCCGCAAACAACTTCCCCTTGCTCAAGTCAAGGAGAGCCACTTGGAGTTGATCTATAGTTAGAAACTAGGTGCCCAAAGTTGATCTTTGGGGCATATGAAAACTGGAAAGTCCAAGACTCAGCTGAAGAGGAAGTAGTCGTCATTTCCTGTCAGAGAAGACCCAATGGCTAGTCTGAGCAGGTAGATCTAGCCCAGAGTTTGGAAGTCCTTAATTGCAAAGAAACTGGTGAATCCCTTTAATGCTCACTAAAGGATAACTAGTTTCACCTCCATAACCAGGCTGCTGACAGTCAGAAACATTCCTGACCATTTTGCTCATGACAGCTGTTCACCTCAAGGTTCATGACTTCTAGGTGAGGACAGAACACTGGACAGATTTCTGCACACTTTTATCTGCACTAGAAAGGATATAAGCAAATTCAAGTCCCTCCAGTGGGTTATGCTGCACTAATGAGAGTGCTGATTGCTTAGGAAAGATAGGAACAATTGAAGATGTTAACTAAGAATGCACCATCTTTGTGCTGGAGATGTGGGAAAGAGAAAGGCACTTATGTCCATACGTGGTGTACTTGTGGAACAAGAAAGAAGGAATTGTCAAAAATATTTAAGGAGATTGAACGTGAAATATGTGACTGCATATGTCCCTGGATGATTCCTGATTTTTTCCTTTCTTTGCAATATTGCTTGTCTACTAGAGATGGGAACAAAAACAAAAACAAAACACTATTTGATTGTTACGTTATGTAACAAATTGTTTTGTTACGAAACAAAATGGTAGAACGTGTTTTGTGACAAAACAAAATGAACTGCCATTTTTGGCTCTAGAAATGAAACAATTAAGCTCAGTGAGTAAGGCTGCGCTTTAACAGCTGACCAGCTGTTATGTTCACGCGATCAGGGATGCTAGAACATCTGATGCCTCCCTGCGAATTGGTGAGGCCTTGAACCGCCAGGTGGAGTTGTTCTGGGTGGTCCGAGACCTCTCCAATCCTGGTCAGCCCAGGCCTCCTCCTAGTGAGTTCACTAGCGAGCAATTTGCAGCCAATTCTAGATCTAAAACTGAGGCCATCTGTTCCGACCTGGACTCCGGTTGCACTACTCCCTCCTTGCTCATCCCGGGGGGCCCACCTCCTCGGTCTCCTGGTCTGGTTGAGTTTGGGCCTGTGTTACCAGAGGAGGCCTCCAGGTCTATGGCTCATTGCCGGCCGGTGGCTACTTCTTTTGACCTTTGCCCAGCTTGGCTTATTAAATCCGCCGGAGGGAACATGCCGGAGTGGGCTTCCTCCATCGCCACCGCTTCCTTCAGGGAAGGAATTTTTCTTTCCCGCTTGAAGGAATGGTGGTGAAGCCCACCTTAAAGAATCCCGGCTTGGCCTCGGACAATCTTGCCAACTATTGCCCGATAGCCATCGTTCCCTTCCTGGGCAAGGTTGTTGAGAGGGTGGCCGCCGTCCGGTTTCAGTCGTACCTGGAGGAAAATCTCATCCTGGACCCATTCCAGTCCGGGTTCAGGCCGTTTCATGGGACTGAGACTTCCCTGGTCGCTCTGCAGGATGACCTCCTCAGGGAGGCTGAGAGGGAGTATTCCTCCCTGTTGGTCCTCCTTGATTTGTCAGCGGCCTTTGATACCATTGACCACGGTATCCTGCAAGGTCCTGGTTTTGGTTTTCAAAACCCTCCACGGCATGGGTCCTAAATACCTGTCGGAGCATATCTCCCAGAGGTCAACTGAGGCTAGGCCCACCCGAATGTCACAGGCACGCTCACTTAGGGTGGCCACTCCCAGGGAGGCACGGAGGTCAGCTATGCGCAGCTGCGCCTTATCTGTCGTGGGCCCCTCCTTGTGGAATCACCTACCAAGTGAGCTGCGCCTTGCACAGTCCCTGCCCGCCTTCAAAAAGCATTGAAAACTTTGCTTTTTAAGGAGGCATATGGCGACCTTTAATTTTAATTTTATTGTTTATTTATTCACGCAGGTTTTTTTTAGTCTGTTAGTATGTCCTGCCACCTCTTGCTGAGGGTATTTCCCCTCTCTCCTGTTCATATTGTTATTTATATCTTGATGTTTTTATCTGTTTCATCTGTTTTATGCTGTAAACCGCCTAGAGTTCCTTTGGAAAATGGTGCAGTATATAAATGAAATAAATTAATAATAATAATAATAATAATAATAATAATAATAATAATAATAATAATAGAACAGTGTTGATGAACCTATGGCATGGGTGCCAAAGGTGGCACTTGGAGCCCTTTCTGTGGGCACCCATTGCCCCTTCACAGCCCCCTGTATTCAGGTTAAATTCCTATATTGGCACTTTGTGAAAAATTAGTGGGTTTTGAATCAAAGTTTAGGAATTCAGTCTCTAAAAGGTTCACCATCACTGTCCTAGAACCACCAAATTTGGTGGGTAGCTTCCATGGACTCTTCCCTTTAAGCCCTCCAAATTTGGAGAGGTTTGGGTTCAGGGGGCTGAGTTATTAAACTTCAAAGTGGGTCCCCCATGAAAAAAGAGGAAGAGGAAAAATCTGGCATTTTAAACTCAAGCCTCTCTGTGCTGTGGAATGCGAAGCAGCAGAGTTGATGTGAGGTCTTGCTTGGAAGGGTTGCTAAGTGATAAAGCAGTAAAACCCCAGTTTCACACTCAGAAAGAACAAGAGAAAATTTAAGGCCCTGACTGCCTGTGCTCAGTTAACTCCCCTCCTTCACATTCCACACCACAGAGAGGCTTGAGTTTAAAATAATGTTTTCCTCTTTCTCTTTTTCCATGGGGGACCTTTGGAGTTTAAACACCTTGGAGTTTAATAACTCAACCCCCTGAACCTCAAACCTCTCCAAATTTGGAGAGCTTAGGGAAGAGTCAAAGGAAGCTACCCACCAAATTTGGTGCCTCTAAGACACGGGGGGGGCATTTTGTAGCATAACAAATTGGTTCATTTTGTTTCATTTCATTCTGAAAATGTTTAAAATTTATTAATAATGAAAGGAAAGGAAAGAAAAGGAAAAATGAAATGAAACAAAACAAAATGCTATATTTTCATTTCGTATCCATTTCTACTGTCCAGTTTTGGGACTGATTGTGGAGGTTCTGTAGGGCTTGGTTGCTTCGGGTAGCAGAAACCAGAACCTAGAACATTCAAGTGTTTTTGGATTTACACAAAGGACTTGTATCTGAAAGAAACTGAAGCCAAAAGACGAGTCCCCTGAAAGAATCCAAAACAAAAGGAAACTGAAAATTTCCCACTTGTACATCATTATGGATTTGCCCATTATAAATCAGATTCTGGATGAGGAACCTTGTCAACTGCTAGATAGTTCAGTGGTGGAAGTGCCTGGCTGCAGAGGCAGAGATTGGAAATTGAATTCCCTTACTGGGCCTCCTTGACAAGAGCTAGACTTGATGATCCATATGGTCCCTTCCAGCTCTTCATTTCTAAGGAGGTTATGTTATAAAGGAAAGGACTGTGAGAAACACATGGCCACTGTGGCTACTTCAATCATCAGCAAAACCAGTGACTTCTGATGGGAACACTAGAATATGTTTATCTTTGTTCAGATCTGGGGAAGGAGATGAATTTCAACAATGCACTTGGTGCCTTAAGGAAGAAATGGTTCGAACAATGTTTACTCATGAAAGCTCAATAATATCCAAGCTGCCCATATGATTTAATGAATGGAGGAGCATTTTAAAAGGGAGGGGGAATCCCCCCACCCAAAGCTAGTCATGTTGCTCCTACCACTGTGGTGAAAAGGACCAGCCAACCAGAGTTGGTCCTCCACCCCTTCCCAGGGACTGCTTAACCAATGGCAGCTGTTTTCAATGCAGAGAAAAAAGGCAGCACTTAAAGGCTCTTTTAAGCACAGGCCACTGGGAATAAAATGCTGCAGGACTCCGGAGCATAAAGCTGGACTAGCTAAGGATTATAAAGAAGAATCATTCAAATGAGTGGTTGGTTGGTAATGGGTCCACCAGTTATAGTATTCACTCTAGGAGGGGGAAAAGAAATGACATAAGCAGAAACACTGGTGGGGGAGGAATCCACATAACTAAACAATGACTCTGTGGATATACAAGAAACAGGATATAGTTTTTGAAATGCAAATTGTGCCCATGAAATTAGTGTGATCACAGTTAAAGATGTTCTGTCTATACCACAACTGCAGTAGAGTGAGCATCTCAGCTGTAGACAAGGAGGGTTTTGTGAAGCTGGCAAGTGCAGGTTAAATCAGGGCAATGGATTTCCAAGCCAATGGATTTGACAGTGTTTATAAACAGAGCTCAGGGAGGAAATGTGGCACAACAACAGAAAGAGGGCACCAACATTACATGCACTGGGATGCAGAAGTTTCCCTTGAGCTCTAAGACCAGTACTTTGTTGCAGGTACCCAGGTGATGCCATGTGATGCACAGAGCACAAGCAGGTGCATAAGCTGTATCTGAGAGAAGAACCTTCATTGCCAGAAAATACTGAGAGGAGAAACAGCCAGGATGTTAGATGTAATAATACACAGACACCTATGAAAGGAACCCACAGCTGGCTCTGCTGGAACTTGAATGCAATAACCCTACTGCTCCTTACCTCATCTAAGACAAGCATGCCTGCGGAAATTCATTTTGCCAAGAATGTTACATCTTAGAGTAACCTTTTGGTAAATGCTGTCTTGCCACAAACATTTAGACCTTTGGTACTTGCTTTGATGAAGAGGGATTTGACCATGAAAGCTTGCATATTGTATGGTTTTTTTTAAAAAAAATCTCTTTGTTAGTGGCCTATAAAGAGATCACCTTTTACTGCATTTGTATTTTTTATTTTTGCTACGACCACATGGCTCCCCCTTTCTATTCCAAGCCCCTTCAAGTAACAATGGAGGTGATCAACTCTCACACTCAACGCAAGCCTTGCAGGGCATTTGACCCAGATGAAGTATGAAGCACATCCTCAGTAGAGGTTGACATGGACTCAACGATGAACTGGAAAAACCCAGACACCTGGCTTTCAGGTTGCTGAGCCTGATGTCTCTGCACATGCACCATCTTGTCAGTTGAGGTGTGAGCATGAACAGACACAACTGGCCCAGCTCTACAGATGGTGATGGCAGAAAAAGAAGAGGAGATAGTGTCAGGACCTGGTAGGGAGGCAACAGGGATAGACAGAAGTGGGTGAGATGTTAGGTTCCCCTCCTTTAGGCACAAACCAGGAAAATGAACTGCTACCTGTTGTTGTTTTTTCCTGGGGTGCATGGATGGTATGGTATTCAACAGTAGCTGTGTACCACCCAGATTCAACTGTTTTCCAGTTCCTGCCCATCTCTACTCATGAGGAGAAGGCAAGAGCTGAAAGGAAACCAAGGTGTCCCGCCCACACACAGCAATGACAAGGCGTATGCTTGCAGGTGCAGAGTGGCCTAGCAGACTAAAGGGTGACACAATCGTGACTGGAGCATACCTCCAGAACAGATTTCCAACCAAAGGCTCCTCAAATTTGGGCTCAGCATGGCAGGGCAGCATGTATGGAGCACATTAGTGTCTCTGGAAATACAACCTATGCTGACAGGCCAAAGCAGAGAAGGGATCAGCTGGGCTCTGAGATAGAACAGACTGTATTGATTGACTACATTCTTGGAAGCAAGGGATATGAAGTAACGAACTGGAAAACAGGTGAGGTCAGCAGGAGATATGTGGACAACTTTGATGAACAAAGCAAAGGTGCCAAAGAAATTGTGTTCATCTGTTCCAAGGAGAAAGGACAATATGTTGAGCCCCTCTTCAACAGAGCGGTGCCAAGGGCTTCGCAACCTGACTCAGACAGAGAGCAGGAAGAAAATGACAGAACAGTACACCAAGACAAGGGGAGGGAGAGGGAAATCTTGAGCCTTGGACTGAGAGAGAGACTAGTGCTGCACAAGGTCACAGAGCCAGCTCTCAGAAGCTCATTATGACCCCCCAAAGTTGTAACATTTCCAGACGTGTTCTACTGTGCACAGTTAATGTTACCTGCTAAGCTACCCAGCTGGGAGGAGGTCAAAAAGATGCCAGAAACAGATGCTACAAAGGAAGAAGTTGAAGTATGAAAAGAAGTGGAATGCATGAAAATGAGTTGTGGATGGTGACCAAGGTACCACCAGGCAAGAAAGCCATCTGGTCAAGGGGGTCTTCAGCATGAAGCAATGTGCAGAAAGGAAAGTGGGATAAGTAGGAGCCAGGGACAAAACAGGAATTCTCTTGGTATATCACCCTCCTCGTAGCACAACAACTTCTCTGCCTCAGCTCACTGAACAGATAACAGGGGTGATGTTGAAGTTCCCTTGGCTCATCTTTCTTGGGGACATTAACATCCATGCTGAGGCAGCTCTGTTAGGGTTGTCCAAAGACTTCATGGACCTCCATGTCAACAATCGGTCTGGCCCAAATGGTGCCTGACCCAACCCATCCTGCAGGCCACACCTTTGATCTGGTCTTCTGGCCTGATATGGACAGTGGGGACATTGAGGTAAAGGAACTTTCTGTAGTCCCTTTGTCCTGGACAGACCACTATATGGTGTGCTTTAGGCTCACTGTAACTCACAGCCTGGCCAGCAGGGGGAAGTCAGACAAAAACAATATATCCCAGAAGGTTGATGAATCCAGATGATTTTTAACCGCCCTTGGGGAATTTCCTACCTCTCTGATGGGTGATTCTATCGAATCCTCACCCATACCAAGTCTTGGATACCACCTCTTCCTTCCTACAGCTTCCTATGCTAGTTGCCTTTGTTCTCCTCCTCTATTTTCTGTTCTCCCAAAATAGTTGTGCATAGCTCCACATGACATATATAAAATAAAATAAGATTCTTTAAACAAGAATCATCTAGTCTAGAAGCCTCCACCATTACATGTGCTGGCCAGGATTTCTGGGAATTGTAGCCCAAGAACACCTGGGGACCCAAGATTGGGAACCACTAATCTAGACTGACTATTTCTTATTATCAGAGGGAAAGGATAAAACAGGGGAAGATGCTTTTCTCTGAATGAAAAAAGGGATAATCAAACTACAAATGCCTCCAGCAGGGTTTTACCAGTCCAGTATGCAGTGATGGCCCTGGAATTGCATGGCCCCAAAAACATGTGAATTCATAGGGTGGGCAGGACTGTCATTGGCTATGAGTCAAGATGGATGGGAATTACAGTAGGACCCCAGTATCCACTGGGGATTGGTTCCAGGTCTTCCTGTGGATAACAAAAACTATGGATAAGAGAGAACACCATCACCCCCCACCACCACAAAACTGGTGTTTTGTGATAATAGCTTGCTTTACAGTGGCTGTTTTGTGACAGTAGTTTGCTTTATGGCTGCTGTTTATGAAAATAGCTTGCTTTATGACTGCTGTTTTATGACAGTAGCTTGCTTTAAGCTATATATGGGCACAAAATGAAAAACAAAATGCAGTTTCATCACTTCATTACATACCAAATTGTTTTGTTATGAAATGAAACAGTAAGACATGTTTCATTACGAGAGAAAATGAAACACCATTTTTTCCCCTCTAGAAATGAAACGATTTGTCCTAGAGCCGTGTAGCTTCTTTGTACTCTTTCCTTTAAGCTCCCCAAATTTGGAGAGGTTTGGGTTTCAGGGGGCTGATTTATTAAACTCTAAAATGGGTTTCCCCATGAAACTGAATTACAATTATTTTGTAAATTAGTTTTGTTCCAAAAATTCTTTAAAAAATTGTTCGTGACACAACGAAATGAAACACTATATTTTCGTCTCATGCCCATCTCCATTTACAGCTGCTGTTTCTGCTTGCGTTGAAGCTGCTGAATTATTTATTTTTTTCCTATGCCAACCATTGAATCATTGGTTAATGAATCAGTGGATATGGGGGGTCTTGTACTTTCTTTTCTCTTTTGCACACCAGTAACTGGGGAACGTGAGGGAGATGGTGCAGTCACCATCTTATACCAGTTAAGGTTTTTACCTCTGCAGCATTCAATTCCCAGAGGTTTTAGGGCCAAAACCTGACAAAAGGGTTGGGGGGGGGGAGACTCTTGTGACAGCAGGTAGTGGGTCTGTGTGACATCACAGAGGCAGGGCAGGCAATGGTTGAAAGGACTGTCCCCCCCCCCCCGGGTGTGCACTACTACCGTCATTTCCAAAAAATAATTTAAAAACTTCTTCAAGTGGAGAGGGTGGCTGCCTTTAAGCTTCTGGGTGTTATTATTGAGCAAGACCTAACCTGGAGTGCAATACTATGGCTCTGGTGAAGAAGGCCCAGCGGAGAATATATTTTCTCAGACTCCTAAAGGGAAATAATCAAATACAGTTACTTCACATCCTTCCTTGTTCTGCGACTAGTTTTGTACTGTGACAGCATTGGTTGTGATCATGTGGTTTTGTCCCTGTTTACTCCCTGTTTTTGTTTTGCGACAACTGTTACTTCACAGTCTTGTTCCATGACAAATTCTGAATTTGTCTTGCTTTCTTAAACCTTTTTTTTAAATATCATAAATAAAACTTTTTCGATATTTCGATTTACTGGTCTTCCGGGATTTACACATCAAAGCTACAGAGTTTTCAGTACTTTGTTTAATAAGATTTGTGCTGCATGGTGTTTCTCATAGGGAAACTAATGTCAAATGCCGCTTCAGTCGCTGACCACCAGGTGGACACTGGTTGTTGTGTGACAGCTGTTACCACATGGTCCCTTGTCTCAGAACAGGAACCGGGAGCAACCCGTGACAAGAGAATACCTCAACCCAGCACCAGGTACAGTATTGTCATGCTCCGATCCCACTCCGATGATATGATCGAGACAAATTTCAGCTGTTGCGCGACAGACGTGAAGTAAGATTCTTTTTGTACCAGTCCAAGCACAACACTTACAGATACAAAATGGACGTGAAGTAACCGCCTAAGCAAGGAAGTGCTGGTGTTCTTCTACCATTACTCTATAGAGAGCATTTTGACATACTGTGCCTGTTCTTGGTTTTCCAGCTGCACAGCTGTGGACAAAAAAGTGTTCTAGAGGGTTATTACCACTGCTCAGAATATTATTGGCCACCCTCTCCCATCTTTGGAAGAACTATATAGTTACCATTGTCTTAAAAGGCAAGGAACATCTTACAGGAGCCATCCCACCCCGGACATTGTCTGTTTGCATTGCTGCCTTCAGGCAGGAGATATTGGATAGTTAAAGCAAGAACAAACAGATTAAAATAGTTTTTATCCAAGAGCTATAGTCACCTTGAATGCTGCTAAAATTTGAATGTAACCCAAGGACGTCATGGTGGTGGAAGGGTGTTTGTGCTTAAATTCTTTTTTTTTTTTAAGATATATTTGTACTTGGGATTAATTTAGTTGTACAATGCACAATGACAATAAATGTATATCTACCTATCTAAATCTCTCTCTCTTCCTGCAGAGCCAGAGAACTATAACAATTCCTTAAGCCTTTACAGCTTGCACCCAAAAGCTGGCTAATCCACGTGCACACGTGCTTCCCGTGAGCAACAGCTTAGCCACTGTGTGAACTGGTGAACCACGTATGCCCCTTGAATCTGTCCCTACATTATTAGAAGATGTAAAAAAAAATCCTATTGCTCTGTAACAGTTCCTAAATGTGTTGCTGCTATCCAGTTCTTCAGTTCTCCAAGACAATTGAACTTCTTGTTATTTAAACATTTTGTTTCTGTGGCTCAAGATTTTTTTTTCTGGGTTAAGAGAGGAAAGCAAAGGCAAGGCTCCAGAATGATCCCCCATGGCTGGATATTCTTGTGTTCTTTCAACATTTCTTTACAGGGGTACAGATTTGTGAACCATGCTGATGTTTGATCACACAAACCCCCTTGTGGGATGAATAAAGAGGGAATAAAGGGATACATGGACATTGTGTGCCATTTAGTTTTCAGGGAGAAGGCTGAAACTCCTTTCTGAGCCCACCATTCAGATGAGGGCCATTGTCACAAGCTGAGAATGGCGAACCCTTCCACAGAAATTGCTACAGAGTTCCATTCTCAGGCTTTCTCCCCATAAGGTTACCTGTCAAGGATGGGAGGAGAGAGGCGTAATGTGCACATGTGCACGTAAACATAAACACAGACACCCCACCGTCCACCCTCCCACCCACCCACACATGCAAGCATGCCCACCCATCCTGCACATGTGCGTGCGCACCCCCCCACTCCTTTCCCCCTCCCATCCTGCTGAGCCACAGCCGTACCACCTCATTCCCCCTCTACTGCTGACAACCGTCGCTGCCCCAGGACATTTCTGGGAAAATAAATGTTTCAGGGTGGTGGCAGGACAAAGCTTGAAAACCGATAGTGTCCCCGCTAAAATGGAACATTTGAAAGCTCTGTCCATAAGCGCTAAGCCCAACACCTCAATGTAACACCAGCACAAAATTCTGTCAGTAGATAACCTGGGCCACAGGGAAAGCTCTCTGGCATTTGAACAGCACTCCACCCAGAGTGGTTAATACATGTAATTAGAGCCAAAGCCAATATGTGGATTAAAAAGCAGCTTCTGGAGCCACCGAGTTTTAGACTCCTTCCTCGTTATCTCCAAAATTAGTTACATGGCGCATCATCTGTCCAATATCCATGCCTTTCGGACATACCTCAGGAGGAAGCTCTTGATGCCTTTCTACGACAGCAATCAGTAGTAGCAGGGTCATGGAATTATTAGTTCAAAGGGAGGATGCACCACAAAGTCACAGTGCCTTATCGGTCAGAGCTCTGGGCTCTATTCCACTACAAGCTGTTACAATCATGCCACTCATTTCGGCTGAGCAGCTGGTCTTTTACAACCTAAGGAAATGAGGATCCTACTACTGGTTAGAAGGTGACATGTTAACGAGGCCTTGTCATGTGTGTCTCATTATAATAATCTTAGAGCTGCAGAGTTGGAAGGGAGCCTATGGGTCATCGGGTTCAGACCCGGTCAAGGAGGCTCAGTGGGGGAACGAATTCCCAATCTCCAGAAAACTAAACCACTGAGCTATCCAGCAGTTTCACTCATGGCACCTCGATGAAATAATGGCCTCTGGAAGGCTGCGTCATTAACAGCCCTGCTCAGATCTGTGGTTTCTTGAATTGCCCACCCAGCCCCAGAATAAAGAGTCGAGACACAGGTGAAGTTTTGGAAGAAGCAGCCATGTTAGTCTGTGCAAGAACTCCAGGCAAATTTTTAAAAAATACATTAGCAAATTAAAAAAAAAACCATGTGGCACCTTAAAGACTAACTATTATATTTTAATGTAAGCTTTCCTGGATGTAGGTGTTGGGTTAAAACACAGGCCACAGCTTGTATTTAATCTTTAATATTAATTTCCCCTTCCACACAGGGGGGCTACCCTCTTTCCTGGCAGACTCTTTTTCTGGTGAGATGGTTCTTGTCCTTTCATGATAACGGGGAGACATATGGAAAAATCCATTTAAAGTATTGAAATTGCTGCTAAGATGGTCTTTCTAGAATGATGAAGAGAGTCACTTTGGAGACAAGGGTGCTAATAGGGGCCAGACTGGGTAAAAAGGCAATGGTCTTTTCCTTGGTTTCTACCTTGCAGAGTTCCCCTTGTTTAGAGCTCTGAACTCACTATTCCACTTCTTCAGCTCTACTTCTTTTTGGCATGGGGGAAAGTTAATTTATCATTTTGCTGCACTATCATTTTTTTCTACATGGTCACCCAAAAATAGAGGTGAGGGTTACAATTCTCCCTGTCTATATTATGACCTTGATGCATTGGTCATCCACTATCCTCCAGTCCTCCGGCACTGTGGCCGTTTTAAGAGACAAGTTGCATATTACCGTTAAGAGATCCACAATTTCATTTCTCAGTTCCTTAATAACCCTTGGGTGGATGCCATCTAGGCCCGGTGACTTGTTGATCTTCAATGTATCAATTCAACCTAAAACATCCTCTCTATTAACCTGTATTTGCTTAAATTTTTTAGTCAGGCAGCGGAAACTGCCCAAGGTCTTTTGTTGTGATGACAGATGCAAAGACGTCATTTAATTCCTCTGCAATTTCCAAGTCCTCCTTAACCTGCCCCTTTCCTCCTACACCATCCAGCGGGCCAACTGGTTCTCTGGCAGATTTTCTACTTCTAACATATTTAAAGAAGCTTTTATTATTTTGCTTCATATTGCCAGCCATGCATTCCTCAAAGTCTTTCTTTGCCTCTCTTATCATCTTCTTACATTTCTTTTTCCAGAGTTTGTGTTCCTTTTTATTTTCCTCACTTGATGAGGACTTCCATTTATGGAAGGACCTCTCCTTGCGCTTTAGAGGCTCTCTAACTCCACTTGTTAACCATGCCAGTGCCCTCTTGGACTTGGATGAGCTCTTCTTTCTTTGTGGTATGCACTTGTGCTTGGCCTCTACTACCGTTGTTTTAAACAGGCTCAATGTTCCTTCTGTATACCAGGAATGAAGCATCAATCACAACCCTGCATGTCTATTCTGGAGAAGGGGTTCCCTACCTTGGGTAACCCAGGGATTACAATTCCAAGAAATCCCATCCAGCACAGCTGATGGTGAAAGTTTTCAGGAATTTTAGTCCAAAAACACCCCGGTCACCCAAGGTTAGAAATCATTACTCTATAGCAGGCATGCCCAAACTTTGGCCCTCCAGATGTTTTGGACACAGTCCTTTGCCATTGGACTGTGTCCAAAACATCCCACAGTCCTTTGCCATTGGAAATACAGGGTTGGAATTTTGGGAGTTGTGGTGCAAAACATCAGGAGGGCCAAAGTTTGGACATGCCTGCTCTATAGTATGAAGTGGTACTTCCACCAGATGCCCACTGATATATGTAAGACTGGATTCAACAATGCCTAGCTCTTCTTGATATAGTGGTGAATTCTAAAATGCAGGCACCCCCTATGCTACCTTCCCATAGCCACCCCGCAAAAGGTAAAAATAAAGATGAACACCATGTGCTGCACCAATGGACCCATTCTACTAGGTTCCATTTCCACTAGGAAAATGTCTTTTGTCAGGCTAATGTGTTTTGACTACCCTTTCAAAGGCAAGCTGCTGTCCTAGCCCTTACCCTCAATTTTCTTGGCAAATGGATATAAATTGAGTCAAAGTTTTGTGGTTTGCACATAAACAATTGCTATTCAAATGCACAAAAATATCTGAATAGTCAAAAAGCACTCACACTGCTTGCACCCATACAACCTAGTTTCAAAGGAGGGCAGATCTTAGCATTATGTAAAACACTCTATAAGATGGGAAAGCACAGGCCTGTAGTTGTTAATACCCTAGTGCAGTGGTGGGGAACCTCTGGAACTCCAGATGTTTAGGACCACAACTCCCATAGCCCTTTGTCATTGGTAAGACAGGCTTGGAATTCTGGGAGTTGTGGTCCAAAACATCAGGAGTGCCAAATGTTTGCCACCACTGCCCTAGTGGGTACCTCTTTTCAGTTGCCAGAAGTTGCAAAAAGGACAGCAGCTATTCAGAGCAGCACTGGTTGTGTACCTAGTCATACATCTGATAGCCTAACAAGACCATGGAGTCAGAAATTATCATTGAGTGTAGGGCTGGAGATTCAGGAAAATGTGCAAAAAATGTCCAAGTGTTAAAACTGAACTCAAATCTGAAGTGGGGGGTGGGGGGAGAGAAGAAGTGGCAGCGGAGGGGGGAAATCCCACATCCAAACACAACTTGGTTAAGACATTATTTAGAAAACTGTATGATGCCAAGACAGCTGCAACTTGATTTATCCCTCCAACTTCATTTATTCCTCGTAGAGAACTACAAAAAGCAATTACAAGACAATCATCTTCTCTCCCCCCTATGAGAGTGCAACAGTGACAAGTGTACAGGAAAACAGAAGGAAAGGAAAGGAAGCAGCCAGTCTCAACACCAGAATGAAAAGAGAGAGATAAAGCTCTTGTGAATGTCACACAAGACTCTTCTCCTCTGAAAGGAGAACAGCCTTGACGGAAATGCATGATTAGACATATTCACATGCCAGCCTTACAAAGCAGACACTGAAGTGAGAACAAATTGAGAACCTCAGGGGGTGGCCACACTGCTTCATTTACCTGAAAACAGCTGAATCTCAAAAATGGTTGGATCTGCAAACTAGCAAAGCTGGCTGTGCGGACATGAGATGGAAGTGGAGACCAAGGGCAGACGTCCAACCCCTATTTGGTAGGGCAGAAACGGCTAGCCTTAATCAAAAGATGAACAGATTTCATGAGTCTGAGTGCCAATTTTCTGCCTCTGCCACCACTGTTGCCACCCATTGGGTTTCAGTTGTGGTCAGAACCCCACTCGCATGGGGCAGGGGAGGGTGAGGGATCCCCAAAACCAGCCTGATGATGGCCACATTTAGTCTACTCCTGCCCTACTATTTTCCCTAGAAGCCAGGGATAGATGTATTAGTTGACTTTCCCAACTTTCCCAACTGCATTCAACCTAACAAAATAAAGGAAAGTGCATTCATAGACCAACAAATTAAAGCCAAGTGCTATCAGGGTGGAGGGAAGAGATACTTCAGTTGCGGTCACCTGCAAAATTTGTGCAATGTTTGTCTTCATGCCTGAGTGTAACAGACTTAGAAGAAAAAGTGAGAGAATTGGTGCAGGATTAGCACTACTTAAAGCTATTAGGGAGGAGGAAGTACACATAGACAAAACTCTGGAGCAGCAGCAGACAATGGAAGCACTGGAGATGGGAGAGGAGGAACAGGAGCAGAGGAACAAGACAAAGGGGAAGAATGCCAAACAGAGAGCAACCATTATGAAAGAAGAAGCACCATGGGAAAAAGTCAGAGTTAGGAGCAAAAGAAGGAGAACACCACCATCACCAGTGGAACCACAGAACCACTTCCAGGTTCTTGATGAGGAGTCTAGCAGACAGCAAGAAGATGATGTCAAAGAAGAGACCTTGCAAGAGTTTTATGAGAGGGACTAAAACTCAGGCAAGCAGAAGCACCAAACCCACTCCCTACAAAAGGATGAAGAGAAGAGTATTCGCAACAGGAGACTACTCTCTACTGAGCTGGATTGAAACTGACATATGCCAGGAGCATCCAAGGACCTGCCAGGTATGCTGTCTCCCTGGAGCACGGATTAAGGATGTGACAGAAGGGTTGTCATCACTCATAAAACCCACGGATGCACAGCCTTTCCTTTTCATTCATGTGGGAACAAACAACACGCCAGACTTTGAAGCTCTGGGAAGGAAAGGACTTTGGGGCCCAGATAGTTCTCTCATCCATCGTAACAGTACTCTGAAGATGATCAGGAAGGGAAAGAGAAGTACTTTGGGTGAATGACTGTCTATGAAGGTGATGTTGATGCGAGGGACTTGTTTTTTGAGAGCTAAGCTTCCTGGGAGATGGAATACTAGCAAGAGACAGCTTGCATCACACACGGACTGGGGAGAAGGTGTATGGCCACAATGTGAACAACTTCATTAGAAGGAATTTAGACTGCACTGGAAGGTGGAGGGAAATAAAGAGAGGCAAAGGATTACGCCCAATAAAAGGAACAGGCCAAACGGTTCTAATGGGGGGGGGTCAGTAATAACATTAATAATAACATTTATAGAAATGTACAAAGTAATTCAGGCCATAAATTGCACAATCTCCATTGTCTATATACCAGTGCCAGGTGCATGGGAACCAAACAAGAAGTATAGGAAATCTTGGTTTAGAATGGTAAATGTGATTTAGGAGTAACTGAAACTTGGTGGGATGGCTCCCATGATTAGAATACGGAAACTGATTAGAATACAATTTATTCCAAAAGAACAGAAAGAACAGAAAGGGAGGAGGAGTTGTGGTATATATTAGAAACACACATGCCTGCCTAGAAATACAGGAGGAAGAGATTGGCTGTCCCATTGAGAGCCTCTGAATCAATGTAGTTGGGGTGAAAAACAATAGGAATGTGGTTGCTGGAGCCTATTACCAACTACCCAATCATGGAGAGGATGCAGATGAAACTTTTGAAAAACAAATTACAATTATTTAAATGAGACACAATGTAGCCATGATGGGAGATTTCAATTATCCTGATATCTACTGGGGGGCAAATTCTGCCCAGTATGGCCCGTTCAAGAAATCTCTGGATTGTGTGGCTGATAATATTTGTAGAATCTGGAACATCCTCTTTCAAAATAACTCATTGCTTGAATCCATTACTTCTGTTCAGGAAGGCTGCCTTTATCACTTCTCCGATCATGCAAGTAAAGTGTTGTTCTTCGCTTGAGCTACATTTGTTTTGGACAAGGGTGCTAATCTGTTTTATTTTAAAGTTATTTTATTTATTTATTTGTTCGTTTGTCTGTTGATATTCGCTGATCTGATCAGCCTCTGTAAGCCGCCCAGAGTTCCCTTGGGAAGATGGGCAGGGTATAAATTCAATAAATAAATAAATAAATAAATATACACTGTGTAGTCGGAGGGTTCGCTCGGCACCTACCGGAGGCCTCCAACTGGGAGGAGGACTGTTCCACCACTGCTCAGCTAAACAAGGTTATTCATTGGTGGCGGGCATGAGTGATTGGGCAGTGGAGGGGCAGGGAGAACAGAGGGGGGAGAGGATGAGAGGGAAAGGGGTGGAAAGGGAAAGAGGGGCCACGAGGTGAGGGAGGATGGCACAGAGACAGGTAACTTGAGGGTAGGCAGCTGGGTGAGCCACCAGTTGGACAGGTGATGGGGGAGATGTGCGATGATGATGATGATGATGATGATGATGATGATGATGATGATGATGA
>JAHTLZ010000237.1:7053910-7083102 GCA_023846285.1 Phrynocephalus versicolor | reverse complement strand
CACAGTAGAACTTCCTCAATCTCTTCCCTTTAAGCACCCCAATTTGGGGAGTTTTGGGATAAAGGGGCCAAGTTATTCGACTCCAAACGGGGTGCCCATAAGAATCCATTTTAAAGTCCTGTGGGGTTTTTTTTTGGGGGGGGGGGTTGCTTGCCTGCTGGGGCAAGGATATATAAGAGGCAGGCTGGTTTTGATTTCTTTGTCATCTGAAGGAGGAGGGGAGTTACAATCGGCTCTGGCAGTGCTGCTAGCTTGCTATCTTACAGTTGGGCTAGCTTCACTTCTGCTGTCCATGTGAGCTCTCAATGCTGCTTTGTGTGTTGTGTGAGTGGACAAAGAGAGAGAGAGTGTGTAGAAGAGAGAGCCTTTTTCTCTCTGTGTGTGTGTACTGTTGTGTGTCGTTCTGTGCTCAGAGAAGCACTGCTTTTTGCTGTTCTTTTTGGGAGGGTTTTTTATTGGGGGGGTTCAGGCAGGCTTTCTTAATTATATTTTATATATATTTTCCCCTCCTACCCTCTTGAAACTACATTCCTTCCCACTCACACAAATTGTTATTCTCACCACCAACCAGTACCAGTTCCCCAATTCTCAACTGGCACAATAAGAATGCGCTTGGACTTGCCTCTTAATCATGGTCCCATTTCAAAAACCCAACAACATAGAACTGAAGTCCTCCTATTCTATTATTCCTAGCTGGAGTATTCTGGCCAACTCCTACCATGTTATAGGTCAGAAAGACACATTTATTTCTAAGACCTGCCTTGGTCTTCTTGATGATTCCAGGGAGATCCACACTCTCCCTTCATACCTGAGGGTCTGAAATGGCCAGTAATGTTCGTAAGAGCCTCCCTGGATATAGGTGTGTCTTTAAAGGGAGTTCCACTCACACTCTCGCTTCATACCTGAGGGTCATATGGCCCAAGCCCAATGTTTAATTCCTGCCTGCTTGCCTGCCTGGTGGAGTGCAATTCTGATTCAGCCCAATGTGCCATGGTGGACTTAAATGGAATTGCTGGTGGAAGAAGTGGAGAAGAAGGTACTCAACACCTTCTCAGGGACAACACCATCCCACTGGTTCAGGTATGTAGATGATACTTGGGTGAAAATCAAGACTCAGGAAGTACAGGCCTTTACAGACCACATCAATGCAGTGGACCCTAATACAGTGCACCCTTGTATAACAAACAGCTTGTATAACATAAAATTTGTACAACATAAAAATTCCAGAGATAGGGGAAATTTGCTTAAAATAATCACCTATGGGGAGAATCCGTACAACATAAAAATGGGATTACTCCGTTTTCAATGCATTCCTATGGGAATTTGTATAAAGGAAAATTTGCTTAACATAATTTCATTTGGAACGAATTAATTCCTTTATACAAGGTACCACTGTATTAGGTTCACTAGGGAAGACACCCAAGACAACAAGCTGGCTTTCCTGGATTGTGCAGTCATCATCAGACCTGACCGTGGCCTGGGAGTAGAAGTTTACAGGAAACCCACTGACACATTCACACAGTTTGGGGGGTGCATTGCCTTGGACTGTATGCATGAACCAGTCCAGTAGCCTCTGAGATATGAAGGTCAGCAACAGCACCCCATATTTCAGTTCCACTGGACATACGGGTTGTTAAATGGTGCTTCCCTTTACGTGGAGGGCTCTGTGGAAAAGCAGTTGGCTTGTCACTTATTAGGAGCTAAGTGAAATGCCCAACCTGTGTGATTCCTTTCAATGAGCAAAGACTTACAAGAGGAGCCAATTTGTAATATCTACTGGATGAGGTATTTATTATGTCAGCGGGCAAAAAGCTAAACTAAGACAGCTGGGTCCTCCAAAATAATTTCGAATGAAATTACTTTCTCTGAGGGAAAAAAAAATCAGATTGGTTCACAGCCACAGCATTTAATACTGATGCAATCATATTGCCTTAGCTGGAATATACAATGCTATTAAGAATCAGATGGCCAGCTATGAATCACTGTAGCAGTATCCATGAAATTATGGGCACCATTTCTACAAAAAGGTACAATAAATTTGTTCCCTCAGTAATCTATTTTGCAAACATTGACATGGAATACTCGGTGTAAGACTGGCTGGATAGCTCAGAGATTAAGGCATCTAGCTGTGGAGCCAAAGGTTGGGAGTTTAATTCTCCACTGTGCCTTCTGGGAGTAGAGCCAGGCTGGGTGTCCTTAGGGTTGAACTTCTCAGTACACCTGGAATAGGGTCACCAACTCACCATACATTGACGTGATGTGTGTGTATGTGTGTTGCATCGTTACAGTCGTGACTGACTCTTCGTGACCCTATATCCATGGAGTTTTCTTGGCAGGAATACTGGAGTGGTTTGCCAGTTCCTACTCCAGGTGCCTACAGCACCTGGTATTCCCTGGTGGTCTCCCATTCAAGTATTAACCAGGTCAGACCCTGCTTAGCTTCTGAAATCAGGCTGAGGGGTGATATGATAGCACTTTTCAAATACTTGAAGGGCTGTCATGCAGAGGAGGGGCAGGATCTATTCTTGATCATCCCAAATTGTAGAATGCATAACAATGGGCTGAATATCAGGAAAAAACTTTCTAACTGTTAGAGCAGTAAGGCAATGGAACCAATGACCTTGAAAGGTGGTGAGTGCTCCAAGGCTGCAGGCATTCAAGAGAAATTTGGACAACCACCTGGCAGATATCCCTTGATTTGTATTCTTTCATGGAGCAGGGTGTTCGACCTGATGGCCTTCTATGATTAAATGTGTGTAAATTATGTGTATATTGTACAATTTGCAGAAGCATGTATAAAAGAGAGAATGTTTCCATCTGTCTCTGTCATATCTCCAAGCCCATGAAACTTGGATACTAGGGGGCAATGAAATTATGTACTGTATCCTGAGAGTATGCTAATTTTAAAAACATTGATTGATTAATGGTACTACCTTGAAATTTGTCTGTAGCTTGCTGCAAATATTGTGGTCATCAGATAACAGATGCCTGTGTCTTCAGGGGTAGGAGCTTCCTCAAATGGAGGAGATATTTATGTATATTTGCATTATAATATGTATTAAGTATTCACACACTCACATGCATGTCCCACTGCCAGAAAGGCAGAGTCTTTTGGATTCAGGCTAAAGTCATGAAACTTTAGGATGAATCCACGTGTTTAATGTCAATGTATGCATCCTCACCCTGTGCCATGAAAAAGGTCCAGCAGAGCTGACAGGCTGTGTGTGTGTGTGTGTGTGTGTGTGTGTGTGTGTGTGTGTGTGTGTGTGTGTGTGTGTGTGTGTGTGTGTGTGTGTGTGTGTGTGTGTGGTGGCAGGAGGAAAGTGATCAGTCTGTGACCGGACAGGCGGGGGTGGGGGGACCAAGTAGACTGAGAAGTGGTCAGGCATGCGATGGGGGGTGATTGGGAAGATAATGGGGTAGCTATCAGCCAGGTGATGGTGTGGATGTGATTGGGCAGCCACCAGGCTTTTATAAGCTTTATTTTTCTTCTCTCTGATATAATGCTGAATCAGTTAGCACAATTTTGAAAAGATTGTTGCTGAGGCATTCACATATGTGGAAGTGATTCCACACCTGCCCCACAGATAAACAGATCTCTACTAGTGGAGCTGAAAAACCTGTTTCCCCCAGCTCAGTAGCCTTTTCTGTACATTAAAAATAAAGTACTGGGCTGATTGGTTTGTTTTTCAGCAAAATCCGGCTTTTATTATCCATGAGATTGAAAAAGGGAATTCCTGTTGCCATGTACTCTGGATAGGGACGTTGAATGACCCATGGCAGATGGAAGAATCTAAGAGAAGAAAAACGCCATATTTCACAGTTTCCTTGGTTCTACTTGAATGCTAACTATGCCATCTGGTGCCCATTTGGACTTTTATCTGATTCAGATTCCCAGCATTTGTTTGAAAAGAGGCAGAATCTTGTTAGGAAGAACAAGACATGTGATTACCCCCACACCAAGGGCTGTCCTTTGTGCCACCAATCTCACAACTGGTATGTGACAAACCCTGTGAAGGGCTGCTTGTTGGCAGCAGGGAGGGGGCTGTTTACACAATTGTCCTTCCCCTCCCTGTTTACACAATGTAACTCAAGCTTTTATAGAAGCCAAGATATGAGGCAAACATGGAATTACTCTTTTGGTCAATTGTTTCATAAGAAATGAGCCAGTTCCTGCTTGTAGGTGTGCTTGGCTACCAAGGCCGTTACTTCACATCCATTTTGTACCACAACTAATTATATGCTATAATATAACGTGTTGCGGTCATGTGGTTTTGATGCTGTTCCCGTGTCCCCAAGGTTGTAGTATATTGTTGCAAAATTTATGTGATCTCATGGGGAAATGCTGCATCAAAGAGCATTGTTTTGTGCCAATTTTTTTAAAAAAATATTAAACCGATAGGTAAATCGATATATCAATTTTCACATGCCATTTTTTTATAATTTGCTTAATGTATTTTTTGCTGACCTCCATGCTTAGTGGATTTCTGCATTGGGAGTTCACTGTTTTGTGTGTGTACAATTACATGCCACTAGATTGCCCTAACTGTTTTGCTATATGTGTGCAGAGTGTCATTCCTCCAAGGCACAGAGAGCACTGAACTTTTTGAACGTCCCCCTAAGAAAACCTTGTCATTTCCGTCCGTCCTCCTTTCTGGTGGTTAGATGTTCTTCTGCTTTTAAAAGCTAACAAGTGCTGGTGCTTGGCATAAAACATTGCAGCCATGTCATCTCGCCATAGGAAATGCTGTCTGCATGCTCTGTGCAGAATAAAACCTCTGATGAATGTGATCCTGTAGCCAATTCAATTCATTTTTGAATACGTGGCTAGGGTTCTGGTGAGTAAACACTTTGCCAAGCAACATAGTCTTACTTTTTTACAGCTGCATGAGAATGTTTCAAAGTTAATTCTTTTGACAACTGCTGAGTGGTGAACTGCCTCACCACTGCCAAGAATATGCTGGAGCTACCCTGGCCAATCTTCTTGGTTCCAAAAAGTTGTTCTTCCATACTGGGGTGAATGACAATGGCTTGATAATTTCCGCATATCCTGCCAGACCCTTTTTGAAATATCAGAGTTTCTCCAGCCACACTTAATGAGACAGGACACCGTTATGTGCTCTGCTATCCCTGTTGAACAATGAGTTGCAATTGGTGTGTATTTTCTGACAAGTGAGTTGTGCTACCATTCTCTCACACACATTTTCTCAATGGGGAAGTCTATCATAGCTAGTGTGGTGGTGGAGTTCTGCCTGCCAATGGAACATACTCTTCTAAGGAAGGAAGTTTGGGTCTCTGACTTCAACAAGGTGAGTCTCCCTCATCATTTAGCTTTGGGTTGTTTGCACTTTTAATATTGGTGGCTTCCACCTCGCATGTTTTCCATTCATCCCTGCTTTACCAAAAAATGGAAGAAGGCTCACTGATTTCTGGTAACCCGATGTTCAATTATGCTGGTACATCGATCCCTCCATTATTTTGAGAGACTGAGCATACCCACTTTGCCGGTGGTTAATGAAGCCTTTTGCTGTTGTGAACATGGACCAAGAAAGACATTACAATAAAAATTTTAACCGCTCCAGAAACATTGTGGAGTGAGCATTTGGAAGGTTGAAGTCAAGATTCCACCGCCTAACAGTTTGGACAGAGGCGCACATGGAAAACATAAACTTCATTATTAATGCTGCTGTAATTTTTCATAACATATGTGAGAGAGAGAAATCACACTTTGCCAGATGATGATGATTCAAATTTGACCCTACTGGATGAAGAAATCAAGCCAACTGAAGAAGAGGATTGTCAAAGGATAGGCGGGGGAAGGTCGTTAGATCTGCAATCGCTTAGTATCTCTTCATGCACGTACATGATTACCAATGATTTGTATGTAGTCATTTATTCCTGATCTACAGTGACATAACTTTTATGTGTACTTGTACTTATACTTGGTGAAGACAGTTCACCAAAATTCAGCTCTCCAGGTGCTGCAGAATGCAGATGGAAAGACTCCCTTATAAGTCTATTTCATTGTCATCTTTCAGAAAAGTAGTGACTTTAAAGTTGGGATACAGTTTGAAAACAAATTTGAAAATATGCCATCAATTACTGACTGATTCTAAGGCAGGTGTGTACTGACTCCTACTTAGCAAGAGTTTGAATGTGTGTTTTTTTTTACTGCTGAGTACAACTACATCCCCAGTTATAAGAGGGTGTGCACACATATGCCACCATATTATTTCACTTTTTTATTTTTCCTTCACCTAAAAGATTTCAGTTTGTGATTCAACTGAGTTGTGCAGTTCATAGGTCTCATTAAAGGTGGAAAAAGTTCTGAAATGTTTTATCTTTGTCTCATTTATTTACATCACAGACACTTGACAGTTTAACAGGGGTGTGTAAACTTTTTAATGTACCTCTTACAGTCTCTGTAAGAAAAGTTAGGAGGCGAAAACTTTCTCCTTACAGTGAGTTCTTTTTACTGAGATATCTCACAAGTAATCTCACAGGATTTCTTGGATGTTTCAGAGTATTTCTTTTTCCAGAAGAAACACCGAGCTGTGCAGGATTCTTCCAGTTCTGACACAAAGTGGCATCTTTTCCAAACAAGTTTCTTTAGAAATGCCTTTAGAGCTGTGGCAGAAGAACAAGTGCAAAGAAAACAAGCAAAAAGTTGGGAAAAACAAGATTGAGTATGTGTTTCTCATTTTTGTTTTAAGCCAGGAAATCTTGCTTACTGGAGGCAGATGTCTTGGCAAAGCCTGGCTAGACTCAGAAAATTATAAAGAATGATATGTTTTCTAATTACTCATTCATTCATCCACATTTCCTGTTCCTGAGGTCTCCACCTCATATCCCACTTGGACAATTTTATTCAAACACACATGCCTACAGATGACAGTTACAGTAGTTTGTTGTCACATGTTCGCTATCAGGAAACATCACCTAGCAGTTTTTCTGTGGGTTACCTCAGGTTTGGGACACAGTATTTTCCCTGACAGAAGCCTCGTCACAGTACCAAGCAAGCTTCACATGGTATCATGCAGTTGTTTCCCTCCTTAAGTGATTTTTTTCCTTGTTAAGGGAGGGGAGAAGAAAGGAGAAGCAGTGGAAGAATATGGAAGGTTATATAAATTGAAGATGTCTTGAAATGGATCCTCTCAAAGTCTAGCATTTGAGATCACTTTAATTGTCATGACTCTAAGGGATCCTGGGAGATAAAAATTGGTGAGGTGATCCAGGGGAGGGCACCAGAGGTCTTTGAAAAAGAGTTCTGCATACCTCAACAAACTACAAATTATAAGACTCCTCAGGATGTCACCAAGTTAACTAAAGTGAAATCAAACTGGTATACCTGTGTGGCATAGATAAGGCCCATGGTATGGATGTATTGTAAAAATAAATAAATCTGTGGATGAAACCGAGAAAGAATGGAACAAAATCTCAATCTAGAATCACATATGTGGCTTCTTCCACTTCTGCTCCTATGTTTTCTGGGGTTTCCAATCAACAGAATGGATTCCTGCCAGGTTGTCAAGTATGTAAAGAGTTCTGAACCTCCAGATGTTCCCAGTTTTCATTCATGGCACGTCAAATTCCAAGAAAGGCAATGCCTAAACCTTGAGCTTCCAGCTGGCTCCTTCCCTGGTTCACTCAACTTAACCATGGCTTTGTCTTACCCTAGAGATTCTGCCAATGCCACTCATCTGATTCAACAGCAACGAAAAGTAGTCGCCATTGGAAGCAATGGCACTCAACAGATGCTATTCTCCACACCGTCCATGTTTTTTTTTTAAAAACCATGTCTATCATATCTAAATAGCTGCTCTGATTTCCATTTCACTGCGCAAAAAGGAATTAATTAAGCACAGATCCACTTTCTCCGTTTGGTGCTTTCCAGATACTGTGAACAACAGTTCTCATCAGCGCCATCCTGCTTGCCAACAAGTCATGGTGTCCAAAACATGTGGAGACTGTTAAGATAGGAAACATTGTTCAGCCATTGACTACACAGAGCTCCTGCAGTCATACTCTAGAGTTGTTAACTAGAACCTCATCCTCAGCCATGTCTTTCTGCTGACAGGGCTATGCTTTGCTTCCCTGTTCCAGGCCTCACATGGTGGCAATTTATAACTCGATGAAGTCTCATTATTTAGGACTGCCTTGGTAAGCTATTTTTGAAGAGTTCAGTAATTTGTGAACATGATATAAGGTCACATGAGGCTGCTGGGCAGAGATAGTTCTGGGAGTCCTCTAGAGCAGAGATGGATAACATATGGTGTTATTCTTTTTCATTATATTTCATGGGAAGCCCCTTCTGAGTTCGGGTGACCCAAATAAGATTTTTAAAATTTGTGAGATGTTCAAGGAAATATTGACTACTCCATACTGAATGATATCTTTCTTTCTTTCTTTCTTTCTTTCTTTCTTTCTTTCTTTCTTTCTTCCTTCCTTCCTTCCTTCCTTCCTTCCTTCCTTTCTTTCTTTCTTTCTTTCTTTCTTTCTTTCTTTCTTTCTTTCTTTCTTTCTTTCTTTCTTTCTTTCTAATATTTTAAGCCATCTCTCTCCTTAAAAAGACCAAAGGCAGCTTACATCATTAAAAGACAACATTTAAAAGCTGGAAACAATACATGTACAACTATTTAAAATAATCAAGCAAATACCTCACTTAATATGCCAAACAATATGAATGCCAACATCAGATTCAAAGGCAGAAGGCATAATACTTCATTTCAAATGCCTCTTGGATAGCTAAGCACTAAAGGAAAGCCTGCCTGAAGATAAAGATTTTTGTCTGCTTATGGGAGGACAGCAAAGATGGGGCCATCCTGGCCTGATTCCTTTTTGTAACATGATTCCACACATTGATGTGTCTGATTAGAGCAAATGGGATTCACAATCCAACACCATCTTGAGAGTCACATTCCCTACACCTGCTGTTTAGGCCATTTGCTGATTCTTCTCATTAAATCTCTGCCAGCTCTCATTCTCATAGTTCTGTTATAATGGTAGCCTGCTCCTGCCATCAGAGGTATCAGACTACTATGCAAAGACACTGAAATGGGACACATGAGCCTGTATCCTCCGGTTAATAGATGTGTGTCTCCAACATCCCTGCTGTTACTCCTTATTTGTAGCTCTCCAACACTCCATCTTTTAGCCCCCACCCCACCCACTACCCTCTGAGCCGTTGGGCATTCCTGGATCAACCACCCCCATTCCCTTCCCTATCAGAGAACCTCTGTACAGAAATAATAATACCAAAATGGTCATGTTAAGTATACTAGCTGTTTGATGTTCATTTGCTTAGGGGAGTTGATATGATCCCGGATTATCTCACAGTATTTTCAGTGAATGTACAGTAATGGGGCTGAAAATGTCCAAGGCTACAAATTGGGTGGTGGTGGGGTGCACTCAAGGTTAGATAATAACTATTTATTTGCCTATGCACCTTAAATACCCCTATTTCTCCAGGATCGTGATGTAACCATTTGAAATAAGTCCATTCTCTCCCCCCCCCCCCCGCCGCCACTGCCTTTTTTAAAAGCTCCTAATTTTTCAAAATGCCACAAGGAGCAGCTTGAAAAAAGATCTCTGGTGGGGGAAAGTTAGAACACATTATTTACATCCCCATTAATCATGGCTTCTATTTGAAATTCACCTCATTGGGGAGTTATCAATAATTAAAAGCAAAGATGCCATTAAAGCCTGCTCCGGAGGAGACCGCTGCCACCCTGGATATGAACTTTATCTTCAGAATTACAGAACATGATTAACAGGGAGGAAAAACTATTATCTCTTGTCTGAGGCTCTTGACCTTCAGTCATGGCCAGCATATTCTTTGGCTCCCAGACAGTGAAGGAGAAGTCTCGGGAGCAGAATGAATATTCTAGATTGTCTGGCGGGAGACAGGGCATCTTCAAGACTGGGTTCTCAGGCAACAAGTGGGTCTTTCCTGAAGTGGTTGTTCTGGAACTCTCTAGTGAGGCTAACAAGTGAATTTTACTTTCTGAAATTCCCCCTACCCTGCAAGAATCTCCTCTCTCTCTCTCTCTCTCTCTCTCTCTCTCTCACACACACACACACACACACACACACCACAAATGCTTGTATAACATGAAGCCGTTTAACTGCAGCTAGAGGATTTTATTTTCACATAATCATAACCAAGCTGGAAAGACACTTAAAAGGAACGTCTGGTTTTGGTTGACGTTGGCACACTCCTCTAGGATGCAGCTTTCTTTGCCTGAGCTAAAATACTTCTGAATTGATCATTAACACTGAAAACTTCAGTGGAGGAGTGCAAGGCAAGATTACCTCAAGTCCATCTGTCAACATGTGTGAGTGAATGAATACATACGTGCACACAAGCGGCCTTTGGGTGTGCATAAAATTCTGCAGTTTCCTCTCCGGTTGGGGTGAGTTAGTGTCCAAAAGCATGAACTTTGGATTATAGTACCGGAGCTATAAATTAGTGGCTGCGTAAACAGTGTTGTTAATTCACAGGTTACATTCATGCCCTCTACCTTTCCTTCTGTGAAGTAAAGCGGCATACACTGTACCATATTTCCCTCCCTCCCCCACCCCACAAACACACCTTGCATTCACAGCATATGACAAGTTGCAACAGAGAACAATTGTCCCAGAATCGTGTGGTGAGTTTAGTGGTTCCATTGAAGATTTGAACCCGGATCTTCCAGGTTCAGAACTCTAACCACTACACCACGCTGTCTCTAATCATGATTTTACAATGAGATAGTTTTTTGTGAACATGCATATATGGGTGCTTGTCCCTACTGGGTGTTCGCTTTGGCACATATAGCCATGTATACACTTAAAAAAAACACACACAAAGAAATGGATAATCACAAAAGAAGATAAAATATTACAGTGATCCCCTGCCTATCGCTGAGGTTAGGGGCCTGACCTGATCTGCGATAACTGAAAACCTGCAATATGCGGATACAGGTCAGGTTGGGTGCGGGGGCCCTAACTGGGGGCTCTTGTACTTACCCCCAGCCTGGCGCTGCCCCGAATGGGGCTGCGAGGGCCCTCCCAGGCCTTCTGGAGACCCCTGGGAAGGCCCCTGTAGGCCCATTCGGGGCAGCGCCAGTCCTGGGGTAAGTATGGGAGGCCAGAAACAGCCTTTGCCCCTTACCCAAGGGGGGCTTTTTCATATAATATGGTCCCACAATATAGCAGGACCGCAGTATGTGAACCACGATAGGGCGGGGGACCACCTTACACTGATATGTACACTATTTGCATATAATAATGTATATTTGCAGATCACTGTATATCTGAAAGATGGTTTTCTATTGTCTATTTTTTTTCTTGAATGCCTCCAGCTTTGGAGTGCTTACCACCTCCCAAGTTAATTGGTTCAATTGTTCTACTGCTTGAACAATTAAGACTTTTCTATGATATTCAGCCTAAATCTGGCATCCTGTAACTTGTACCCATTGTCGGAGGTTCTGCACTCTGAGTTAATTGGGAACGGATCCTGCCCCTCTTCAGTATGACAGTTTTTCATGTATTGGGAAAGTGCTGTCATATCTCCCCTCAATCTTTTTTTTCTCAAGGCTAAACATGCACAATCCTTTCAGTCTTCTGCCATAGATCTTTCTTTCCAGTCCCTTGATCATCCTTCTTGCTCTCTTTTTCCAGTGTGTCAACATCCTCCTTAAACTGCTGTGTCCAGAACAAGACTCAGTACTCAAGATGACATCTGATCAGTGCCTATACAACGCTTCCCAACACCTATATAAGTATGGGTCATTATCTGTGGCCTTGCTGCTGGAGGTGTGAAGTGCTTCTGCTTCTGCTTTGTTTGGGGATCAATCCCCTTTCATTGATGAAACAGGTTAGGTGGGACTTCCATGCACCCTAGACCATTGTCCACCTAATGAGCCTATTCAGGTGATGAGAAATCAAGATAAGATATAAATTGGAGGACTCGCCACTAGAGATGGGCATGAATAAAAAAATGGCATTTTGTTTGTCGTTTTTCATTTGGAGGGTCCGTTTCGGTTCGTTTCCGTTTTTCGCGAATTTTTGCAAAACATTCATTTTCATTTTCGTTCGTTTCATTACCATTTTGTTACCATTTATTTCATTTTTTTTGGGTTTTTTAGCATTTAAAGCAGTTCACTGTATTGCCGTAACAAAAACGAAATGCACGACAAAATTTCCAGTGTTTCTGTTCGTTTTGTTTCATTTTAGAGACAAAATTCATTTGTCAGTTCGTTGCATAATGAAACAAAAAAATGTTCGTTTCGTGCCCATCTCTACTCGCCACTAACTTTCCACAGGCTGATGAAGCTGCTTGGATGGACAGCTAAACATTTCGATCTCCCAAGAAAAAGAAGTACATTTGCCATGACTCAACTTTGTTTCCAGTCCTTGTTGCTCTCTTCTGAACTTTTTTGAGCGCGTCAGCACAGTGTGTCGTGGAGATTTGAACTTGTTCAACATTTTAATGCAGTTCTTGACTGTTTCTCAATCCCAATGTGCACTTTATTCCCCTCCAAGTGTACATCATATTTACAAAATTTTACATTTACATTTATTTACATTTACATGATTTTAAACTACCCAGAGTAGCCTCATTGCTAGATGGCAGGGTATATAAATAAATAAGTAAATAAATAAATATGTACTTGGAAAGTATAGATTGTCTTTTTGAAAAAGACCACACTAAAGGAGGAATTGAACATTACAGCCTTTTTTGTCATCTGCTATAAATTTACCATTCCCATTTTGCTGCCCGTGTACCTGAGTAATGCTTTTTTGTTACTTATAGTATTTCTTGCTCAACTTAAGTCATTCTCAGTTTTTGCCTACTCATCCCTGCAATAAATAATTGCCTGTACTCTTCCTTTGTGGCTTGGTCTTCCTTCCACTCCCAGTATCTTTTCATTTTAAGTTAAAGATAATCTTTGAGCTTTTCTTTTCCTTCTTCCTTTTTTTGTCAACTATTTTTCTTGTTGCAATTGTTTGTAGTAGAGATGGGCACGACTCAGAAAAATTTTTCGTTTTCGTTTTCGTTTTCATCTAGGGGTCCGTTTCAGCTCGTTTCCGTTTTCGTGAGCTAATTTTCAAAATTTTTCGTTTTCGTTTCGTTACGTAACGAAAATGAAAAACAAAAATGAAAACGAATTTTTTTTTGTTTCTTCCCATTTAGCTCCATTAAGTGCTTTTCCAGTAACGAAAAACGAAAATTGACTCAAAATTAGTCGTTTCGTTTCCGTTTTCGTTCCATTTTTGAACCGTTTTTCGTTTTTTGTTTCGTTATGTAACAAAAATGAAAAACAAAAAAGGAAACGGAAATTTCGCTAAGTCGTCCCCATCTCTAGTTTGTAGTTGTGCCTTAAGAATTTCATTGTTAAGCAACTCTCATGCATTTTGGACTGCTTTTTCTGTTAGGATATCCTGCCTTGGGACCTTACCTATCACTTCTCTGAATTTAGTAAAACAGCTTTTCCTAAAATCAGGCATATGCATGTGGTACACTTGGCTTTTGTTTCCTTTGAAATCAAGAACTCAAGTAAAACATGGTCATTTCCCCCCAAGAGTTCCCCTTATTGCCACTTATACAACCAATTGATTTCTACTAGTTAGAATCAAGTCAAGGATGGATAATTGTCAAGTATATTTCTCCACTTTTTGTAGCACAAAAGTTTCAGCAACATAGCCCAAGAATTTCTTCAAAAAGCCATATTTAGCAGAATTTGCCTCCCAATAAATTTCAGGAAAAATTGAAATCTCCCATTACTACTGCATTGTTTGTGTCGGAAATTCTTGCAATTATTTTTCAAAGGTTTCATCCACATCTTCTCCTCGAATGGGTGGTGAGTAGTAGACTCCAAGTATCATGTTCCTTTTCTTTTTCACCCCAGTTAGATCAATCCAGATGCTTGCAACCTGGCTTATTCTCCTCTATTTCTGTGCAGGAATATGTTTTATGTGTACTATGACTCTACCTTTCTTTCTTTTCTTTCTCCTCTATTCCAACAATTTATATCCTTCAATCCCTGCATTCCAGTCAGCAACTGATCTGGAATACACCAAGTTCCAAATTGTATTTACCCGCCTGAACTAAAATTTCTAGTTTTTGCTCATTTCACATACTCCTGACATTCTTTATATAGACAGCAGAGATTATGTGATTTGTAGCCTGCTTTCCTTTATACATTTTAGGAAGGCTACTATTGATAGTCTTTAGAGCTTCTTTTTCTGTTCCTCTGCTTGTGCATAAGAATTCATTTGTCTTTACCTATGAGCTTCCATCTCCCTTCCACTCCCAATTCAGCTTAAAGCTCTAGTTTGAAATTCTTTGTGCTGTGGCCACAGCCCATCTTCTAGAGTGGAGTCCATGGTTCAAAAAATCCAAATTCCTCATGTCAGCATCACCTTCATAGACAGTTGTTCACCTGGATTATTTCCACCTTTCTTTCTGTTCCTCTTCTGAAAATGGGTAGAATGGGCAAGAAGACCCCAAAGTTGTTCCATTCCATTCCCAGAGCTTCAAAGTATGATGTTATTTCTTTGTAGTTACCCTCGGCTGTGTCATTTGTTCCCATGTAGGTGAGAAGGCAGGATCTGTATACTGTTCATCTCTGGGTCTCGTGAGCAATAATGGCAATCCTTCTGTCATATTCACCCACAGGGACACGGCATAGCTGTGGATCCCTGGATCTTCTCAGCATCTTCTCCATTTCAATCACATTAGGGAGTATTCTACTACTACAACTATTCTTTCCCTTTTCCTTTTCCTTTGTTTTTAGTATGTGGGTTCAGTGACTTTGTTTGGCTGTGCCTCAGCTGTTCTTGGGGTCTTCCATGGGGTCCTTCTCCTTCTATTGCTCCTAAGTGATCAGATACAAAGTGTTGATTGTGAAGCTTCAGTGTTTGGGTTGAATGATCCTGAAAACCTTTTGTCTTTCCATAGGCTCAGATTCCTTTGAAATGTCAAAATGTTCCTGACAACTGATATTAGACTGCTGTAATGTGCTATGTCCCACTCAGGGACATCTGTGAGCTCAGAATGTGCTGGCCACGATTCACTCAGAATGCACCCCCACATGCACCCTGGCATCCGTGTTCACAGACATGGCCTCTCCATCATTGCTGCCAGATTATAAACTGAGGGGGTGGCTTCCAAATGAATCCAAGATGCCCATAGAAAGGCCCCAGGAGCAAGAGGTTGAAAAAGTTACTGTTCTGACAACAGCAGGGGGTTCTGGTAACTCTCCTCCATTAAAATAATGTCTCTATCCTCCAGACAGAATTGAGCCTTGACAATTGGCAGCTGAATCCATGGGAAACTCATGGTGGTCAGCAAAATACAGACCTTTTCTGCGATAATGGAATGTTAGTTCATTTACAAATATAAGGTATCCCTTGATATTGAAGGAATTCATACTGAAGCACTGTCATCTTTGTCCAATATACTATTTGCTTATTCATCTTTGTCCCATGCCCTTGGCCCGTTTCACACACCCTTCCTGATTTTCAGCGCCTTTTTCTTTCTACAAGAATGCTCCCAAATTAAACTGCAGTCCCACCATCTTAAACAGGTGATGTATACTCCATCATCCCTCTGTTCTACTTTTGTTTCTGCCTAACTTTCAATCCGTTCTTCAGAATATTCTATCAGACTGCTTCCCATTCATCGTCACACATAATAGTCCCTTTGATGCATGGAGGGAACAAAGCAAGATTCGGCCAAGGGATTCATATCTCTGGATTTAGAATAAAAATGTGCAGAGGCCAATGGAAAGTGAGACGGAAGTGCATCTTCCACTGAGGTTTGCACAATGCAAGGACTGTCAGCATTGTGATGCTTAATAACAATTTCCACTTAGTATACCTCTTCCTAAATTTCCTCCACTAGTCTGGTAATTTGATTTCAAAGGCTGCTTCAGATTTCTGCGTTGCAGTTAAAGTTAAACCAGATAGGCAAACACAGGCGTTGTCAGCTTTGCGTCATCTGGCTTCCCGCCTTGTTCTCAAGACTATGAGACATGACAAGGAATGATAGACTGATGAATTACTGTATATACTCAAATATAAGCCTAGTTTTTCAGCCCTAATTTTAGGCTGAAAAAAGGGGTCATCAACTTATACTTTTAGCCACTGAGGTAAGTGCTTGGGTTGGTGGCTAAAAGTCATTTTAAACATTGTGTGGCACTTCTCATGACCCCCCTCTCCTTCACGGGGGAGTGGTGTGCGATGTTTAAAATGACTTTTAGCCACTGACCCAAGCACTTGCATAAGTGGCTAAAAGCCATTTTAAACATCACACACCACCACCACCCAGCTCACAAAGGAGGAGCTGCCAGGCCCTGCTGCATTTCCCACCCTAGACTTATACTCAAGTCAATACGTTTCCCCTGTTTTGGGGGGTTAAATTAGGGGCTTCGACTTATACTCAGGTCGACTTATACTCGAGTATATACGTAATTGAAATCTCAAAACATGGATCATTTTGAAACAATCTGATAGAGGAATCTAGCTGGTCTTCTGAATGAATGGGCCAGGACTACAGTCTGTCACTTAATTTGCTGTTATGTGCCATCAAGTTGCTACTGGCTTTTGGTGATCTTATGAATGAATGACCTCCAAATGTCATTAACAACCCTGCTCAGGTCTTGCCAAGCCAGTTAAAATCCATGGAGGCTGTGAGTGTCAGCATCTGGAAATCAAAACTTTTGTTGAACAGCTGCATGGATGTTGCTCTGTGATATGCAGTGGACCCTCGTTTAACAACCAGTTTGTACAACATAAAATCTGTACAACATAAAAAATTCCGGAGATAGGAGAAATTTGCTTAACAGAATTGTCTATCGGGCGAATCCGTACAACATAAAAATGGTTGTGATTGGGGATTACTCTGTTTTCAATGCATTCCTATGGGAAATTTGTATAAAGGAAAATTTGCTTAATATAATTTCATTTGGAACAAATTAATTCCTTTATACAAGGTACCACTGTACTACATGGTGCCCAAGGTGATGTGGATTTGTGATGTTGTGATGAAAGCACTGTTAAGCATGTGTGTCCTATCTCCACCTATATCTAACTCTGAACAGTTGTTTCTATTTCATCTTATTATAATAAATTTCCCATCTGCTCACTCCATAAATGGCTTTCTGTGCAACCATAATGTAAAAATCTCATAAACTTTGCACTTCCTCATTTTCCTGGTCTAGGTTTTGACTGTTCTTGCTCTCCTAGGAACCACCTATCCAGACTGACTGCTAGCCTAGTAATAATGAATAAGTACCTATATTTCATGAATTTACATTTTTCAAAAACATAGTGCTATGATATTGTACAGTACTCCTTATCACCTTTGTTCACCTGATCTTGAGAGTAATCTTATCTTATTGCAAACCTTAAGCGAAGCAGTCATTCAGTTGATAAAATTGTTTTAATTCATCAGCCTTGTTTGCCTGAGCTAGGTAACTGTTTTGAAGAATAGCAGATTGTTCCAAAAACAACAAAGTTGAAGCCACCCTCCAAATGTAGTTTCATTTCCAAAGCCCATTTCCCCCCTGTTTTCCCTCTCTACAATCATTTTAATCTTCTTAAACACACTAAGTTTCATACCTGGACAGGGTTTTGCTCAAGACATTTTGCTGCATAAGATGAATGATAAGACAGTACCACCTCTCTTCTAATTCAAACTCGTGGAAACTGGTGACTCCAACAGCATATGGGAAGTTAGTCCAAGCTTGAAAGGAGCTGTCCAAGGTGAGGAATCAAGTTCAAATTCTTTGACAGAATAAATACTTTACTGGAGTGGATTCATCACCTCTGTGGTAGCAGAGGCACCAGCAGATCCTATCAGTTTAACTAACAGATACATCCAGCTAAAAATTCAGCTGCATATTTTTTGACAGCTGCTTATGCAATGGCACCTTCCATACACTTGAGAACAGTTTTGGAGGGTGTGTGCAAGTCAATGCATGTGACATGCACATCTCTCTCCTTCAACAGCTGGAAATGGCTAGCAAGCTCAGGAGGATATGCTCAGTTGCTGTTGCCCCCTCTCTCCCATCTGCTACTTGAGTCTGTCTCTGTCACTGCCTAACAGAAGAGCCAGCCCTGAGCCATACTAAGAAACAAGAGAAATGTCATGTGTATAAAGGCAGAATCTGTTATAAAGCCACTTGAAAGTATCCATTTTAAATGTACACATTTATTTGCATATTATTTCAAGGGGAAAAGGGAATGGAAGAAAATATATGCCTGCCAACACTTTGGCTAAATGGTCTCACAGATTACAAACTGGAGAACATAATATGAAAATTCTGCTTAATATGAATGTATTTTCTGTCCCTAACCCAGAACGATGAAGAAAATCAAATCACATGATGCTTCCCACAGATTTTCCAATGTCATGATGTATGCTGGTGATGTATGTCATGCCAGACTAATTTGATCTCTTTCTTTGATAGAGTTATAGGCCTGGTGGAAGAGGGGAACACAGTGAATATTGCTTATTTATATTTCAGTAAGGCCTTCAATAAGGTTCCTCATGGTATACTTGCAAAGAAGTTAGTAGAATGTGGGATAGATAATGCTACTGTTAGGTGGATTTGTAATTGGTTGACTGATCGTACCCAGGGGGTGATCATAAATAGCTCTCCTCAGCATGGAGAGAGATGACGTGGGGTGCCCCCGGGTTCTGTCCAGAGTCTGGTGGTATTCAATATGTTTATTAATCACTTGGACAAAGAGATGGAGAGTAGACTGATTATATTTGCAGATGTAACAATTATTGGTTACATCAGCTGAAGCATAGGGTCTAGATCAATGGAAGTGAGAGTATCACTCTATTCTGATCTGGTCAGACCCCACCTGGAGTACTGTGTTCAGTTCTGCACACCTCAATTTAAAAAGGATGTTGACAACCTCAAGCGGTTCCAGAGGAGCCGAAACATGATGGTTAAAAGTCTGGAAGAAATGTCTTAGGAGGAACGGTTTAGGGATCTGGGAATGTTTAACCTTACACAAAAGAGGGTTGAGAGGGGATACAATACCCATGTTTAAATATTTGAAAGGATATCATATCAAAGAGGGGACTAGTTTGTTTTCCATGGCTTCAGATACTAGGACTCAGAACAATGGTTTCAAACTATTTCAAAGGAAAAGAGATTCAATTTAAACATTAGGAAGAACTTCCTGATAGTTAGAGCTGTCCAGCAGTGGAATATGCTGCCACGGAGGGTGGTCAGGTCTCCTTCTTTGGAGGCTTTTCAGCAGAGGCTGGATGGCCATCTGTTGGGAGTACTTTGATAGGGGTTCCTGAAAGGCAGGGGGTTGGATTGGATGACCCTTGAGATCTCTTCCAACTCTATGATTCTCTGGTTCTCTGATTCTCTGATTCTATAATTCTATGTTATGCTTTTGGTGTTTAAAACAGATCACCCCTAAAACCCATTTTTGAAAGAACCAGAAGCACGAAAACCATCTCAGCCATGGTACTTCTCATTTGTATCCCAATTAGAAACTCAGGCACCTGATAGTGTTCTCCTGCAGGGATCTCATACAAGACCTCATCGCACCAACACCTCCTTAGTGCTAGAAATATACCAAACTTCAGGTTTCAAGAGGCTAGAAGTTGTGTAAAACAACATCAGTTGTAAGTCTGCATCTTTTTTTTTGGCAAACTTCCCCATGAATTACATAACTGAAGATTGCCTGAGAATGTAAACACACACCAATTTACATCTTGCTGTGCAATGCCTTTGGTGGAACTACGAACCACAAGAGAGGGAAACAAAATTAAATTTGCTTTCCAGACACAAGGCAACATGAGGTACCAAGTGAAATTGAAAGCACTTGGCAATGTTGCCTATCTCAGAAATTCACCAGCCCCTGTCAAAAAATGCCCTTAAACTGCATCCTTCTAAGTTATATGAAGGATCCTTCTTCAAAGGCCTTCCCACCGTTATGAGCACTACTAACAAATCTTGACATCGCCTCGAAAACATCTTATCAAAAGCGAGCAATGATAAATAAGTCATGGGCTCTTCAATGATAACTAAGCAGAGCTTTGAATCAAACATGGGAGAACCATTTAGAAACCTAACTCTGGGCATTCTCAGTGTGCCCCTGCCCCCCACCCCCTGCAAAACATCAGTACACACAGAGACTGCAAAATTATCCAGGACACTCTTCTCTGGTGCCAATGTCTTCCCACCTCTTTGTATTTCTCTCATGCAAGACCTCCCCACATACACACACACCCAAGATGAATATTACACAACAGATTGAAGTATATAAAAAGTGTCCATAATAACTCCTGGTTTTGTTTTGCACAGTTAAACAAACATGCATAATAAGTTGCAATCCTATACACACTCATGTGGATATATGTGCCACAGTGTGCCAATGTTGCATTTGGCCAAAAGGATAGACAGAATTGCCATTAGGAGAATAGTCCATAAAGATATATTTAAAGTTATTAAATTGTATTGCTACAAATGGTGGATAGACTTCTTTTGTCCTCCTGGCTCATTTTTGTCATTGCCTGCTTACATTAACCCATTTATGCCTCATATGCCTATCATATGCATTCTCCTTGGGGCACATGTTCTTACTAAAGCATCTTAGCTCTTCTCTGCAGTGTAGCTTCTGGGGTGGGTGATGTAAATCCTGAAGTAGTTCTACACAGAGCTATGCTGAATCAGAAATAGCAAACTACAGTCCCCAGGGTAGCCTAATAAAGATGAATTGGGACAGTGCTAGCTGTGGTATTCTGAGATCTGTAGTACAAACAACTGGTGTTTTGTCTCATTTCTCTGCCAGAGTTTTATTATGGGAGATATTTTTCTCAGGAGATATTTCTTTTCCTCCCTTAAAAGGAAGGGGTAAAAAAAAAAAAAGGCAGCCCTTCCACAATAATCACTTGGCAACATGTCCTTCAAACATTCACCACATTTATTCCCTGTGGGAAGCACCACATCCTTTCAGAATGCCCCCCCCCCCCAAAATAGGCACAAAAGCCCAGCCTGGAATATTGTGGGCCATTCAAAACGGTGGCTGCTTCTGCAACTAGCAACAGCAGCAAGAAAAGGAAAAACACAAAAACTAAACCGTGATGGAGGAGAGGCTGTGCAACTGATACAATTAGCGATGACCCCTATGTCCAAGAAGGGGAATCATTTCCACCACCTCCATATTTATCTGCCCACTAATTGGGTGAATCCTTTTGTGGGCCATTCACTTCCTTACTCACCCATCATTGTGTGCCCCGCTTAGACTTTCTGACAGGTCTGAAAGTAAGACTTACCTTGTCCCGAATCCCTTGCCTCACGACTTCCCTCTCAGCCTCCATCTTGGCATATTTCGCTTTCCGCTCTTCTTCTTGCTGCCGAAGGGCCTCCTGCCGTTCTTCCTCCTTCTTGGCAGCATCTGGATCCTTCTCTTCTTCCCCTCCCAGCATCTTTCCCATGTCTTTGGTAGCCCCTAAGGAAAACAGGCAAGACAAAAAGCAGAAGACGATAGTCAGGAGACCATTCCAGAGTGGTGACCTCAGGTTCTAGCAAAAGCACCGCTGCGCTTCTCTGCAGTAAAGTGGGATTTAAGAGAGGGGGTGGGATGGTTAAGGCCTGGGAGCACCCAATTCATGAGTGCAACTCTGTAATGGAAGTCCAGCATGCATTGTAGTCATTCTGTGTCAAGCAGATCATGGCATATGCGTAACTAATGCTTATTGTAAACATTTCATAAACATCAAGGAGAGCATTCCTAGACTGATAATAGAAACTGGAATTAATAGGGTGATGTCTGGCTAACTTGCTTACTCTTCAAGCAACATGGTGGAATGTGTGCAGCAGCTCAGTTACACCCATAGAGATGCCCTTTTGTGTATATTCTCCATGTGACATTGGGAGATTCACACGTCCTGACTGTCACTGCAACTTGTTCTTTTGTGCCCATTCTTCATACCCCCATGCAATGGCGTAGATATGTATGCACATCCTCCATACATGCTAGCATACACACATTTGTCTTTAGTTTGTGGTCTGTACTGCATGCTTACTCTTGTAATAACCAACGTATTTTACATCTTATACAATTAACCGCATGGCAGACTGAATCAAGGTCCTTCTCTGCTGGGATCCTCTGAAGCCTCCTGGGTTGCTGATGTGGCCTTTGCACGGTTAGGGGCATGGGGAGTACTTGCAATATTTATTGTCCTTGGCAACTTTCCCGATCTAGCTGTACTGCAACTGCTTGCCAAGATTCTGCCCGGCACCAAAGAGAGCTCCTTGCAAAAGTGAGTTTTTCTCGTATCTTCGCCTCCCCCCCCCAAAAAAAAACCCCTTTTTTGCTAGTACATTTGCATAAGAAGCTGTCAAAACCTGTGCACCTCAATGATCCCCTCCAGGGCTCTTGCCTAGAAGCAAGATCAGTTCACACACAGGAATCGTAATAAGCACACTGGTGTTTATTTTAGTGGGAGAAAAGGGGCCATGAAATTTGCAAGCAATCTTGTGATCTTTCAAATGAAAACACTCACAAATTGCACAGAGGGCCCTTTCTTTTGAGGAGGACAATGGGTCCCCCCCCCTTGATTCCTCACAGAATAAAAGGCTATGAGGTTCACCCATCCACCAGAGGTAGGTATCAATAGCTTTGTACACTTACAGTTATATGTCTGAGGGCTGGACTCTGAAAATGTGCTTGCGGTTCACAATTGGCAGGAGGGCACCATCGTCTTTCAAGTGAAGCGAGGTGGTATGCGAGGTTGGAACTGGGATAGTCTCATGCACAATACCTTCCCTGCTGCTGTTGTTATAAGCAATTGGTACATCCACTGAGGGGAATTGATCTATTCATTCTCTGCGCATACATGCCTCTTTTCCTCACTACTCCCTGCATCCAACGCCCAGCAGCTGGATTTGCTCGCAACATCACACTGCCTGCCTGGAATAAGTGGAGATGGAGACATCTTTCTCCTCCAGCCCTCCTTGCTGCCCTGAGATTTCCCTCCATAGCTGGAGACTTGGAGGAACACAGCGATTTCCGAATACTCCAGACACCACCCTGAGACCTCACATAGCCCTACATGAATGAGGTAGTTAAATTTATCTCAGAAAGAGCTAGGTCAAAGAATACCTTGGAATCTCTGACACAACACAAACTATATTGCTGCATGGGATAGAGTGGGATGTTTTGAACAGAGCACATGGATTTATCTGTACAGGCTCTCTTGTCTGTGATACAACAGTCCATATGAAAATTGCTTGGAAACACAGACATGTGTCCTCAGTTTAGCAGTTTCATTTCCCCAAGACATATCTGAGCCAGTTAAGCTGCATCAGCTTTATCTCCGGTTTGTTTATCTGCAGTTAGAGCTGCCGCAGCTGTAATGAGGTAAGCTGCTCAGGAAACTGGTTTCTGAGATATAGTGACAGGAGAAAACACACCATTATTGCTTCTAAGCCCTGCTTTTTAAAGGCTCTCATTATGCCACAACACATCCTTAGCCTGACTGCTTCTGGAGGCTTCTGCAAGGCTGGCACTCTGTATATAGTAACTTCTCAAGATGAACAGGTATACGAATGAAATAATTTTGACTGACTGGGCACCATTCAGCCTTTTTACCTGCAGCAGCTGAGTCACCAAGCCCCGAATCTTCATGGTTTCCTCATGGTCAGGTCAGTCCCTTGGTGCCACAGGGACTTAATGCTCAAGCAGGGACTTCAGCATGGCCAGGGGCAAGTGGGATTGTGGGAGATGGAGTCCAAAACATCTGGCAGGTCATGCTTCCCACACACTTGGGCTGAAGTGTGTTTCGGGAAGGGGGAAGAACCAAACAGACACACATGCTGCGGCAACTGAGTTCCATCTGTTGCAGAACTCAGAGGTACTTCTGCACTACCCTTACCCGTCTTATTTTGTAGTTACTCTATGAACAGAATTGATCTCAAAGCGGGCTTTAGGGTTTCTAATATAGGCATTGCTCCTGACTATATGGGCATGAAACGGAAATATAGTGTTTCGTTTCGTTTGGTTTCTTTGGTAGCTTCATTTTGTTGCATTTGTGACAGATTTTTAGAAGTACTTTTGTTATGAAACAAAATGAAATAAAATGAAATTAAGTAATCAGAAATCTGGCAGGAGAGCAGAAAAACTGTTTCCCATGGCACAGTGCACATGCATACTGTAAAATTTAATTTTTTTAAAAGGAGAACCCATTATAACACTGGGCTTTTTTGTCAGTGGGATTGAATCCAGAGATCTGTCAGACAACCTAGGCACCCAAGAAGTATAGTCAGTGCCTGAAATGTCTGCCCACACTCTGGGTTCTGGTGACCTGAGTTAAGGGCTCCATGGAAGCCACTCAGATTGCCAAATGAAGATCCAGTTACTCTAGACCAGCAGTGGCAAACCTTCCACACTCCAGATGTTTTGGACCACAAATCCCAGAATTCCAAGCCTGTATTGCCAGTGACAAAGGACTGTGGGAGTTGTAGTCCAAAACATCTGGATTGCTGAAGGTTTGCCACCACTGCTCTAGGTGGTCCTTATTTTGCAATATAGCTCATGGGTGCAGGGAAATCCATAGCATCTGGTTTGGTCATGAGTGCGTAACGAACAGCATTGATACCAGGTGCCAAGTCTCGGGCAGTCAGGCTGTGGGTCTTACTTTACAGAGTAGAGTCTGCCGTTTGAAGAACTGTTCTCTCCAAGGCTTGAAGCTGAGAGAGAGGACTCTGATGGTGTCCATTGGCAACACAGGGGCAGCAGATGGAGGAAGCCCACAGGACTCACCACTGTTGTTGGGTCAACTGTGCTTTGAGACAAATCAGATTGTGCACGGATCTCTGATTTGGAGCTTTGGAGGGGATCTTGATTCAGAACCAAGGTGTTTGTGCCCCATTTAGTTTGATATGTGCCCTGGGCCCTGATCAGTTTGTAAACCTCCCAATGACGTGCACTGGGAAATAAAGTTAGACATGCCTTTTCCGCTGTTGTTTTTGCACTGATACACATGAATTGTGGAGGTACGATAGACACCAAAGAGGGAAGTAAAGCTCCCAAAATCTAGGCAGATAGCTTAAGGGTTTGTATACTCAGCATTGTTAAATTTGCTTCATCGAAAAAGAAAAGGGGAAAGAGAGAGGGAGGGGGAGACACAACGTGAGCCTCCATCCAATATAATTTGTGTTTTGCACACAAATCAATTCAAAAATACTGTACACTTTGCTCCTTTCCAGAACTGAATCAGGCCATTTTTCATCTGGACCTTAAACAAATTGGTCTGAATCAGGCCAATTTGGTTAATAAATTGGCACTTACCTGAATCTAGGGCACAGACGTGGTACCGATTACAGTAATTATTCCTAAGTTTGCAATCATGGCTGTGTATTTTTATTTTGCAAACCAGCATCTTCTTTTGCCCTCTTCTTTTGTCCTCCAATTCCTGGGCAAGCACTAGTGTCTCCCTGGACGTACAGGTGGCTGAACTGGGATGGAAAACTAGAGGAAGGGGGTAGACCACCCTGCTCATTTCCAAGCCATTTTGTCTCTGGATTAGAGATGGGCACGACTTAGCGGTATTTCCGTTTCCGTTTCCATTACTCGGTTCTGTTACTCTACGGAAACGGTAACGGGAATTACTCCGCCAGACTTCAAGCTCGAACCGACGAACAAACAATTTGGTGTGATTTGTCGTGCTTGTTACTTGCATCGCGCGATCGCGCGCGATGCCAAGCGGCACAGAAAAAAAGATTTTAAAAGTTAAAAAACCCGGTTCCCGGCCAAAAAGCAGGCGGAAATATGCCTGCCGTGCCTCAGGGCACCTACCAGAGGGGTGGTTTCTGGAGGTCCCCGCCCGGCCTCCCCCCCTCCGTCCTGGGATGCTCTGGTGGTGGGACTTGCCCGCCGCAAAAAGCCCAGTCTCGCCGCCGGCCGCCAAAGCGCAAGCAAGCGGCACGGGCGGCACAGGAAAAACCTTTTTTAAACTCTCCCGGGTCTCCCCCCCACCCATTCCCGGGCCAAAAAGCAGGCGAAAAAATGCCTGCTTGACTAAGGGCGCACGGCACCTACCGGAGGGATTGTTTCTGGAGGGGTGGTCCCGCCTCCCCCCCATCCTGGGCAGCCGGACTCGAGTTGCCATGCCATGCGGTGCGGGCGGGGGATCCAAAATGGGGCGGCGAACGCAATATTGTTTTTGAAATCGTGGTCCAAAAACACACAAGCACAACAGAAACACGCGGAAATTTATAAACTGCCAGATTTTTCACAGTAGCAGTGGGTTTTTTCTTGCAACAAAATGTCTCTCCTCTCCTCCTCTGTCCTCCATTGATTTTATTTTATTTTATTTTATTAACACCTGCACAGTGCACAATGATGGGCTGGCCCAGTGGCCTGGCCAGCCATGTGGGAGGAGACGACCATGCAAATTTTTGGAGCCATCCCACCAATCTCCTGTGTCCGCCCGGGTACTTGGTAGAGGGAGTGGGAAGGTTGGGGGGTCAGAAGGGGGGAGGGGCTGCGATCGTGTACAGGGACTCTCTTTATGTCAGCAGGGCCTCGACATTGGTTAGTCAGGGGTTGGAAGCACTTCACCTGTTGGTGGGTCAGCGGGACAGATTTGGCATTGTGCTGGGTTACCGAGCTCCCCGCAACCCAGGACAATCCCTACCAGAGCTCACGGAGTTCATCGCCGCTGCTCTGTTGAAGTCCCCGCGCCTTTTGGTGGTGGGTGACTTCAACGTGCATGCCGGCGATGGACTTTCCGGTGTTGCCCTGGAGGTCATGGAATCCATGGCTTCCATGGGTCTGTCCCAGCATGTTTTATGCCCCACCCACAGGTCCGGTCATACCCTGGATCTGGTCTTTACCTCCATGTCGGGGGATTCGTGTCTGGAGGTGGGGAACATTGTTTCCCTGCCTGTGTCATGGACAGACCACCACCTGCTCTCTTTTTCCCTGGCGATTCCGGCCCCTCCCCGCGGGGACCTTCGGGCCTCTGTTTTGGCCCGCCCCCGGAGGCTCATGGACCCCCAGCGGTTCGGTGAGATCTTCGGGGGGTTGCCTGGTGGTTTGACTGGCGCTCCGGCTGAGGTTGTGGCTAACACCTGGCATGAGACAGCTGCCAACACCATAGACCGGATCGCCCCCAAGCGCCTCCTCCGTTGCCGAGCCCGGCCTTCCCCTTGGTTCACCGGGGAGCTTAGGGCAATGAAGCAGGAGAGGAGGAGGCTAGAGCGCAGCTGGAGGAAAACCCGGACGGCGTTGAGTAAGGCTGCCGTTGATGCCCAGTCTAGTCGCTATACCATCGCGATAAGGGAGGCTAGAACATCTTTTACCTCCCTGAGAATTGCTGAGGCCTCGAACCGCCAGGCGGAGCTTTTCCGGGTGGTTCGTGACCTCAGCAATCCTAGTCTGGCCAGGCCTCCTCCTACTGAGTTCAGTAGTGAGCAGTTCGCAGCCTTTTTTCGATCAAAAATAGAGGCCATCCGTGCCGGCTTTGACTCCGGTTGCAGTGGTCCCGCTCCGCCATCGCCAGTTGCTGGTCCGCCTTCGTCGCCTCGGTTGGATGCGCTTGGGCCTGTTTCCGCTGTCGAGGTCTCCAGGGCTATGGCGCATTGCCGGCCTGCCTCCACCCCTTTCGACCCTTGCCCTGCCTGGCTAATTAGAGCTGCCAGAGGGACCATGGCCGAATGGGCTTCTGCCATCGCCACCGCCTCCTTCAGCGAGGGGGTTTTTCCCTCTCGTCTGAAGGAGACGGTGGTCAAGCCCATTTTGAAAAAACCCGGCCTCGCGGTTGACGATTTATCAAACTATCGTCCAATCGCCAATGTCCCGTTTATGGGCAAGGTGATCGAGAGGGTGGCGGCGGTCCGGCTGCAGTCATACCTGGAGGATCGGCAGTGCCTCGATCCATGCCAGTCCGGGTTCAGGCCCCGTCGGGGTACCGAATCAGCTTTGGTCGCCCTGCAAGATGACCTTCTCCGGGCGGCCGACAGGGGTTGCTCTACCCTGTTGGTCCTCCTGGATCTGTCAGCGGCCTTTGATACCGTCGACCACGGTATCCTGCTGGACCGGCTCTCTGAGGTTGGGATCGGAGGCTCTGCTCGCAGATGGCTCCGATCCTTCCTGGAGGGCCGGCCGCAGTACGTTCAGCATGGGGGGGAGTTATCGGCCCCTTGGGTTCTCCCTTGTGGGGTTCCACAGGGGTCGTCTCTGTCCCCCATGCTGTTTAACATCTACGTAAGGCCGTTGGCGGGGGTCATCAGGAGTTTTGGAGTCTGCTGTCATCAGTACGCTGATGACACGCAGCTCTATCTCTCCTTTAACACCTCTGCTGTGGAAGCTGTTGAAGTTCTCGATGGGTGCCTGGAGGCCGTACTGACCTGGACCGGGGCGAACAGGCTTAAGCTCAACCCCGAGAAGACGGAGGTCATGTTCTTCGGGAGCTCGCCGTCGGGGTACGGTGGCCCTCTCCCCTGTCTGGGGGGAGTTTCCCTCCAGCTCGCGGAGAGGGTGCGGAATCTGGGCGTGTTCCTGGACCCGGCGCTTTCCATGGAATCCCAGGTGGCGTCGGTGACCAGGTCCGCCTATTACCATCTCCGTCGGATCGCCCAGATCCGCCCGTACCTCGACGCGAACTCTCTGAGAACAGTGGTCCAAGCACTGGTGATCTCGAGGCTGGACTACTGTAACGCCCTCTACATGGGGTTGCCCTTGACTCTTCTCCGGCGTCTGCAGCGGGTACAGAATGCGGCGGCCAGGCTGGTGGCCGGTACGCGTAGGTACGATCATATAACGCCAGTTCTGGCCCGCCTGCATTGGTTGCCCGTTGCAGCCCGGATTAGATTCAAGGTCTTGGTTTTAGTTTATAAAACCCTCCATGGCCTGGGACCGGACTACCTGACAGAGCGTATCGCCCAGCGATCCACCTCGGCCCGTCCCGTTCGGCAGGTGCGAGCGCACTCGCTGCGGGTCGCCACTCCTCGAGAGGCCCGGAAGTCCAGTACTCGGGCCCGGGCTTTCTCTGTGGCGGCCCCCAGCCTTTGGAATTCCATCCCTCCTGAAGTGCGCTCTGCAGAGTCCCTGCTGGCCTTCCGGAAGGCCTTAAAAACCCATCTCTTCCGGGAGGCCTTTGGCGACTTTTAGTTCTTTTTTTTTTTTTTTTTTTTTTTTCCCCCCCCTGCCATCGCCTTGTC
>JAHTLZ010000237.1:7036959-7053900 GCA_023846285.1 Phrynocephalus versicolor | reverse complement strand
TTTTTTTTTTTTTTTTTTTTTTTTTTTTTTTTTTTTTTTTCCCCCCTGCCATCGCCTTGTCTTCTGAATGATATTTTTATCAGAGTTTTTTAGATAGTATTCAGGAACACTATCTGGTTTTTAGCTATATTGTGTGTATTGTTTGTCTGTTTTATTGTAATTGTTAATGCCATTCTGGCTTTGTAAGCCGCTTAGAGATCTTCTGATATTAAGCGGGATATAAATACAATAAATAAATAAATAAATAAATAATAAATCGCATGGCCACTTGGCCACTGAGACTTCTGGGATGTGCCAAAAAGCCCCCTAAAACCTGCCCTAGCCCCCAAACCCCCTAACCCTAACCCTTGACTCCTTTCCCATACGTCACAGACTGTCTTCTTAGTGGGTCAGAGAGGCACCCAGAGGTGCAACCCAATAGCCCACCGTAACCTTACCCGTCAGTAGCCTAACCCTAGCCCTTGCACTAACCCACCTTAGCCCATAGCCAGATCTACTTGCATTGCACTACACACGCAAGTACGATTCCCTTCTTTGTGGGACATGGCAGGTGCAACACACTCGTACCAGGGGACCAGTTGCTTGAGCTGGTCTCACTGCCTGCAAATGGTATGCATATCCATATGGTTATGCATGCCATTTTGCAGCAGCAGCAGGTGAGGAGGGGAGACCCCCATGTTGAGGGGTCTCTTGGAGCCTGCTGCTGCTGTCCCTTCCTAGTGGGTGAGGATAGGAGGCACGCACGGGTGCCTCCAGGAGCCCACTTTCCCTTTATAGCGGGCCGGCGGAGGCACCCACCCCACAGAGGTGCCTCCAGGAGCCCGCTACCCCCCCAAAAAAAAACCAGTATAACGATAACAAAAAAACAAAAAAACGAAGTTTCGCAAAAAACGGAAACGAGCCGACACGGGCTGCCTCCGACACATGACAACTCGAAAACGTCATTTTCCTGAGTCGTGCCCATCTCTACTCTGGATCACAAAGAAGCTTCCCAGACTTCTCATAGAAGTTCCTGCCAAGTCATCTAAGATGACAGAAGGCTCTCATTAATCATAGTGACTGCTGAGCCAGGATCCATTGCTAACTGGCAGAGACTCTCTGTGATACAAGAAGATCTACTGTTGTGTTGTTAGTGATGTTCAGCATCTCCGACGTGGGGCCAGGGGGGCAAATATATCTTTTACTTCTTCCCCTACCCAATAAATGTGGACAAGTTTGTTTGTGTGTCTCTTTATGAATCACACAATTAAGAGGGGTTTTTTTTTCATACTCCAGCAGCTAAAGCCTAAGTGGTGCGGGATTTAATTTAGGTCCTTCAGAAATCTTTGCAAATCAGAACAGCTGTTTGGAAAATAGGTGCGCTCTTTCTTTTCACCAAAGGGAAAGATGGGTGTTGTTGTTTTTTAATTGCATGTGCCATCCACTTAGAAACAAAACATAATCAGAAAACACTGTCTGATATCTATGCCTCGCAATGATGAATTGTTATCCAAAATAAGCAGAATCTATGGTCTGATCCCTTTGCGTCTCTATAGTGAGGCAGTAATGGCTGGTGGCAAGCAATGTCTATGAAGCTGGGTCCCACATTACTTCAATTATTTATTGTGTTAAGTATTGTGCTTACTGTTGTTTTGATTTTTGAATACTTTAAAGTAGCTGTTTATACACAATATGTGGTTGAAACACACGCTGTAGTGACTTCTCCAACTGAGACAGTAGGCCACATGGGCCTTTGATCTGACTCCGTAGTAATATTACATTAGGTAATGAAGAATGCATTAAAGGTCACAAATATTTCGAAAAGGGATCTCAAAATAAGACCAAGCACAAGAATCAAGAGCTGTGCGGCAACTCATTTAGGAGATTTCCCTTGTGTATGGGCACACTGCAATTACATGAGGTTAGGGGAGGTTTTTATCTCTCTTCCCACCACATAGCCAAAGTTCATTATCTGACCAAACCAACTCGAGAAATGTTTTATGGATTTTTATTAAAACAAATAGCCTGACATTTTAATAATCAAGTGATTACATGACAGAGCTCTCTCTCTCTCTCCCTCTTTCTCTGGAGAGACTATTAAAGTTGGACAACTTTTACAAGCCTTAGCTTTAATTGAAGGTCAATCGAGCTTATTAAAAGACGGAGTCAATTCAGAGTGAGAGACCTCACCACAGCATTTCCAAGACAGCTGGAAAGAACAATTAGTTCCCGATTTGTAAAACTCAATTTATTGCAGCCGGCTGTCATTGGGAAGAATAGCTACATTTTCTTTGTGGTGGAATTTCAGCACACCTCTCTGAGGACCTACATGTATATGTTTATGCTTATTTACAAGCATACAGGTTGCAAAATGGGAAGCAGTGACATATTGCAGCCAATTCCATTGGATTCAGAGTTCCTCCTTTCATTGCCCTGTCCTCTGGGAACTGCTCCTGTCCTGTCCCATTCACACACCTACTAGTCAGTGATAGGGCATGGATGCCTACCTACCAAGTTGTGTTGTGTTGTTTTTACTTTTCTAATGCATTTAGTGGTGCTCTTGGAGGCTTGATCTGATGGGTACTTTCCTTTCCTATATCACTTTTACATTGTTTACTTAGATATCTGTTGATGATCCTTGCAAACATAGTTTCATAAACCAAGTCTCTTCTTCACACTTGTGTAACAGACAACGTGAGCAATTAATAACAAAATCCTACAATTTGTGCACCCAAAACCTTGGCAACAGCACTGATACGAATGTTGGTTGTAGATTCGCACAGTTCAAGTGTCCTTTTGAATTCATATTCAGATATAAATCAAAGGCACCTTCCTTAACCAGGTTGGGTAGTCACACAGTAACACAGAACTGTGGTTTCCAAAAATGAATAGCCCAGGTATTCTTGGACTGCAATTCCCAGAAGCCTTACACATCAGCTGTGCTGACCATGATTTGTTGGGAGTTGCAGTCCAAGAGCACTTGGATTACCCAAGGTTAGGAACGACTGATATAAAATAATGACTTCCATAATATGCAGAATATTCAAAACCCCAGATCAAGCTGACCAGGACCTTAGCAGTCTATGTGGCAGTGGCAGCCCCCACCTCTTCAGTTCTCCCACTCTTTCTGATTCAAATCCCCTTACTCACAGCCCTGCTCTTTCCAGCCCTGAAACCAATATTTCACAGGGTTACATTCACAGTCACCATGTCCTACAATATTGCCCCAAGACAGCCCCTGGAGTAGACTAATAATCAGACACATTGCCATGCTGATACTGTACTCCCTTGGGAATAGAGATGGGCATGAACTGAAAAAAATGGCAATTCATTTTGGTTTGGCTTGCTTTAGGGTTTGGTTTATTTTGTTTCATTTTTAATGATTTTTTTTGAAATATTCATTTTGTTGGTTGGTTTTGATTCGTTATTCGTTTTTTTGTGCTTTGTGCGATCTAATCCATTTGACAGTGCACGGGCATCCCACTGACTAAGACCAGAAGGAAAACATTCAAAATAAATAAATAAAAAAACACAGATGTTGACAACTGCACAAACTGGACTGGCAGCATCCTCATCCTCCTCATCCTCCTCATCCTCATCTGCAATCATCATCACATCATTCTTACTGGGCAGCGGCAGTAGTAGCGCAGCAGCTGATCCTGGCCCCTGTGGTAGGGGCTTTTTGGTTTGTTTCTTTCAAGTGCCGACCGCGTGGCTCCTGGGGCTGGGTCAGCACTGGTTTTATTTTTTTTATTTTTTCTTGAATTTGGAGTGCCAACCCGGCCACCCTTGGGGCCGGGTTGGCGCTCCTTTTTATTTTATATTATTTTAAGCATCGACCGCATGGCCACTGGGGCCAGGTCGGTGCTTGTTTTGTTACTTTTACTTTTATTTTCATTTTGAGTGCTGACTGTGCGGCCCCTGGGGCTGGGCCAGTGCTTGTTTTATTTATTTATTTCATTTTAGAGCACCGACCTGGCCACTCCTGGGGCCGGGTCAGTGCTCCTTTTATTTTATTTTATTTTATTTTATTTTATTTTATTTTATTTTATTTTATTTTTTACTGCTGAGCATATGGCCCACCTACCAGCTGTAGCGTGGGCCGGTTGGCTTTGTTTCTGTCTTCTTCTTTTTTTTACTTTTGGGCTGAGGGCCAGTTTGGAGACCTGTGGGCTGGGTCTGGTGCTTGCGGGCTGGGCCCGGGACCTGTGTGCCAGATCTTTTAATTTTTTTATTGTATTTTTTTAATGCTGACCACATGGCCACCTACCAGCTGTAGTATGGCCGATCGGCTTTTTCTTTCTTTCTTATTTTTTTTTGGAGGCTCCTGGACCCTCCCTGCAGCCAGAACGGAGGACCCCAGGACTAGCTTAGAGTTCGTTTGAAGATAAGTGGGATATAAATGCAATAAATAAATAAATAATAAATAATAGCAGCACCAGGTAGGAGACACCTCCGGCAAATGAAATGAACCAAAACTAAACAGAAATTTCAGTTTCATTTTGCTTAGTTTCTCTTAGAGGGGGCAGTTCATTATTCATTTCATTACATTATGAAACAAATAACTAGAGATGGGCACAAAAAGAAATTATTTATTATTTATTTATTTAGTAATCTTCCAAGTGGGAACTCTGGGCGGCTTACAACAATAAAACAGGTAATAAAAACACTAAACAAAAAGGCAAGACCCAAGCATAATTAATGCGAGGGACAAGATGGTGGCAAGACCCAAGCATAGTAGAGCAAGGGGGGGGGAACTAACTGGAAAGGTTGCCAAATGCCTCCCTGAAGAGGTGGGTCTTCAAGGCCTTCTTGAAGGCGGGCAGGGACTCTGTCAGGCGCAGCTCACTGGGGAGATGATTCCAGAACATGGGGCCCACGACAGAGAAGGTGCGGTCTTGCATGTGCGATTTCCGCGCCTCTCTGGGTGTAGCCACCCTCAGTGAACGCGTCTGCACCAGTCTCGTGGGTCTGGACCCGGTTGACCTTTGAGAGATACGCTCTGCCAGGTATTCTGGTTCCAGGCCGTGGAGGGCTTTGAAAATCAAAACCAGGACCTTGAACCTGATCCAGAGGGCAACGGGGAGCCAATGCAAGCGAGCCAGGACTGGGGTGATGTGCTCATATCTATGGGCACCCACCACCAGCCTGGCTGCCACATTTTGCACCCGCTGCAACCTCCAGACCAGGGTCAAGGGCAATCCCACGTAGAGGGCATTGCAGTACTCGATCCTCGAGATCACCAGGGCCTGCACTACTGTCCTCAGGGAGGACTCATCAAGGTACTGGCGGATCTGGGCGATCCTGCGGAGGTGGATAAAAGGGGCCCTGGAAGCAGCCATCACCTGGGCTTCCAGGGAGAGGGCTGAGTCCAGGACCACACCCAGATTCCTGGCCCTGTCTGTAGGCTGGAGGGAAACACCCCCCAGCTTAGGGAGGGGGCCATTGTACCCAGACGAGAGCGCCCCGAAGAACAGAACCTCCATCTTCTCCGGATTCAGCTTGAGCCGGTTATCTCTGGTCCATTCCAGAACGGCCTCCAGACACAGATCAAGGGAGCGAACTGCCTCGACTGCAGACGACAAAAAGAAGAGATAGAGCTGCGTGTCATCAGCGTACTGATGACAGCGAACTCCAAATCTCCTGATGACCTCCCCCAGCGGCCTCATGTAAGCATTGAACAGCATGGGTGAGATTGCCGACCCCTGGGGCAACCCACAAGGGAGAGTCCAAGGAGCCGACAAATCATCACCCAGCTGAACCCACTGAGTCCGGCTGCCAAGGAAGGAACGGAGCCAGGCCAAGGCCTGGCCACCAATTCCCACCTCCGCGAGCCGGACCAGTAGGTTACCATGGTCAATGGTATCAAAGGCAGCTGACAGATCAAGGAGAACCAACAGGGAGGAACACCCCCTGTCGGCCTCCCTGAGGAGGTCATCCTGCAGAGCGACCAGGGCAGTCTCGGTTCCGCGAAGAGGTCTGAAACCAGACTGGAAGGGATCCAGGATATGATTTACCTCCAGATATGACTGAAACCTGACAGCAGCCATCCTCTCGACAACCTTGCCCAGGAAGGGAACAATGGCAATCGGACGATAGCTAGATAAATCGTCCAATGCCATGCCCGGTTTTTTAAGAGTGGGTTTCACCACGGTCTCCTTTAGATGGGCAGGGAAGCATCCCTCCCTAAAAGAGGCCGTGGCAATAGCGGAAACCCACTCAGGCATGTTCCCTTCAGCAGATTTAATAAGCCAGGCCGGGCAAGGGTCAAAGGGAGTGGCCGCCAGCTGGCAACACGCCATGGCTCTGGAGGCCTCTGCCGGAGACACCGGCCCAAACTCATCCAAGAGGGGAGAACGGAGGGGTGAGGCCGCAGAGATCTCAGAGGGTGGACTAGAGCAACTGGGGGGCAAGTCAGAATGGATGGCCTCTATTTTGGATCTAAAGTGGGCTGCAAATTGCTCACTAGTGAAATCACTAGGAGGAGGCCTCAGCTGACTGGGATTGGCGAGGTCCCGAACAACCCGGAACAACTCCGCCTGGCGGTTCGAGGCCTCGCCAATTCTCAGGGAGACATAAGATCTTCTAGTGTCCCTGATCACGTGAAGGTAGCGGCCAGTCAGCTGCTTAAGTACAGCCCTATTCTCTTCTGTCCGGCTTGCCCTCCAAATGACCTCCAGTCTCCTGCGTTCTTGTTTCATCGACCGCAACTCAGCCATATACCACGGAGAGGAACGGTCTCCACAGTGCAGGAGGTGATTGGGGGTGATCCGGTCCACCACCCCAGTGGTTCCCACATACCACCTATCCACCAGGGCATCAACTGGATCGTCTGCCAGACCGCCAGAAAGCTCCCCGAAGGCTTCCATGAACCTGGCAGGGTCCAGAAGCCTACGGGGGCAGGCCCAGATGTATGGCTGATGCTCCCCGCGAGGCGGGGGGGGGGATCAACAGGGAAAATTTTAGCAGGTGATGGTCCGACCATGACACAGGCAGGGGCAAAATACCCCTAACCCCCAGACACGAACCTGACGACATGGAGGAAAACACCAGGTCTAGGGTATGGCCAGCTCTATGAGTAGGGCACACAACATGCTGAGATAAGTTCATGGAAGTCATGGATTCCATGAATTCCAGAGCCGCACCAGACAGTTCCTCCTCGGCGTGCAAGTTGAAGTCCCTGAACACCAAAAGGCGGGGGGATCTCAACAAAGCAGCTGAGATGAACTCAGTGATCTCTGGAAGGGATTGTGCTGGGTTGTGGGGAGCACGGTACACCAGCACAATGTCAAACTTATCTCGCTGACCCACTGATAGATGAAGGCATTCGACCCCAGGACACACCATTGTCACAGAACTGCTAACATGAAGGGATTCCCTGTAAACGATGGCCACCCCGCCACCCCTACCCTCCGATCTGCCCGCCCACTGTACCTGAAACCCAGGGGGCACAAAAGGGAGAGGGAAGCCCCACCCTCTGTGCCCACCCAAGTCTCAGTAATACATGCCAGGTTGGCTCGCTCATCCACGATTGAGTCGAGGATGAGAGAGGTCTTATTATGAACTGACCTGGCATTAATCAGGAGGCAGGACAGGTTGGAGGCACTGGCAGGATGGCACCCAGGCACATGGCGGTGAGTGAAGGGATCAGAACGGGGGACAGGCAATAGGTGCCTGGCCCGAGTTCTTCTTACCCGACCGATTCCTCCGCCCAAACCATATCTCCCACGGCCAGACACCACTGAGATACGGGTCCGTGCCAGCATGGCGACCTGACCAATATATATTGCAGGCCAGGACAGATGCTAAGTGGGGGGCAAACGAGGGGGAGAACAGGTCTACTGGGGAGGACTCAAAAGATGGAGACAATGGCCCAAGAGATAGGGTCCGTTGACCAGAGGTTCCCCACAGAGCGGTGGAGTGCCTCTCCAGAGCCTGCTGGTGTTACTGAGGCCAGTGAAGTCCACCTTCCACGCCCATGCAGAGTGGAAACAAGGGGGCCCCGGAAAACCACCACCGAGGTCTGGAGTCCAAGTCTGTAGCCCCAAGTCCGAGACACCCCCCCCCCGCATTTTGGATGAGTAAAGATGATTTCCCTGCCACCGTCCATCCAGGGTAGATACCCCCTCCGTGGCAGCCAAGAAACATCGGTGGAGGCACCGCCGGCAAGTTTGACGTTGGGGATGGCGGGTCCCATCATCCATGCTGGGCCAGTCCAGTGCCCTCGAGGACCAAACAGGATCGCCCGGGTAGGAGCAGGGACCCACGAGCCCCCTCCGGCAGCAAAGTAAGCACGGCGGCTGCGGGTAGGTGGAACACAGGCTGCAACAATCCGAGGACAAAGGCGAGCAAAAGGGCCAGACCAGAGAGCAGAGAGAAAAACAGCGGAACAGGTCTGCCCGGGCTGGGCGGCGAAATCGGTGGTGAAAGGGCGATGAGCAGCAGCAATGAGCAGCAGCGCCAAACAGGCGGATGAAGACAGCCCCGGCCGCCATAATGGGGCCAATCGGGCTAATCGCCGCCCGTGAGTCCTCCCAGGAGTCAGTAGGGGGGCCTCGTCCACAGTTCCACGGCTCCCCCAGAACAGACACCTCACCCCGGCCCTGGATAGCATATGGGCCACAGGGGTGGGCAAGTCCGACTAGTAAATGGCAGACTGGGGGGGGGAATGCAATTAGGCAGGCAGGCGGATGGAGACAGCCACAGGCATCAAGATGGACCCAGCCCCCGCCCCTCTAGCCGAAAAAGTCCTCAGGAATCGGGGGGGGGATTTTCTCCTCGGTACGACGGCTCCCCCAAAATGGACAGCACTTGCCCCAGCCCTAGGTGGAATATGGGCCGCAGGAGAGGCCGAAAGTGTCCAGTCCAAAGAAGTCATTCTGTTATTTGTTACATAACAAAATGAATAACGAAAATTGTGATGAAATTGGACGAACCGAACAGAACCACGAAAATTAGGTTTGTTACGGTTCATTTTCGTTAATGGTGACGCACAATGAAATGAGCTGTTTTTAAATGTAAAAAAAACATCCTGAATATCAGTAAAAACCCAGTGATAATTATTTATTCTGCCTGATAATACCTACCAGGGGGGTTGGGGTCCTTAAAATGTGCATTTATGTCTTTTCTCAGATCACTGTATTTTTTTTTTCCTTTAAGGGGAGTTATCTGGGAGTTGAGTCATGGCTACTGGACTTCTTTTTTGAGAGATAGAAACGTTTCGCTGTTCATCCAAACAGCTTCATCGGGGAGTTAGGGAACATTGACCCAAAATGGCTCCCAGATGCCTAATATTGATTTCTTGGGTATTAAAATGCCCTGGACATCCGTAAAAATGCAGTGATAATTATTTGAAATTATTACCTACCGGGGGTTGCGGTCCGTTTGTTTTTGTCTTTCTCCCATCGTGATATATTTTTTATTTTCCCTTTAAGGAGGACACAAAATGGATTCCAGCCACAAGATGGATGCAAGCCATGTGATGGGATCATGTAAATTCTTGGACAACTTCAACCAATAGCATGCCCAGGTTGCAAACTGGGTAGGAGTGGCAACCACAGAGGGCATAAAAAGTTTTGACAGCCCCTGTCCTCCTTGCAATCTATGGTGGGAGTTAGGGTGGGATTGCTGTCTCTGCGACTCATTACTTTAGGCCAGCCAGGCAGGTTTGTGTCTCTGTGTTCCTGCTGGCTGTAGCCTGGCTCTTAGGGAAGAGAAAGAAGAGATTTCTCTTGCAGCCTCCCTGTGTGTGTGCGTACCTCTCGGTGAGTACCCTCCCCTCCCCTGCAGTGCAGTCACTCCGCGGCTGCCTTATGCCCTGGGCAACGCCCGCCACTGCCTTTGCAGCTTTCCTGCATACCTAGTCTATACTGTGTCTCTGCCAGCATCATTTTTTTAGTGTTTTCCCTCTGGTCTGGGGCGTTGGGGGACGTCTGCGTGAGGATATGCTTTAAGTTGCGCAAAAAGTGGGTAAAAACGAAAAATGAAAAATGAAATGAAATTTTTTCAAAAATTCACAAAAAATGAAAATGAACCGAAATGGACCCACAAAAAAATTGAAAACCTAAACATCATTTTTTAAATTTGTGCCTATTTCTACAAATAACGAATAAGGGAACGAACCAAAAGTTCGTTTTGTGCCCATCTCTACTTGGAAATAGTTTATAAATTTGATTATTTGACCCATACAGATTCTCTTGAGTTGACAAGCCCACACCTGCATATGGTCTGTAGCTAAGGCCTTTATATGCTTTTGAATGATGTTATATCATCACAACACCTGTGGAGATGGGCATTTTTCCTGCACAGGTCTCACTAGGAGAGACATCAGGCTTTATGAGATTTGGCCATTTCCTCTACAGAACAATCAGGGGGACCAGGAGAAACCAAATAAGCAAGAGATCAAGATGCCACCTCAGGAACTACTAGCTGCCAGATTGGCTCAAAGACTAAAAATCTGTGTATATCACATCCCAGGTGCCTTGAAATACTAAATATATTGAATGTTTAAAATGCCATCTAAAATCAAATACTGAAACCATATTTCATAAGATGTCATGCCATTATAACAAATATTCAGTGAGCAAATACACAAAGATGGAAGACTAGTCATCCTTAAAATTAATAAAGGAGGTCTAAGATTCTAGGAGCAACTCAATTTTCACTCGAGGGAAGTATTCATGTAGAATGAGTGTGAAATGTGTTTCTAAGTTCTTTTCTCTTCCTTTCCTTCTTTCCCGCCTTAACCCCCCCCTCTCCTTTTAACTGCATGATGATAGCACACAAAAAATGCCATCCTCTTGATATTTGAATCATTCAGCTCACCAGCAATGCTTAGATCAGGCGGTCAAGAAATACTGATCAGGAAAAAAAAGCAATGATAATCTTAAATCAAAATTTGAAATAACTTGTGATTAGCTGTATCTTTTTGTTTTAAAGGAGATACTGGCTTCATACCAATGATGAGTAACTTAGAGCAATACACATATACAAACAAGAATGAAATGAGAATGGCAATGTTTATTTGACATTAGGGGAAGGGCAACATAAATCCTCCACTATGAGTAATGGAACTGTATGCCTTCTTTTAATTTAACACGGTGAAGTCAATTGGGATATATTTATTTTTGGTAATTTGTAGAACTTGTACTCTGTTGCACAATGTGCCTATTGTATTTATATTTTTGGCTATTTAGCAATAAAGGACATTGTCTCCCAGTCTGGTGCCAGAGACACAACACTACAAAATGACAGGAACACCATCTTCCTTTTGCACCATGTTACTCAAATTCTTCATGGAGCAGGAGGGGTTCAGTCTAAACAAGATGCAAAGCTTGCGGCATTCCATTAAGTGGCAAAGGTCGTCCACCATGGCACAACCTTTTCTCACCTCCATATCTTGCTGGATGTTTTGCTTCATGATTAGTCATTGGGGGTTGAACACAGGCTTAATTTGAAAGTCTGGTTACTAAGACACATTCTGAAGAGCACACAAGTCTTGCCAAGTTCAGTACTTTTATTTATTTTATTTATTTATTTTTATGCTTGTTAACCACCCAACTTACCTCAGGAACTCTGGTCAGTGTACAACAAATTGCAAAACAAACAAGTTGCCCAAAAAGACACCTCCCAAACAAAATAAACCAAATAAAAAGATAAAAAACAGAACAACAACAACCCTACAATAAGCACAGACTCCGGCAAGAAAGGGCTGGGACAGACAACACAAAACAACTAGCAAGAAAGACGTGCACTCAGCAATCACAAAAGCTTTCCCTAAAGAGCAAGGTCATTAACGCTCTCCTGAAGGCTGGCAGAGACTCCGCCAGCCTGATCTCCGTTGACAGTTTATTCCAAAGAGCCGAGGTGGCCACTGAGAAGGCCCAATTCTGGGTAGAAACCCTTTGAGCCCCCTTCAGAGTGGCCATTCAGAGCAAAAGGGAGAGTGAGGCTCTGGTTGGTGGGGGTGATGCTGACCTCACCTGTCTGAGTTTACCACAGGTCAAGAATAGAGTATTGTCTCCTGGCAGCAGATGTTGAGGGAGGGCAGCATGGCAGCAGGTGCCCAGCATCTCCTTCTCAGCCCCTCAACCATTCCTTCTTGTTCTAAGCCAAAGCAATGTGTGCCATCAGGACTGGCTTGGGCTTGCCTAACTAGTCTGTTATCCTCAGGCATACACAGAGGATACTACCTTGTCATCAATGTTGAGTAAAGACTAGTGATGGACAAAGTTATCACAAGGCTTGCCGCAGTACTGCCTCTGCCATTTTTAATGTCCACTACCACCACTGGTTGAAGTGAGCATGATGGCAGAAACCTCTGGTAGCTGCAAACCAGAGCAACACAGATAGCAGACAAGGCTCTGGGAGGAGAAGCAACCTGCTGGCTGAAGTAGCAAGAGTTGGCCTCCACAGGGCCAGCCAGATGACCATGTGAAAAAAGAAGGAAGGACTCCCGCACTTTAGCAGTCATAAAAGAGGATTTCAGCAGGTGTAGCTTCCAGAACAAGCAAAGCCTAGAGAACATCCCTCTTTCACATAGCTATTAGAGTTCCTTGAGAGCTCCTTCCCCATTTTCACGTGGCCACTCTAGGGAGCAAAGCATTGTAGGTAGGATGCCCAGGACGCTTGTTACCATAGTTATTGGTCTTTTGCTGCCTTGTCCTTATTTCAGTCATCTGAATAAATGCATGCAGCATGTGAATCCTACTTTCCAGAGTCAGCCACCAGCATGCTTGCGGAATAGGGTGTGTTACTCTAGATAATCTACCTACCAATGAACCCACCCACCATTCTTGCAAGCAAAATGACAACAAGCACATAAAGAAGGGTGTGATCCTTCACAAACTTCTCCCTGTTGTTTTGGCTGAGAGCTTTGACCCAGGGAAACAGTGGAGAATATGCTTTCCTCCTTGACCTCTCTCCATTGGTCTGAATTGCTCATAGTGCATCATGCTCCCCTCATCCTGCTGCATACACAGACAAAGCCTGAGCCTTCCAGCGTGGCAACTTTTATAACATTATAGCCCGGGGGGGGGGGGGGGGGGAGAGAACACAGTCGGATTCCTTGAGCGTGCCATGGAAACTTGTTTTATAATAGTTATTTATTTATTTATAAATGAAATAAAAAGATAAAAAACAGAACAACAACACCCCTACAATAAGAAAGGGCTGGGACAGACAACACAAAACAACTAGCAAGAAAAATGTGCACTCAGTGATCACCAAAGCCACTAGCCAGCTTATTATAAATTTATTGGTGGCGTGCCAGTCATCTGGGTGCTGAGGGGAAGCGGGGGAAGGGACACAGCCCACTTCTTTGAACTGCTTCACCAATAGAAGCAGCAGTGGAATCCAGCTCGCTGGCTCGCTTTCAAAGTGGGGAGTGGGGGGTGGTCTGCAGTTACTTCCACAGGCCAGATTCAGGGTCCTGGGTGGCCGTATCCAGCCTGTGGACCGTAGTTTGAGAACCCTTGGACTATAAGACTTATACTTATTAGAGAGGGAAGAGACAGGATTTAGAACTTCTGTGAGAGAAAACTATGTCTGAAAACTTAAGAATTGGGTGTGCAAGTGAGCAGCATAGTCTGTAACATAACTTTGGTGTGATTGAGCTATATTCTTCCTTTTGTTTTGTACATATACACACTACCCTTTATGAGTTGGATTCTACTTTGTAATAAACAAACTTCTTTTTATTCAATTTAAAATCAGTCTGAAAGCATTAATTTACTAGCAAAGCTAGTTGGCGGCAACAAAAGAAGAAAAGTAGAAGCGGTACGTGTCAACAGCCTGTGAAAGGGCTGGGGCTTTGCTATTTGATAATGTCATCTTTCCTTCTCTTATCTTGCCAAGTTGACCATGTGTTATCCATATGCTCACAAGTAAAGATGGGCAGGAAAAAAGTGTTCTGCTTCTGCTTATATACCGCCTAATACCACTTTAAGTAGTCTCTGGGCGGTTTTTGCACGATTTTTAAAGCATTTCCGTGCGCAGGCATCCCCCAACGCCCCAGACCAGAGGGAAAACACTAAAAAGAATTGATGCTGGCAGAGACACAGTATAGACTAGGTACGCAGGGAGGCTGCAAAGGCAGCGGCGGGCGTTGCCCAGGTGGCAGGCAGCCGCAGAGTGGCTGCACTGCGGGGCAAGGGAGGGTACTCACCGAGAGGTACGCAGCACACACGCACACAGGGAGGCTGTAGGACTGAAGCTAGAGTCGCAGAGACAGCAATCCCACCCTAACTCCCACCAGAGACTGCAAGGAGGACGGGGGCTGACAGAGCTTTTTATGCCGTCTGTGGCTGCCAGACCTGCCTGCCCAGTCTGCAACCTGGGCATGCTATTGGTTGAACATGATCCCATCACATGGCTTGCCTCCATTTTGTGGCTGGTGGCGACATCCATTTTAAAGGGAAAAGAAAAATACATTGCGATGGGAGAAGACAAAAACAAACGTTTTAAGGACCCCAACCCCCCTGGTAGGTATTATCAGACAATATAAATAATTATTGCTGCATTTTTACGGATGTCCAGGCATTTTTTAACATTTAAAACAGCTCATTTCATTGTGCGTCGCCATTAACGGAAACGAAACGTAACGACCACAATTTTTGTGGTTCTGTTCATTTCGTTGCATTTTCATCACAATTTTCGTTTGTCATTTTGTTACGTAACGGAACGACTAACGAATAATGGAAACGAAAAAATGTTCGTTCCGTGCCCATCTCTACTCACAAGTGACTCTTATGCTACAGGAAGCTCTTCCTCTACACCACATTTTAAGGCACTCAGAATCAGTCTTGCGGCTGGTAAAAAGTGCTGTACATGCACTGAGAGGCAGCTATGAATTATGCCTGTCATTTGGAGGAGGAAATAAGGCTTTGGAAATATTAATGAAAGATTAAAAACTAGCTAGTCTTAAAGACATTACAAGACTTTGGTGGCTCTTTTCTCTTGCTTGCGCAGTCCTTGATCATTTCCCAGGACAAAAAGTACTTTGCAATAACAGAACAAAATGAGCGACAGCAGTTTGCTTCTGTATTTCCAAGATCCATTTCCCAACCAGTCATTATTATGAACTTGGACATGACCAGCATATAAGTGAAGTCTGAATATAGGGTTTTTTTATCTCCACATTGTGTATTGTATTGGACGCTATATACTGCACATTACATTATTTCTTGTTTAGAGCAGGCATGTCCAAACTTTGGCCCTCCAGATGTTTTGGACAACAGCTCCCACAGTCCTTTGCCATTGGCAATACAGGCTTGGAATTCTGGGAGTTGTGGTCCAAAACATCAGGAGGGCGAAAGTTTGGACTTGCCTGTGTTTAGAGAGATCTTTCTGAAGCTCTTCATGACCCAATGCTGTTCCATGTACTCTTAATAATTAGATATAATCAAAAGTGGATATTTCATTGGTTCCCCCTGAATCTCAATCGTCCAGAAACATGACTCAAATCACCAGCCCAGGGCAGACCTTTGGGGGAGCAAATAGTTTAACCCCCGTCATTGTGGGAATGCTTTCTGTTTGCAATGTTAGAACATGTTTCCTTATTCCAAGGCTACTTGGTCTATTTGAGATTCAAAAATCATTGGTGAAAGGCTCTATGGAAAGATGCTGCTGAATATCTATGTCATAACTTGCCCACATCCTGTTTGCTCTTCAGCCATGGAAGGGGAATTCTGGTGGTTTCCCCCCCACTCCCTGCCAGCAGACATTCTGTTCTGAGTAGAGATGGGCACGACTCAGAAAAATTTTTCATTTTCGTTTTCGTTTTCGTCTAGGGGTCCGTTTCGGCTCGTTTCTGTTTTCGTGAGCTAATTTTCAAAATTTTTCGTTTTCGTTTCGTTACGTAACGAAAACGAAAAATGAAAACGAAAACGAAATTTTTTTGTTTCTTCCCATTTAGCTCCATTAAGTGCTTTCCCAGTAACGAAAAACGAAAATTGGCTCAAAATTAGTCGTTTTGTTTCCGTTTTCGTTCCAGTTTTGAGCCGTTTTTCGTTTTTCGTTTCGTTACGTAACGAAAATGAAAAACGAAAATGGAAACGAAAATTTCGCTAAGTCGTGCCCATCTCTAGTTCTGAGCCCAATGTTGCAGTGATTGCAGAGTCAGGCAGACTACTGTTTGTCTTTCTAAATAACAGAGAAACAATTTGGAGACCTTAAGGTGGTGGTGGTGTGTGGGTGGGATGACTGCTGCACAAATGCCTGATGCATACAGGTTTTTGTTCAATTATATTTTGGTCACTGGCTATCCACTGGCTTCTTGACCCTCTCAAAGAATTCTTAAAAAGTAAGCAAACCAGGACATATGGTACCTTTTCAGAAGTTATTTTATACTTCTTAAAGTTATGAATGATGCCTTCCACAATTTTACATGGAAAAAACTTGCAAACCAATTTCCACGATATGGACCCATTTTCAGAGCCAACATTGCATGGTTCCTTTCTGAGTCTTTTCTAAACAGAGACAAAATTTAGGGTCATGTTGAATCTGTTTAGCAGATGATCATCGATTTCACCTTTTTGTTTTTCAGAATAATTCAGATACTCTCTATTCCAGGGATTTCTCCCGTGCTGATTTATCGGGATGGTCTAGAATACAACCTCTTTCCTCTATTGTTCCTTCCAGTTTCGGAAACCCTATTTCTACCTATGTGCATTCTGGCACACATTTCTGCAGTGCAGACAGAAGCAAAGAATTCATCCAGTTTGTCTGCAACCTTATCTCCCCTTAACATTTCTACATCCCCATTTTCATTCCACTGTCCAAATGCATCCATACTCAGTTTCTTCCTGCTTGTGTAGTTATATAATCTTTTATATAATATTTTTAGAGATAGGATCCTCAAAGTTTTTTTCTGCATCCTTTACTGTCTTGTTACATTACATCTTTCTTTCTTTCTTTCTCTTTCTTTCTTTCTTTCTTTCTTTCTTTCTTTCTTTCTTTCTTTCT
>JAHTLZ010000237.1:6998992-7036949 GCA_023846285.1 Phrynocephalus versicolor | reverse complement strand
TCTTTCTTTCTTTCTTTCTTTCTTTCTTTCTTTCTTTCTTTCTTTCTAAATTTCTGCTCCTTTTTGTTCCATTCATTTGGCTAAAATTTTCAGGAAAAAAGCCTTCTTTTCTTCATTACTGCCTATTAGACCTGATGATCCCATACATGAGAAAGTAGCTTCCTTGAGCTGTGCCATACAGTCCAACTGAATGCATATTTTCCTGCTTGTCCAATAATTCCCACATATTCTTATCAGATTTTACCAGCTTCCTCTGTCCTTCTTAGCAATCTCCTCATTTTAGAAGTAATTTTTCTTATATAAGTTAATGGGACTGTGCGGGACTCCCTTGATATATATGTACATTCGTTTTGATAGCATTGTGATCACTCTTTTCAGCCCACTCAACAACACTTACATTTTGCATGTGTTCTGGGTCATTTTAGGATTACATCTGATATTGCTTTCAGAAGAATTTCACAAATCAGAAGCACTTCACACCTACACCAGGAAGGAAAGAGCTAAGGACCCATACTTGGGAAGGGTAGCATAGGTGGGACTATCACACACCCCAAGCCAATGTCCATCCAACAAACTTCAGACCAGGGTGGTGTGAAACCAAGGTAAACTATAAATTGGAAGCCTTGCACCAATTTTCCTTAGCCTGATGAAGCTACTTGGATGAGTGGTGAAGCATTTCAATCTCACAAGAAAAGAAGTCCAGTTGCCATGACTCAGCTTCCAGATAGCTTCACCTAAGTTTCTTCACAGACACTCACTTCCATGTGTTTCCATAAATCAATATTTTATTGTACAGTTATTAACACTATCTAAAACTTGTACCTCTTTTCAATGCCCCAAACATACACTCATCTAGTCTACCTCAGGATAACTGAGACCACCTTTCACTACAGGCCCTTGTTCTTTAATTAGTGCCCTAGTTTCATTTTGTACCTTAAGGTCACACTCGGTTTTCCCCCAGTGTTGAAGGTGTGTGTGTGTGTGGGGGGGAAATCCCCACTGCTACAGTATATGACTCACTTCAACATTTCACTGATCTCCTTTAAAACTGGGTTGTCTAAAGTCTTCCTCTTGGTTCATAGCTGTCTAATATCAGGATACCACTATGTACCTGTCCCATGTTTCTCCATCTGTCCTGGGCTTGTGTGTTTCCCCCTACAATGCTTTGGGTGCAAGCAAAGCAAAGTGTTCTGCTTATATACTGCTCCATACCACTTCAAGTAGTCTCTGGGTGGTTTACAATTTTAATTACAGCGTGCAGGCTACACATTTACCCCCCAACCTCGGAAGGATGGAAGGCTGAGTGAACCTTGAGCCTCCTACCAGGGATTGAACCCAGGTCATGAGCACAGTTTTACCTGCAGTACAGGCATTTAACCACTGTGCCACGAGGCTCAGTTCATGGGATCAAAACTGGAACATAACAAACAACCAATTTTTACTGTATCCCCTTCGGCCAATCCGAAACATCTCCAACCTCATTCCATGGGGATAATGAATCCTAAATCTAATACTTTCCATATCTAGTATGTCATCACCCTTAATGCCATTCTACAGTCATGCCCCACCATTTCACAATTTATATGCTGAAGTCCTGGGACCACAGTATACAAAGGCAAGGGTTCCTGGGGCAAGCTGTGTGTGCATGTTTCAGGCCTCCTGCACTTACCCCTGGCCTGGTGCTGCCCCAAGCGGGCCTCCAATGGGGTTCCTGGGCATGTCAGAGGCCCCAGAAGTGGTTTCTGAAGAACCAGAAGCAGTTTCCAAAAAAACGGAAGTGCCTTCCAGATCATCTGAAACCACTTCTTGGGCCTGTCAGAGGTCCCAGAAATGGTTACCAGTGAAACAGAAGTGACTTCTGAAAAACTGGAAGTGCCTTCTGGATCACCCTAAACCACTTCTGGAGCCTCTGACAGGCCCGGGAAGCCCATTGGAGGCCCATTTGAAGCAGTGCCAGGCCTAGGGTAAGTGCAGGAGGCCCCAGACACTGCCCCCCCCCCCAGTTCTGACTCGACCCAGCATCTGTATATTGTGGATTTTCCTTTATTGTGGGTTGTGTCAGGTCCCTAACCCCCACAATAGGTGGGGGATGACTGTACCACCTTTATATTAAGTGCCATCTATCTGGTTCTCTTTGGGTTCAAAGGAAGCTCATCTCTTTTTGCAATGGCCTGATATATCCCAAAATATTTCCAAAGTGCCTGACAAACGGGAACCTCTCCTTGAGTTATCATTATCCCATACATGCCTTGAGATGTCACAGCCTCATTCTCATGGGGAGCAGGAAGCATTTCAGAGAATAGTTGTTTATAATTGGGCTGTGGGGCATTGCGAGTATAATTACGGTCACAATAATGAAGTCTGGTTCAGAAGAAAATATATTCTTTGGAAAGTGGTAGGGAAAAGTCACCACTCAGAGAACTTTCTATGTCCTAAATGATCATTTGGATTCACTCAGTCTTTTTTCTCCTCCCCACGCTGTCATCTCACAGCTTCATTTTCATGACACTTTTCATCTAATGTGTTTTGCCTGAAGATTTCTGTTCAGCCCCTGAGTGGGAGTTGCAACAAAGTTTTCCTTCCAGGGTTGAAACTTTTTTATGGCTCAGTTTGATTGGCGGCTCATGGAAACCAAAGATAATAGCTGTGCCATTGAGACCATGACTCAGACCATGAGGACGGTGGCCCAAAGGAAATAATGAAATGGCAACTGATAAGCGGCCTAACAAAATGACCGCAAATAAAACAGCCACCTTCTTTCCAGCTTTCCATAACTAAATTGATATGGAGAGATGATAGGGCAGAATCAAAAGGATTGGAAAGAGTCTAACCCTTGGCATGATCTCCTGCAAATATGGATGTGCAACAGTCCTACTTCTGGATTGACTGAGGCAAATTGAAAACCAGTCTTTTCACTGAAAAATATATGCTCCCCATTGACATCATCTGCAAAGGTGCTTCTGTAGTACATGACCCACAGAGGTGTCCTCCCTCATCTAAGACAGACACGCCTGGCGAAAATCATCTTACCAAGAACTTTACATCTAGGAATCATCTCCTTGCAGACCACAGCTTTTGCCTAGTTTGGACTTTTGGTGCATGGATTGAAAAAGTGGGTATCGCCTATCACTGCCTGCAATGAGATTTTTATTTTCTTATTAGTGGCCTAAAAAGGTATCGCCTACAGAGTACAGACTAGTCTTGCATTTGTATTTTGTAATGGCCACACGGCTCCCACCTTTTTATTTCAATACTCAAGCTTAGGCATTCAGCGGAACATAGTCATGAACCTAAGAACATTCCAGAAAAGCTGTGTGGATCTATAACAAATCAGTTCCCTATTTTTCATTGTCACCAGGAGCAGGTCTTTGGTTAATCTAATGGTTCTGAACAGTCCAAGTCACCCAGAATGTTTTACATTGAAACAGGGATAGCTGACAACAATATGGTGGGGTTTTCTTTTAACCCTCTTGCTATTTCCAATCACCATGTATGGGTACAAAAGGCGGATAGTAAGAAAAGTTTACAGGGGGAAAATGTATTTGTTTGAAATAACGGTGCTAGATAGGAGCTATGTGGATAACTGGGACTACCAGAAGGACAAACAGTTGCATCCTAGATCAAATCATGCCTGAACTACTGTATCTCTGGAGGCAAAACTGACAAATCAGAGGTTTTCACACCTCATGAAAAGGCAAGGTTTGCTGTGAAAGATAGTAATAATGCTACAACAGACGAAGGCAGTGGGAAATGAGGAAGACCAAATATGATATAGATAGACTCCTTAAAGGGGAACATAGCCTTTTGTTTAGAAGAGCTGGGCAGGGCCGTTGAGGGACAGAGAGATTTGAAGAATGCTCATTCATAGGGTCACCATGGGCCGGGGGCAGCCTGATGGCACATAACAGCAACAATCTCATGAGGTGCAGCTAAGTTCAAAGAGAGCAAAGGAAATGGGGAAGGAGAGCAATTTTGTGATCCCCAACAGGACTTTTTGCTCAGCACTTTGTGCCCAGTCTACCCTGGTTGGACTGTAGAAAGTGGCAATATGTTGTGGATAGAGATGGGTGCGAACTGAACTATGGACCAGAAAGAAACATGAACTGTGCTGGTTCATGGTTCGGTTTGTTCAACCCATTTAGCCAAAACAAAATGAAGCACCAAACTTTTTTCTGTGGCTTGGGACCAGAGCATCTGGTGAAGCGTATCTCCCAAATATCAGCTTCAGCCCAGCCCACCAGAACATCACAGGTCACTACCCCGAGGGAGGCCCAAAAATCCTCTACCTGGAGTCGGGCCTTCTCAGTAGTTGGTCCGACCCTCTAGAACCACCTACCCAGTGAGATAAGGCTCGCAGAGTCCCTGATGGTGTTTAAAAAACACCTTAAGACTTGGTTGCTTAAAGTCTGTTGTTTTCTCTGTTAGTTAGCCCATTGTTTGCCACCGCCATCTTGTTTCTGCCAATCTTAATTTTGTTGTTGGTTTTGTTGGCAGTAGGTTTCCCTCCCACCCACCCACCTCAGGCACAGATGGGAAAAGCAAAACACAAACCAGCTGGTTTTCTGGGGATTTGTGGGTGATTGATTGATTGATTGATTGATTGATTGATTGATTGATTGATTGACCACCTGACTCTCCCGGAGGAATTCTGGGTGGTTTACAGCATAGAACATAACAAATAAAGTAACTCATCAAAACAAACAGAAAGACAAATACAACCACAGTAGTATTGGGAGTAGCCATGAACCACTGGTTTCCTGGCTCATGTCCATCCCTAGCAGTGACTTTTAAAAGGCTACAATTCTGGAATGGGAAGGGGGCACCATGAGGGGAAGAGAACAGGGTGCATCTCCCATGAGACCCATGTTGGGGACACTTTTGATACAATTGGTTTGAAGTTTTTGGTTTTTGAGTTATGGAATGTGTTGTTATGTTTATTATGTCTTGTGTTATGTTCTATGTTTGAATTAATAAACATATTTTTAAAATAATTATATAACAATATTATATTATGATATAAAATATTTCAATGTTTTATATAATATTATATAAAATATTAAATTTGTTGTATATAAATAAAATATTATATAAAATTTAGTATTTAATTTATATCTTATGTTTTTGTTCTTCATTGGCCAGAGTAGTGATTGGCTAGATGGGTGATCTATAATTTGAGTAAATAAGTAAACAATATGTATCAGACATTTGTAACCGCATACACCATGTAGGCAAATATTTCTTTTAAAATGTCTGTTATACAGTACTGATAGGCTCTAGCTCATGGTTCATAATTGCCCCGCTATTCACATTGACAAGGGAAGAAATTAGTAATGACATGGGAAGGAGCACCTTTAATGCCACAAACCCTTTAGTAAGATTGTTGTTCTCTGGGCACCGTTTTATTTACACAAAGGTAATTAAAATTGAGAGCTCTTAGATCCCCACCACAGTGTCATTCAAATGGGTCTTGATGCAAATGCAATGCAATTTTAATGAGGCTGTTGAGCATCTGTTATGGGGTGGGAGATGTCACACCACCATGACCTGTTTCCCTTCATGGTTTGTTCTCATGAGGAGGACCAGGTTAATTGGGTTGTCTCCCTGTATAGGAAAGGGATCTCCATTTCATGAAAGCTCACATCTTGGCTGAATGGGGATGCAGCCTCTTGGGGCCTCTCCTTCTTGAATAGAAAGTGATGGAGACATTCCTTTCCCTCTGCAATGAGATGTCCCTGCTTGAGATTTCCACCCACCCCCCTGAAATCTCGTAGGAGGTCCCAGAAGGGTCAAAGTCATTGGTTCTGGAAGAAATTCCTGCACCCGACTGGAATATTTTTGGCATAGAATTCGCTGAAATGGGGCATTACATAGCACAGGATCTGGCAGTGTCCTGCATAGAAAAATGGAGGGGGGAGTGAACTAAGGAGGAGGAGGAGGAGGAGGAGGGGAGAAGAGGGGGGAGGAGGAAGAGGAAAGAAGCAAGAGGCATGCATCTCATTTTTTACAGTAAGTGGAGGCAACTTATTGATGCCAGCAAGAACCATGCATTTCACTGCACTCAGGTTACATGGCCTTGTGAGCAAATGTAGCCATCTATTTGCTAGAAGAAACAAGAAAGTATGCCAATGTCTCATTGAGGCCAAAGAAGAGCCAAGTACTAGATATAGTTATTGACTGAGGCAGGGGTTCCACAACACAAAGGAAACAGCACCAAATATACAGTCCTTAAAGCTCTGATATAAAAGACAAGTTCAAATGCAACTGCATAAGATCATTGCATGGACTCATCTTTCCAGTGCCCCCCCCCTTGAGCAAACGTATTGAAATTCAAATGACCTAAATCAAAGGGCCTTATCCTTGGGTGGTGTTTCACAATCTTGGGTGACCCAAGAAATCAGGACTGCAACTCCCAGAACACCCCTTCCCCCACCCCCACACATCACAGCTGGTGGTGAAGGATTCTGGGAGCTATAGTCCAAGAACACCAGGGTTACCCAGGGTTTCAAACAACTGCTGCGGGGAACAATAGGTCATGCCTTTCCAGCTGTCCTGCTTAGGCACCTTACGAATAACGAAATGCTGTTTTGTCATTTTGGAAGCTTACAAATCACTTAATAAGCTCACAAATCACTAGTGTTTTGTAACAAAATGAAATGAAACAAACACACCATTTTGTAAAATGGATCCCCTGGGTACAAATTTGTTGCCTCTAGGACCCAGGGGAGCCATTTCGTAGAGTTATGAAATGGTTTGTAAGTGTTTTATTTCATAATGACTTTTATAAAAAAAAAAATTCATTTGAAACAAAATGAAATGAAACAAGGGCTAAAACAAAACAAAACAAAACACAAACTTTTCATTTTGTGCCCATACCTAGTCCTGCTCTTTCTCACCCAAGACCTTAGATCATATCCCATTCCAAAAAGTTATCCTCCCATCTGACTGAACAAAAGAGTCCACAGAGGTTTTATAAACACATCTAAAGAAAAGAAACAGCCAAACAACCTTATCGAAGGCCTTACTGAAGTTCAGATAAGCAATATCCACAGCATTCCCCTCATCCACCAGGCCTGTAATTCTATCAAAGAAAGAGATCAAAATAGTGTAGCATGACTTGTTTTTAAGAAAACCTGTTGACTACTTGTAATGATAGCATTGTTTGTTAAATAATTACAGACTGCCTGTTTAGTAATCTGCTTCAGGATATTTCCAGGAATTGAAGTCAAGCTGACTGGGTGGTAATTATTTGGGTTCTCTCCCCCCCCTTTTGAAGATGGGGGCAACATTAGCCCTCCTCCAATCAATGGGGACTTTCCATGTTCTCCAGGACTTCTCAAAGATTATTGCCAATGGTTCTAAAATTATTTCTGTCAGTTCTTTTAATATCCTTGGGTTTAATTCATCTGGCGCAGGAGACTTAAATTCATTTAATGTTTCCAGGTGTTTCTGTACTACCTCTCTACCTATTCTATGTTGCAATTCCCATCCTACCATGGGATGGCACCTAGAAAATCCATGGCACCTAGAAAAAGTCCAGCTCAGGTCACACTCAGTTGCCATACGCAGTCCATATTTGCTAAGGATCAGAAGGTAAGGGATGCCTTTTTCACTGAAGTGAAGGTATGTCTATCATCCACCATGATGCCAGGAAATCATGACTTTCTGAAGAAAGGCAAAAACTTAACATGACAACTGTTCAGAGGCTGTACAGAGCCCTCTGTTTGGTCCACTGCTGGAACAGGCTAGTTTGCTCCTAGTCTCTTAGGAAGATAGAAAACGGTAGTCAAAGCAACTAAATACATAAAATAAGCCCCACGGCCTTTAATTCTACTTGAAAGACTGGAGAATTCTCTCCAGCGAGGGTCACAACACACCTTCCATTATGACCCACTTGATAGGACTGGGGATTCTTTTCCTCTTTCTTTTTGGTAAATACACAAAGAGCAGCTTAATGGCCAACTGTCTCTGCTACCCACACAGAAGCACCCGACAGCTTCTCAAATGTAAAGCTGCCTATGTAAATGGCAATCCTTTTGTCTGGTGTATTCGGCTAAGAAGATGAAAGCCACGGGAGCTCCGGTGCTCTGGATTGAGGGCGGGGAAATAAGCACCTCAAGCAAAGATCTTTCTTGAATGCCTCCTCCTTTCAGTGCTTTGGGGGGATTCACCTTCCTTCACCTCTTGAAATTTGCTCTCCTGAAAAAGTATGGCTTCAACTTGAGAAAAAGAAGACAATTGCATGGGCAGTATTTTTTAACACATTTAAAGCAATGCTGTGGTGTTGTGAAACCACAACTTCAGGCCTTTCGGAAGTTCTTAAAACAAGCCCAGAGGCTTCACATTGGAACTAACCAGGAGGAAGAAAGGACTGTGAAGGATTCCAGGTATGTCCATTTTTATTTTTGAATTGATGTTTAAAATTTCCATACATTCAGCTTTTCAGTGAGAGATTTAAGAAGATGTGAAGTGGCTCATTTTCCTTTGTCATAATGGCAGTCATACTCCAGCAATGGTGTGTGTGTGTGTGTGTGTGTGTTCTCCTTAGCCATTGTCTCCTTGGGGAAAACAAGAAAGCTATTCAACACTGAGTAGAGGGAGTTAATTTATGTATCTATTTTATTATACTTGTGTGAAAAACCTGGGGCAGTTGTTGTCTCCTGCCAAGCAACTAACAGGTAGTGCATCTTAAGTCAAAGATGTAAGGAGGTAATGAATACGGCACACATTTTCTCCCCCTCAGAGGGGGAAATGTATTTCAAATTCATTTAGATCCACTGGGGCATCCCAGTGGGAGGAAAATGGACAACTATTGTGAGGTTGTTCCTTCTGGAATGATATTAAAAAAGCCAACAGTTCAAAAAAAGAAACAAAGACACTTTTTGCACAAAAATATTTGGTATTAAAAACATTGTATTTTGTACACATGCTTGTACCAGATACAAGACTTTCTGTATAAAATGCTCTCACTCACTCTCTCTCTCTCTCTCTCTCTCTTGCACATTTTGTTCCTAGTTCTATTTCTGATGCTAAGCAGAGGAAAACAACTGGGTCACATTTCATGGACAAATGACTGCAAATGAAGAAGCTGGGGTGGACAGTCACTAAGTGGCACTGCCCACTGCACAAGAGCCAACACCTACATTATCTTCTGAACCTGGGACCATTTGCCAACAAGATGTTACACCACACAAAATTGTTAAAATGCAAAGAAAGAGCAAAAAATATTCATTCTCTTCTCCAGTGGCGAACCAGCTTCTAAAATTTTCATTCTTACCTCTAGGAACAAAATACGGAAAGATTTGCATCCCTGATCTTGAGTTTGAAAGAAGCAGGATCTCTTTTGCCAGCAGACGTAGAATGAGCTGAAATGTATTTTAAAAGTTGTACCTTTGTTTGTTCTGATTCTATTGTGTGTGTGCTTGCTTTTGTAAACTATATTGTAAACTATGTTTTTGTCTAGTTTTGTATGTTGGAATAAAATGTGCCAGCATCAGGGTCTGTGTTCCTAGGTGCTGCCTACATTTTCCTAGCAGGTGAGAGAAAGAAAATGAGGTGGTCTATAAAGTTTTCACCTACTCTTGTATTGAGGTTGAGGGAGGATCTGTCCTACCAGATCCAAACTTCCTCCAGCCCAGGAACACAGACACGGGGCCAGGGCAATGTTAGAGCAAGATGGAGGTAGTCTAAGGCCATTTCTAGCATCCTTTGGAATGGGAGCAGCTTTGACTCACCTGGCCTGACACCATCTTTGGATTCAGCTAGCCCTTAGCCATCTTGGCTATTTGGGATTGTACTCCACGCTCACTGTTGCTTTGCCAGAAGCAACAGAGGAGAGAGCTAGTGTACCCTTCATAGGTGTATGATGCACCCTTTCATCATGCACCTATCTGCTTCATGTACCAATCTGTATTTCCAGATGAATACTAGGATAGTTACTGATCATCCAATTATCATCTCTATTAACCTTTTCCTCCTTTTGGAATATTCTGAGCTTGATTAGACAAATGATATTTTCCCTTCTGGTTATTTTTTTTTCTGCCCAGAATATCACACCTACCACTACCAATAAAAAGAATATCATTATGATCATCATTGCCCACCATCTGCCCAAACTAATTAGCTACATACCCTCAGCATCCTCTTGCGGAGCTGGGCCAGAGCAGAAGGAACGACATCACCAGGAATGCAGATGGGTGCCAATTAAAGCATTCTTATTCAATTTCAGGGTGCAGGAACTTGGTCTCATTATGTGCAAGTCACACACATACACAAAGGGGATTAAAAACAACTCTTTAATTAGTGGCAATCTGTTACTTCTGGTGTCATCATTTCCATGGCAATGGCCCAGCTTCACAAGAGAATCCTCCTTAAAAACAATATTCCAAAAGCATGATCAGAAGTAGGAGTAGGAAAGATAACATTTTACAAGAAAATCATTCTGTGTCATAGGGATGAAATTATGTTCTCTTTGCACAATAGAGAATTATGCACTGTATACGTCTGCCAAGCTTTATTCCCAAGCAATGATGAGTGCACAATTCAATTGCACAATCAGCTGTGTTACTCCTGTCATGACTATTGTGTGGCACATGTTTGTGAACAGCACTTCCACCATGGCACTATTTTCTGAATCAATTGCATAGCCTTGCTTTAGGATTGAAAAGATTACAAAGCCCAAAAGAGTACAATATTTTTTTCAGGTATAAAATTATATTCTTTGATTAAAAATAGAGGGTCTTTTTTCTTTAACTTGTTTTGTTGTTTTACGTTTTGTATTGAAATTTTAGAATTTTTAATAAAAATAAAATTTTAAAAATTGAGGGCCGTCTTATACACAGAAGTAAACTGAGACAACTGTGCAGTTGTGAAACTGTAATTTGGGATTGAAAAAGTAGGGAGCATCTTATACATGGGAGTGTCTTATAGACAGAAAAATATGTGTAACTCATTATTCATTATAATTATCTCTCTAGTTTTAAGATTCTTCTGCTTTTTACTCTTTTTTTTAAAAAAGAAATGCCTTGGAGCTATTATGAGAATGGAAAAATCCTCCCCAAATGCCTCAAATGTTTTTAAATCTCCTCAAAAGGCACCTTTAGAAAGTAATGAGCAAATATTCCATCACCTCTCACCTGTTTCACTATCTCTCTTTTGAAATGTAACTTCAGAGACCCTTGTTCTGCCCAAGCTTTGGCAAGAAGGTCAAGGTGGAAGAGGCTGGTGACAGAGAGGTGGATAATTATTTTGAAGTAGGGATGGGCACCCTAACAAAAATGAAATACTGTTTCATCATTTTGTTAGGTTACGAATCATTTTGTAAGCTAACAAAATGAGAGACCCAGTTTCATTTTGGATAGTAACGAAAAGGTCTTCTTTTGTTAAAAATAAACCTTTCCATTACTGTCTAAAATGGGCTTCCTGGGGTCCAAGGGCACCAATTTCTTTTTTTGGTAGCTCCCTTGGACTCTCCCCTTTGAGTCCTCCAAATCTGGAGCAGTTTGGAGTAAGGGGGCTGAATTATTTAGCTCCAAAGGGGGTGCCCCAGGAGCCTTTTTTCCAATTGGAATTGGAAAGAAGCCAAGCCAAGCCACATATTTTAAAAATTGCATTCAAATATTATTTTTAAAAATATGCAATCAAAATTTACTTACCTTGACAGAAATTTGGAGTTATTTGGCTTGGGCAATAAGAAGACAATACTCTTATTTCATTATCCCCCCCTCCATATACACACACGGACTGAGGATTACTTGAATGGTGTGAAAATAAAATGGAGGAGAGTGCTATTGTCTCATCAGGAATTCAGTCTCGGAAGCTAGTTGTGTGAGCAGTCTGAATCCTAAAATCAGATCTCAGGCATAATAAAACTTAAACTGAACTTTTGTGGAGACTGCTATTACTACTAGAAGTCCATTATTAACTAGATAGAGGGCTTACTCTCATTATCCCAAAACATTTTTTTCTCTTTGCTCTTACTTTTTTATTTTTCCTATTTTTTCTCCCCCGTTCCCTTTGCCTTTTTTTGGTGTGACTTTGGAGTCTTAAGGAATAAGTGACTTTTATGAAATTATAGACTGAGTAAAGGGAGTAAGAGAATAATCTGCTGGAGGAAAGAAAAGAACTTTTCATAGTTATTTAGCAACTTAGCAGAATAGATTTATAAGGAGTGCCTGGTTGTTAAGCACCTCTTAAAGGAGCTGGCTGGCCTTTATTATTTTGTCATTGCATACATATTAGTAATTATTGTTATTTTTTGTCATATTGATATTGATTTGGGGTATAGAGTGAAAAATTATAGTGTATATTGGGGCTGTTGCTTGGTTTTATAAGCAGTATGGCTTCTAGAGGCCCCAGCTCTAAGAAAACTACACCACAGCAGACAACTCAGGCAACACCCCAAAGCTGTCCAGATGTTACAATGATGGGTGTGTCAAAATTTACAGAAAAAAAACTTATTTGGAAAAAAAATCATGACACACAAAAAAATTCAGAAAAAGAATCTTCAATTACTCCAAATGCAAACCTCAATTGATCAGACAAGTGAAATCCTCAAAGAACTTACCAGAGAGGTTAAAAACATGGGTGCCAATCTTGGAAATGTACATAAACATGTAGAAAATAACACAAAACAGTTAGAAGATAATAAGGAATTGATGGTATGACTGGAAACATAGGTAGAAGGTTGCAATGTAAAGCAACAAATAATGGAGGACCGCTTAATAATTATGGAGATGGAAAAGGCAGCATATGTTCTGAGAATACAGAATGTACCAGAGAGAGAGGATGAGGACATACAACTAATCACAGAGGCCTTAGTATCAATAATAGAAATGGACGCAGAGAAGTTCCTATTGGAAATTGATTATGCGTTCAGAGTAAGCTCAGTATATGTTAGATTTGTTAGTGTATTCGTTAATTTGCCAAGAAAGATACATTTAAAATTTGCAAGGAAAGGTCTGAGAGATCAAGTATTTACGGAAACTCAACAGAAGCAGATATATATTTTAGATACACAGATTAAGATATTAAAACACATTCCTTGGCAAATGAGGCAACAACGAAAACAATATACAACACTGGTGACATTCCCGAAAAAGAAGTCTATTAAATATAAATGGCTGACACCAGAGGGATTATTTTCCATTCCCAAGGGAACAGACACACAATAAACTCAACATTTAAGGTACAAGAATTCCTGGGGAGACAAGGAATTATGAAATGAAGGGGAAAAGAAGGACCAAAATAAATGGGGGGGGGAATCAAACAACTCAACTGGGCAAGGAGGAAAGACCTGGAACAAGGAGGGAATTGAAAAGAAGACAGAAAATGTTAAAGGATAGTAAAAAAAAATAGTAATGATGAATAGACAGATCCAAGTCTTCTCAGTAAACATAAATGGCCTAAATTCAGCAAAGAAAAGGAAGAAAACGTTTTATCAATTAAAGAGACTAAAGGCTGACATTATATGTCTGTAAGAAACACATATCAGGAAAAAGGATGAACATCTTCTAAAACATCTGAAACTCAGGGAAGTTTTTACAGCATCTGACTTAAAAGAAAAAAAGGGGTGGTGGTGATCTATGCTGAAAAAGAATGGAATCCAAAATTAGTCTCAGATAATGCTAGAAGTGTAGTGGTAGAAATACAGAGAGAAGGCATGAAAAGTTTAATTGTAAATATATACGCAACTAATGAAAAACAAGATCCTATTTATAAGCTTCTAGAACAAGAACTGGTCAAACCCAATCAGAAGGAATATATGATATTTGGATATTTCAATGCAGTGGTGGAAAAAATAGATACAAAATCACAAAAGAGGAAGGGAAAAGAAAGTAGGAGGTAGTTGATCCCGCAGAGTTTTCTACAGATAGCAGAAGCAGAAGAATTAGGTTTAGTAGATGCATGGAGAACTAGAAACCCCACCAGTAGAGATTTTAGTTTTTACTCACAATGACACAGATCATGGTCAAGAATAGATATGTGTTTGATATCAATCAGTATCATGAGGGAACTTAAAGAAAGAGAAATTTTACCCAACACATTTGCAGATCACAATCCCATTTTAGCTCGGATAGGACTTTGAAGGAAAAATCCCCAATGGAAACTCAATACTTCTCTACTTAAAGCTAAAAAATGGCTATATAACTTAATCTGGAAGTTGAGTCACAGCTATTGGACTTCTTTTTCTGAGAGATAGAAACATTTTGCTACTCATCCAAACAGCTTCATCAGTCTGAATACAGCTAGTGCGAGTCCTTCATCTTATAGTCAGCTTTGACTTCTTGCCATCCTGGTCTGAAATAGGCTCATAAGATGAACAGTGGCCTGAATAGGCTTGTTAGAAAGACAATAGTATCCATAGCCTTATAGTGAACAATGGCCTAAGGTGCTGAAACCTATAAAGTATGGGTCGCTAGCTATGGCCTTGGTGGTGAAGGCTTTTTTTTTGTCTGGGTGTGGTTGAAAGGACACCCTGATGAGTAGCAGATAGACTTGGCCTGAGCCCCCCACCTCTGTTGAGGGAGGGGGTTTCAATTCTCACATGAATGGCGTCTATATCTCAAGAAAAAGAAGTGCAGTAGCCATGACTCAACATCCAGATAAACTCATCTGGATGACTGAGAATCTTCACAGACTTATACAATTTAAAGAAGAAATGAGTTTTTATTTTAATGAAAACATATCTCCTGACATGCCAATATGTGTTGTGTGGGATGCTGCCAAGGCAGTTGCAAGGAGAATCTTATTAAGGATGGCAGCAAAGAAGAGAGAAAAGCAGAAAGAGGAAAAAGAAGTAGAAAAGGCAATACAAGAACTTAAGAAAAAACTTAAACAAAACAAAAAACCCAGAGGAGATAAGAGTAAGGCTTAAAATGAAGCAACATAATTTAAATATCCTCTGGACAGAAGAAATGGCAAAAAATATCAAGTTTGCTAGGATAAACTTTTTCAAAAATACAAACAAGCTAGGGAGATGGTTAGCATATAGACTGAGAAAAGAAAAAGAGTGGACATATATACAAGTATTAAGGGATAACAAGGGGAAAGAAAGATATAAAGAGGAAGAGATGAAGTTTATTTGGCAGGAAAGAAAGTGAGGATTGGGAAGAAGGCTTTACAAGATGGAGTAAGCAGAGCAGGATTGGGAGCTCCCGACTGGGAATTGTATTACAATCTTGTGCACTGGGATGCGTAAGAGAATGGATTCTCTTAGAAAACCCAACAGTTTGGAAATTGGAAGGTCATGATTTGAATCTGGGCTGGCATGCATTTGTATGGTACAAGAAGGCGAAAGAACAGAAATGTTTTAGTAATCATATGACTAGGAAGGCTTTATGGAGAATATGGGAGAATATTTAAAAAAATGTATAGGAAGATCCTAGGTTGGGTGTCCCTCTATAGAAGCACCGCCAAATCTGATGACTAAGGCAAGACAGGAGGTATCAAGATATATTAAATAGTAAGACTGAATTAAAAACAGAAGAAGAATTAAAAACAAAACAAAACATTATATTAGACTACTGGGCAAGATCGCAGTTACAGCCAAGGTTCAGTAAAGATAAAAAAGAAGGTTTTTATATGTAGAAAACTGATTTTGATATATTGTTTCTGGGGAGTGAGAAATTTATTAAGAAAATGTATAAATACCTATTGGAGCGTAAAACTGAGGATAGGATCATTAAAGACTGCATGGTCAAATGGGCTCAGAATATAAGACATATTATTGAGATAGATCACTGGAAACAATTACGGGAAATTAATATTAAGTATATAAAAGCAATACGTTTGAAAGAAAACATATATAAAATGTTCTAAAGGTGGTATAAAACACCACAAAATTAGTGAAAATGTTTGGAAATGTTTCTGATAGATGTTGGTAGTGCAAGGAAAAAGAAGGGACCTTATATCATATGTGGTGGACATGTGTGGTGATTAAAAACTATTGGAAAAGAGTACAGGAGATGTTACAGAAAATATTGTGTTGCATGATACCATTCAAGCCAGAAATACTTTTGTTAAATATTATGCCGGAAATCAAAGACCATGGCAAGACACATTTATTAATGTATATGTTAACTATAGCTAGGATTTCATTTGCAAAATACTGGAAACCAAAGGAATTACTGGAATGATAGGAGCTAGAGATGGGCACAACTTAGCGGAATCCCCATTTCCGTTTCCGTTACTCGTTTCCGTTACGGAACGGAAACGGTAACGGGAATTACTCCGCCAGAACTCGAACTCGAACCGACTAAAGAATAATTGGGTCTGATTTGTCGTGGTCGTTCCTGGCATCGCGGCAATCCCGCGATGCCAAGCGGCACAGAAAAAAGTTTTTAAAAGTTAAAAAAAACCCGATTCCCGGCGATTCCGGCCAAAAAAGCAGGCGGAAATATGCCTGCCTCTGAGAGTGCACCTACCAGAGGGGTGGTTTCTGGGGGGGTGTCCCGGCCTCCCCCCTCTCCTCCTGTCCTGTCCTGGGCTGCTCTGTGGGACTCGCCGCCGCAGGCTTGCACCAGCAACGGCGGGGGGGGGGGAGTCTCGCCGCCGGCCGCCGCAAAAGCGGAAGCGGCACAGAAAAAAAGTTTTAAACTCCCCCCCCATTCCCGGCCAAAAAAAAAGCAGGCGGAAAGCCTGTGCATGTGCAGTAGTGCACCTACCAGAGGGGTGGTTTCTGGGGGGGGTGTCCCGGCCTCCCCCCCTCTCCTGTCCTGGGCAGCCGGACTCGAGTCGCCACGCCATGCCATGCGGTGCGGGCGGGGGATTCAAAATGGGGCGGCGACCGCAATATTTTTTTTTAAATCGTGGAGTGGTCCAAAAACACACAAGCACCACAGAAACATGCAAAAATTGCTATGCTGCTGCCAGAATTTTTACAGTAGCAGTGGCGGTTTTTCTTGCAACAAAATGTCTCCTCCGGCTCCCCTGTCCATTTATTTTATTTTATTTTATTTTTTTACACCTGCGCAATGATGGGCTGGCCAAGTGGCCATGTGGGAGTGGACCATGCAAATTTTTGGAGCCACCCCACCAATCGCATGGCCACTTGGCCACTGAGACTTCTGGGATGTGCCAAAAAGCCCACTAAACCCTGCCCTAGCCCCCTAACCCTAACCCTAATCCTTGATTCCTTACCCATACGCCACAGTACACTGTCCTCTTAGTGGGTCAGAGAGGCACCCAGAGGTGCACCCCAATACTCACCCTAACCTCACCAGTAACTAGCCTAACCCTAGCCCTTGCGCTAACCCTGTTGCCTAAGCCAGATCTGTACTTGCATTGCACTACACGCAAGTACAATTCCCTTCTTGGTGAGACACAGCGGGTGCAGAGAGTCTGCCAGTCCGCCACTTGTGGCTCTGGCTGACTCCTCCTGCAGCAGCAGTGCCATGCAAACCATGCCCTCGAGTGCTGCTTGTGTCTCACCGTCACCGACTGTTGCAGGGAAGGCACCCCAAAAAGAGGGGTGCCTCTGCCAGTCTGCTGTGTCTCTGCGTGCAACTTGGTATGCATATCCATATGGCTATGCATGCCCTTTTGCAGCAGCAGGTGAGGAGAGGAGACCCCCATGCCATGAGGGGTCTCCTGGAGCCTGCTTTCCCTTCCTAGCGGGTGAGGAGAGGAGGCACCCACCCCCCAAAAAAGAGGTGCCTCCAGGAGCCCGCTTCCCCTCCAGCGGGCCAGAGGAGGCACCCACCCCAGAGAGGTGCCTCCAGGAGCCCGCTCCCCCCCAAACCAGTTTAACGACAGACAAAAAAATGAAAAACGAAACGACTATTTTTTGCGAAGTTTCGCGAAAAACGGAAACGAGCCGACACGGGCCGCCTCCGACACACGACAACTCGAAAGCGTCATTTTCCCTAGTCGTGCCCATCTCTAATAGGAGCTTTTGGTCAGATATTTGGAAACAGCAGAAATGGAGATTTTGTCAGAAATACTCAAGGAGAAAGACCTACAGAAGGCTCTACCACGGTGTACAATACACTGTGGGAGCTAATTCCACCCCACCCCCCACCCGGGGGAGGCAAAGACAGAGGAGCCCGAGGAGGGCCAGCAGGGAACCTGCCTAAATAGGAGGCTCCCAACATCGGGATTCCTCTTTGTAAGTGAGTTCGGTAAGGGGACTTAGCTATGAAGCTCTAAAGTGACTGGGGGTAATTAACTGGCAAGGTGTGCTGGGAGCATGGAAGCAATCAGGGAGTTTACTCTATGGTATTAGGGATTTTATTCTATGGTATTAACTCCATAATTGCCTCCACACTGCCAGCACACTTTGTCAATTAACCACCCCAGCCCCTTTAGAGCATCATAACTAAGTCCCCATAGCCCGAAATATTTCCAGATTTCAGGGGGTTTCCTAAAATCATTTCAGGAATGAACCCCTGCTACATTGGAGCTCCAAGATGAGTAAATTTTGTTTGCAGTTTTTTTCCTGGCTGCTCTTTTCTGCCTTTCACCCCTTCCCACCTCCCAGCTGGGGCTTTCTCACAGGCCGGTGTGTGGAGAGGGGGGAGGGGCACTGCCCCCACTGCCCACCACACTCCCTGTTCAAAGTACCCCACTGGGAAAAGGGGGTAGCAGTGGAAAAAAAGAGCAGTCAGGAAGCGATTTTATTGCTGTCTGGCTATTCATTTTTCCCTAGCCACCCGCCTCCCAGCTGGGGATTTTTTGACAGCTTGAGCCATCAAAATCAGCTGGGAGGTGGTAGCAAGGAGGCTTTTGAATTCCCTAGGCACCAGCTAGAGTGCTGGTGCTGTGGGGGATTCATTTTGTTTCATTTTCTTTTATAAGTAATCATTTTCTTAAAAAAAAATGTTACGATACAAAATGAATTGCAGAGGTGACATGAAATAGAATGAAACAAAACACTATTTTTCCATTTCGTGCCCATCCCTGTTTTGAATATGTCAGCAACATGAGTTGCTTGGGTGGAGAGGCAATAGTGAGCCTTGTGGTACAGTGATTAAACTGCAGTACTTCAGTTAAGACTCTGCTCTGTGACCTGAGTGTAATCCTAAAGGATTCAAGTTGCCAGTTCAAGATTGACTTAATGTTCTATCCTTCTAAAGTTGGTAAATTGGGTACCCAGCTTGTCTGAGGGAGGAGTCAATGTATACACTGCATAATTAAATTATAAACTGCCCAGAGAGTGCTTTAAGCATTATGGGGTGGTATATAAGCAACTTTGCTTTAGAAGAAAAGACAAACTTTTCCAGTACTTTAGCATGCTGATGCTTTTCAGGTGAAACCTTGAAATGTTTCCTCTTCTAGCAACCGAGTAAAAATATCCCTGTCTTAGTTACACTATGATGGATGCCTGAACATGGGACTGAAATTTCAATTCCCACCAGTTCCAAACCTGAAATTTTAAATACAAATCCATTTTATATGAATTGGCTCTTTCCAAGGCACAACCTCCCCAAGGCTCTGTTCTCTCTTGCCAGAAAGTAAAACATACTTTAAAAGTGTGATTTGTTCTTAAGTGCGAGAGCTTTTCAAACTAGCTTGAGAAACATTCCCCACCTAGCAAAGCAGCTCACCACTTTTCACCACTTTTCCTAACTGTCCCAGAGAGATCTGAAGCAGATCTGGACTAAAATATTGAGTGTAGATTTTAGGACATTCTGTATGCTGTTTGTTGAGAAGCGTGTTTAGGAATTCTTGGAGCTGCTGTATAGTTGCACGAACAGGGTGGGGGGGAGAGACAAAACCACAAGCTGCCATTAAATCTCAAGAGCATCCATATTATTTATTTATTTATTTATTTATTTATTTATTTATTTATTTAATACCATTATAGATGGTTGCATTTTGTCTGTCTGGAAATTTATATCGATCTGCTCACTACAGCAACCAGGTTGAAGTCAATTTATGAGGTTCTATTGGTGGGAGAAGTTCAATCTTGTATTACTGCAGCCTCTTCTTGCCCAGAAATGTTCACAGAGTAAATGCAAATTTCGTCCAACAAATCAATGAATCGGGGTTTTCAGGTGATTGTAGACCCTGGATGAGATCCAAATTGAGACCTACTCAGAGTACACACAATGAACCCTATGACATGTTTTGAGTGAATGCACCCCAGATGCCCTGAGCACATCTGATCTTGCCTGATCTCGGAAGCTAAGTAGGGTCAGACCTGGCTAGTACTTGGATGGGTGACCACTGCGAAATACCAGGTGCTGTAGGCACCTGGAGTAGGAACTGGTAAGCCACTCCAGTATTCCTTCCAAGAAAACACCATGGATGTGGAGTCACGAAGAGTCGGTCATGGCTGTAATGACACAACAACAACAGCAACAGCAACAGCAACAGCAGCAACAACCCAGGATTATGCTGTGAAAATGAAAACCTATACACACTGCCCTCCAAGTAAACTCTCCTGAACTCAAAGGATTTGAACCAAAACCAAGTCACAGATACAATAGATCTGTTGAAATCAATGGGTCACAACTAACTTAAACGTGTCTTAAACATAAGCCATTTGGGTCCTTCATTCAAGATCTTTCCTCTGAGCAGATACATAAAGAATTGTGATCTGCAGATGGTCCCAGACCACCAAACTGGCAGGGTATGAAATCCCATCAACCATGTATACCCAAGGTGATCTCATCTGATCCCTGTTCCGTAAAGCACAGTGGAGATTCAAACTTCTGATCCTTTGCTCTATAGCCAGGCACTCAACTAATTGAGGTAGACCATGTGCAACAGATAATTACCTCTTTGCAATGTTTATCAGGCTTTTCTAGTCACACACAAGGAGTGACAGATTCAGAATCTAGTGCAGCGGTTCTCAAACTGGGTGCCATTGGACCCTGGGGTGCTGCAGCAATTATATTTAATTTTCACTAAGATTTAGCAATTTAGCAGTAGAATCTGTTTTTTTAACATGGTAATACCATTATCTCCTTGTCTATGCTATGTCTGCCACTTGTCGGCCACTTTTGTGGTTATGTGTCATTTGTTTCGAGTGGTACTGGGTTGTTGTCATCGCAAAAAAAAAAAAAGATTCCAGTCAATTTGGCAGTAAATTTTTATTCATTTCTTTCAAGAGACTGATTATATAGTGAATATAATGTTTACTGTATGTCTAGGAACTGCGTACATGCTTGTATTGTCATTACAGTTCTATAAAATTAGAAATGTTTTGATGAGAGGTTAGGGTAGCTTTAAGGGTAGTTGTGTAGTTTTAAGGGTGGCTGTGCCATGAAACTTTTTAAGCTCAACAAGGGTATTGCGGTGAAAAAAGTTTGAAGACCACTGATCTAGCGTATGCATAAGCAATAGCCTGAAATTAAATATTATAATCTCAAGGACTCTTTGACTCTTAATTGGCTATTGTTATGTGACATTGGACTGAGTGACATGATGTAATTAATACAGTCTTGGAGACCAACCAAAATAATTGAATAAGGAAAACTGAATATAAAAACTCAGTCTTGCCTATTCCGTTAAATATAATTGAATGACTGGTCAGCAAAAGTTAATTAACCTACAGAACTGATGCACATACTATCCAGAAAACAATTCCACCCCAGTTACTCAGGCATTCTTCTCTACCCAAGAAATCAGCTTTTTCTTGGTAATGTTACGCCTGTACAGAATACTATAATCAAAGTTTCATTCTCAACATACAAGTGGAAAGCGGCATTTTCACTTCTCAGCATCCCAGTTAAGACAACTACGGGCAACTTCCAACAGGAATGTTCCACTAATGAAACTGATTGCACTGGTGGAACCAGAGAAGCATCACTTCCCTTTCTCCTGTACCTTCCCCCCTTGCACCCTAAAGTAGCTCTGAAATAGAGCTACTGCTGCCTTGCACACTTACCTCACAATCATGTATAAGAATCCTCTTTTTTCTTATCTCAAGAAAGATGAGATGTTTTCATCTCTAGACATCCTTTGACATTTGTGAGAAGGGTTTTTTGTTTGCTTGATTTTGTTTTTGGGTTTTTTTGGGTGGTGGTGGTGTTTGTTTGCGGGGACACTTTGTTTCAGAGACCATTAATAATATGAAACATCAGGGGAGATTCTTTGCATCTGTTAAGAACAAACATACCATTTTGTTTCCTGTTTGGAATCATTTTGAACAATTATCGCATTCTTCCTTCTTTGTGTTTGCTTGGCTTGTCAAAGGGAAAAACATTGATTTTGTATGAAGCCATTTTCACCATGTGCCATTTCTTTCTTCTTTTAAGTGCATGTTGTCTTAGTTTTCCACAGGAATAGAATCTCAGAGGGCCTGCAAATTAGTGCACCAGCTATGATCTCTTCCATGTCAACCTGACTTGGTAACAGTCCTCCATGACTCAGCTACATCACATCTGGACTACTGCACTGCATGAAGCTAACCTTGATGATCTTGTGCTTAAGAACCTCATGGCACAGTGGTTAAACTGCTGTACTGCAGCTGTAACTGTGTTCAGTCCCACGCAGCTGGCTCAAGATTCACTCAGCCTTCCAGCTTTCCAAGTTGGTAAAATGAAAGGAAATAAAACTTGGCTTTGAATATCTCAGTGGTTTTAGGTAGAGGTTGGCACAAAATGAAAAATGATATGGTGTTTCATTTTTTTGTTATGAAACAAAAGAAAAGAAACTGTTTGGGCCCAAAACAAATTGGACCATTTATTTTTTTGTTTGGAAACTGAACCAGAGGAGCTTCCTTGGACTCTTTCCTGGAAGCTCCCCAAACTTGGAGCGATTTGGGGTTCAGTGTTTCGGATGGTAAGGGGAAAGGCGGCAGGCTGGAGCAAGATCACCACTGCCACTCAGCTGGTTTTGACAGCTCGGGCTGTCAAGAGGGGGGCACGGCTTTACTCCAGCCATGGATCTCTATTCAGGACCATTGTCTGAAGCGAGATCTGTCAGCTGGAGTAAAGCTGTGCCCCTCCCCACAGCCTGAGCTGTCAAAACCAGCTGGGTGGTGGTGGTGAGTGGGGCTTTACTCTAGCCTTGGATCCTGCTGCAGCCTGTTGCCTGAAGTGAGATCCTTCAGCTGGAGTAAAACCCCTCTGCACAGCCTGAGCTGTCAAAACCAGCTGGGTGGCGGTAGCAGGGGGGGCTTTAGTCCACCCAACAGATCTCACTTTAAGCAACGGGCTGCACTCCAAAACCTAAGGGCAGCCAGTTTGGTGGGAAACAGATTTGGTTGGCTGGTTATGATGCCTTTCTTGCACTTTAAAGCTTCAGAACCCGCCACCTGGCTTTGCTCCCTGCCAAACTGGCTGCCATTAAGGTTTGGTGGGGGGCAAAAGTGGGGGGTCAGGTGAGCGGCGATTCCTCCTTCTGTTTCGTCCCTGGAGTCAGAGCAGCAAGAAAAACCTGCTTTTTGCAAGGTGTGCACAGGTCTTTTAAAATCAGATTCTTGTTGTAAGAGCCAAGATCCCCCTGCTGTGTCAGGGAACCTGGCTGCCCTGACACAGTAGTGTGATGAGAGGGACGTTGGGGAAGCCAGGATCCTGGCTGTGCCGACACAGCAAGGGGATCTTGCATTCCTCAGTATAGCAGAGGGCTAAGAGGGTGAGTGGTGAAGTCAATGCTTGCCTTCTCAGCCCTCTGCAGTGTCAGGGAAGCTGGATTCCAACTGCTCCAACACTTCAGGGGGATCCTGGGTCTGACAGTAAGAATCTGGTTTTAAAAGACCTGTGCACACTTTACAAAAAGCACTTTTTGCCTGGTGTGCAGGGGTGTTTTAAAAGCAGATTCTTGGTGGTGAGTGAGTAAGGGGGGAAATCCCTCTTATATTCCAGATGAAGGGTATGTAAACTATTTATGAGTTTGCTCTACCCAGAAAACCGTGAAAGGGGGTCAGAACTGACCTGAAAGCATGTGATGGCAATTATTCTGTAAACAACCCCCTGAAGGGCAATGCACTTTTGTTGTGCTGCTGTATTGGAACAGGAGGATTCATCTGAACATTTTCTCACATAATTCCTGTGAATTGTCACTTTGCCTTCTCACGAGTTAAATGTGCTAAATCTCTGCGCATATATGGCCCTGAACATCACATTCTACCAGGAGAACATCCTCCCCGCCCCGCCCCCCCCCATGTAGGCTTTGAAGAAATTCTCCTTCGGCACTGACAGGAGAGGTATGGGTTCTTGAAAGTCTCACTGAAAAGAGACAAATGTATTGGGTAAAAATGGATCTCTTTAATCCTAATTTCCTTGGGACAAAGGACAAAATGAGAAGCAGCTCGAAAAATGGCTCCCAGAATGAGATTTTCCTTTTTTCCCTCAAAGCAGCAAAGGAAAGAAAAGCCTCATCTGGATCATAATGCTTTGCAAACCTACAAAGCCTGCCTCTTCCTTTCGGAGAATGAATGACTGAAGGGTACAAAGCAGCGCATTATAGCATAGTCTGTAAAAGGGCCATGTAGCATTCCGGAGAGGCTTTGCGGGTGGTAGAAAATGAAGAAGTCACAAAAGACTTCAGGAGATCACTGGCTGCAGGGTGATAAATCATCCATCTGAAGCATAACTATTGGCTTTGTTGCTCTTGCAGAATCCTTGTTTTCTTAATAAAAACTTTGATGTTGTTTTTCCCCCACTTCTGGCTCCTAGGTTACAACCTGGAGAGTCCTCTTCCACCGTTGAAGGCATCAGGGGACAAAACGATGGAAGCTTCTCCTGACCATTGCTTCTGATATGCTTCCTTCTCTCACTACTATGGCAACAGCACCCAGAGTCATGCTAACTCCTGCACGGAGTGGAAATGGGGAGGAAGGAAAAGGGCTGGGGCAGGCATGTCCAAACTTCAGCCCTCCAGACGTTTTGGACCACAATTCCCCGTGTCCTTTGTCATTGGCAATCTAGGCTTAGAATTCTGGGAGTTGTGGTCCAAAACATCAGGAGGGCCAAAGTTTGGACATGCCTGGACTAGGGGGAAGAAATAAGTGTGATGTGCCATCTCCTGACACCAGTTTTAGTGCCACATTAAACTAAATCAGACCCTGGTTTCCCAGGTTCCATATTTACTTCATGGGCCTTATGAAGACCTCTGAATTCTTATGTGAAGAAAACGTTCCGTTACCCAGCATGCAAACACCTGGATAAACAGGGTCTTCCACCATGCCACTTAACAGCAGGTGTTTTGCCTGAATGCTTCTTGACAGCATGAGAAGGTGCCTTCCCATCGATCACATTTTTGGCAGTCAAAAAAGGGTCACTGTGACTCTTTGTTCTGTTGCTCCCTCTGAGCTGATGTTGTTTCTGGGCCAACAAGCAAACCTAATTGACCATGTGGAATCCTACCGAAGTGGCTCCTGATAGGGTGGAATTTGTCATAGGGCCAATACAAAGAGCAGCAGGAGAAGGAAAGACAGCATCATGGTTTAAGGCACCTGGCTGTGGATACAGAAGTTGGGAGTTCAATTCCCAACTGTGTCTCTTTGGCAGGGGCTGGGCTGGATGACCCCTAAGGGTCCCTTCCGGTGCTGTAGTTCTAAGGAATGAGATGGAGCAACAGTGGCAGCATCTGAGAAAAGCAGAAGCAACATGAGAGGCCATTTTGATATGACAGAGTTGGCTTTCTGGTGTTAGGGGTCAATCGGTATCCACTTTTGGCCTGCTTTTGAATATAAATGAGTGCTAGGGTATTTTTTTCTTTCTAGTTTGCTTATATGCAAGATATCCACTTATTCCATGGTTTGCTCCTCCCAGTGGAAAAAAAATCATTGGCCAAAATCCTCTTGTGTAACTTACACCGACATAAGTGGCACAGCCCAGCATCCAAGGGAGGAGTCTTTAATTACCTGCCCTCTAACTGCTGTCCTCACCACGATCCTCACACACATACACACACCACTGTGTCATGAACCTTTCAATGGATTCAACTTTAAAAGGTCAGGCCATCTCATACCCTAAACTGCTGCAAAAGCCAGGAAAGGTGGACTGCAAACCTCCACCCCCACCCCATCAGCCCTCACCATTAGCTGGATGAGCAAGGTTCAATGGGAATGGTAGCCCAGCCACATCCAGAGAACTCCAGCATGTGATCCTTGGCATATACTATACAGTACATTAGCCAATATATATTTTAATCACATTCCTGCTTTGAATGATGTGGTAGGAGGGGAAGAATGGCAGGTCAGTCAACCAACGGCCAGGCAGGCCTTTGTACCATTGTTTTCTCATTCTGCAACTATGTTGGTCTACTTTATATTATAGAATCTATGACATAGACTCAACTGAGTGGAGAAGCCATGATTCTTTGAGGGCCCCATTTCAGCTTCTAACACATAAGCATTGTATTTCTTAGGTGGTTACTTCACATCCATTTTATCTCTGTTAGTGTTGTGCTTGGGAGCAGTACAAAAAATGTTACTCCACATCCATTGTGCAACTACTGAAATTTGTCTCAACCATGCCCCTGGAATGAGTGCTAAGCGCAACAATACTGCACCTGGTGCTGGGGTAGGGTTTTCCCTTGTCACTCATTGTTCCCGCTTTCTGTTCCGATACAAGACACCGTGTAGTGACGACTGTCACACAACAAAACATTCATTTCTCTCAGAAAACTGTGTCTTTTTTATGTTGACTTTTCAGAAGCGAAATATCAAAGACAAGTTATCACAAGACAAGTTATCACGACCATGGGAACACTGAAACAGGGACAAATCCACATGATCGCAACCAACGCTGTCACGGTACAAAACTAGTCATGGAACAAAGAAGGATGTGACGTAACCGCCTTACTCTTCGCTTAGGGGAAAATCTTTGAGGGAGCACCAGGAGCAATCAAATGCACTTTCCAGATGAGTAGTTGTCAGTGACACATTAGGACATAAGAGAAGTATCTTATATCAAACTATTTATGTGTCTAATCCAGTAAAGCCTACTAGATTTGGAAGCAATTCTCAAAAGAGACAGAGATGCCTCCCACCATGTGCTTTTTGTTCTCTATGTTAGCTTACCAGGGATTAAAGAGAGCTAATGTGGGGTAGTGCTTGGATTGGGATTTATGAAAGCCAGGTTAAATTTTCTCCTGCAACTCACCAAATCCTTAGACCACACACTCTGTTAGTCCAATCACATACACTCACCCCCCGCCGATCGTGGGGGTTAGGGACCCACCCCACCCATGATGCATGAAAATCTGTGATATGTGGAAGCAGGTGGGGTGGAGCCTGGGGGCAGGGACAATTGCACGCCTGTCCGAGGCTTCTCGGAGGAGCATGGGGGGTGGCGCGGAGCAACCCAATCACCCCTGCCCCCCCCGTGGCTCCGAGGCTTCTCGGAGGAGCACGGGGGCGGTGCGGAGCGACCCGATCGCCCCCCACTCCCCCCCGCAGCTCCGAGGCTTCTCAGAGGAGAGCGGGGGCTGGCGCAGAGCGACCTGATTGCTCCCTGCCGCCGCCCCACGTGGCTCCGAAGCTTCTCAGATGAGCGTGGGGGCGGCGTGGAGTGACCCGATCGCCCCCCGGCACCCCCCCCGGGCATGGCTTCATGGTGCAGGTACTGCAATCCCGTCATGTAGTGGGACCGCAGTACCTGAACCGCAAAATGGCAGTGAGTGACTGTACTTTGATTGTAGGGATGGCCACAAAATGGAAAACTAACGCTTTGTTTTGTTTCATTTCATGCTCACTCCCGTTTTGTTTTGTTTTGTTTCTTATGAATTTTATTTTAAAAAATTATATGAAATAAAATGAAACAGCTTCCCAGGGTCCTAGAGGCACCAGATTTGATGCCCAGGACTCCGGAAGCCATTTTTAAAGGGCTCCTGCTGAGCTGTTATCAGCTGGACCCCTTTAAAACTGGCCCATTTGGTACCAGGAGGAATCCCCTGGTGCCATCTGGGCCAGTTTTAAAGGGGTTCAGCCATTGACAGCTCGGCAGGAGCCCTCTGAAAACAGTCAGGTAGGCAGTTTCGCGTGATCGCACTGCCTACCCAAAAGTTTTCTGAGGGCTCCTGCTGAGCTCTCAATGGCTGACTGGGACAGGTTTAAAGGGGTCCAGTCATTGACAGCTCGGCAAGAGCCCTCAGAAAACGATGGAACAAAATGGTTTGTTTCAATGCAAAAATGACCATTTCGTTTCATCTATAACGAAATGCTGCTTCCTCATTTTGTTTCATTTCATTTCATTTTGTTATGTAACAAAACAACGAAACAGCGTTTCTTTTTTCTTTTCCTGCCCATCCCTATTTGATTGTGTGAGGATTAAGCAAGGAAAACCACAGTCATTGTCCTGAGCTCATGCAAGATTCTTTAATTATGGGTGTAACTATTGAAACAGTGGAGAAACATGAGGTATTCTTCTACTGACAAATAGTCTTTATAACTATAAGCAGCCTATGTCTCTGCAGAAGAAGAGATGAACTTACTCCCAACATAGAAGTGCTAGTACAAGGAGCATCTCTATGTCAGTTCTCATTTTCTTGAGCTCCTGTGGTATGTAATGCTACGAGACTGATTTCTTTCCCCTGAGTTAAGAGTGGTAAAGGGGGTAAGATAATGAATGGCCTTCTATTAAATCAGTCTCAATTCTGAAATGACAATAACTAATTAAAGACACAGTCTCAAGATCACATACCTCCGGATATCAGAAGGTTTTGTGTTCTCTCATCCTTGGTATACAGTGGTTGGCTGTAGCGCAGTGAAGTGGTAGATTTGGAGTTTCTGAGCTCTTGACAAGGTTCAGACATTTTCTATAGAAATTTCTATCCATTTTACTGGGGTTGCAAACCACGAATCTTTGTAAATTGGGAGGCACTGTGCCCCTTGACTGCCACAAGGCCATTGGCTGCTCTGTCCAGCCTGCAAACTGCATGCACCAGCCGAACTCTATGGGAGCTTGGAAATGTGCAACATGGGGAAACCAGAATACGGGTGAAGCAAGGAGGAGAACAGGAGTTAATCTTTGATTGCTCATTTCAAGAAGGGAAGAGATGGGGAAGAAGGCTGTGAAGATTAATTCATTTGCTACCAGGTCTGTTCAGGGGTTACTCAGCTGTGAACATGTTTATTGGGGATCACTTGGCCCCAGCCTTCCTCAGTTGTTGTCTTCATCTGTCTGTTTGATCAAACAAAATGTAATACCAGTTCTGAAAAGGAGAAAAATCCTGCTTGTGTGATGGTAGGAAAACCATGATTTTTTTTTACGGCCCATGCTCATGGGAACAGCCTACACACAAGCAAGGATGTTTCCTCTTCAGATCCAGTGCTGTAACTCTGAAGATTGCAACCGCAAGTGGGGGCAGGGGCCGGCACTCCCCGCTAAGCACGATCACAGGACTGGGATCAATAACTCCTGAATAGCGCTATTTATTTTGACAAGGAGGCAAACCGATCCGGCTGCATTACGGACCACAAGCATTAGAACTTCTCCTATCTCTTTTCCCCAAGCATGATTGTGTGAGAGCTTAGTTTGGTCTATTTTCAGCTCTTCAGTGAATAGCTGAAGTTTTTCTCTCCCTTCTCCACTAAATATATAGGCCACGTCTGCTATTGATCCATGTTGCTTTAAGCTGTTAGAGATCAAGTCACCTCTGTTTGTGGAATCACTTAGAAAAGCTCAAGGGATCTGGGGATAATTGGAGAGGGAAAATAATTGATGTCATTTCGGCTGTTTTCCTTTTTCCTGGAGAAAAGTCAAAGGATAACTGAAGGACGCAAAACTTTTGGAGGGAGAGGGGACAGTGTGTTGGAGGTAGCCGCAGCTGCAGCAGGAGTGAGACTGAACTACCTATGATACTATTCAGCATCCTTTTAAGATGGTAGCATGCATTGAGGAAAGGGGTTTCTGTTTTTGTTTGATCAAACAGACAGATGAAACAGTTGGCTGGGACAAGAGAGGATCACGTCAAAATGCAGAATGAATGTTATCAGCAACAATTTTGGGCTCTTAAAGTCAAGGGTGTGGTCTCAGGATGGAGCTACAACCCACATTCAACTTCAGGGCAAGAGACCTCCCAGGACACATTGAACTCTAGTTCCCATCACCCTTCTCCCAAGCTCAGAGATGTTACTGTTAGGATCACAGAGCCCAGAATCCCCTGGCCACATAGTACATGGATGAGGGAAATTCTAGAGTGGCTGTCCAAAAATGGAACATTTCCAGATTTTAGCCAGTGCTGAAGCACAGTGGGAGCTGTGGTTTATTTACTGGATATAATAAACTAGTGATGTATTTACTGGATTTATATCCCACTTTTCTCCTCCAGAGGATGCAAAATATCCACAACAGCTGAAGGGTCCAAGGGTCCTGACCTTGCTGGAGGCACTGCTAAGCTGCTGCTGGCAAGCTTTTCCTGAGCTGTTTCTGTGGAGATTCTCAGTCATCCAGGTGAGGTTATCCGGGAGTTGAGTCATGGCAACTGGACTTATTTTCTAGTGAGACTGAAACGTTTCCCTGTTCAACCAAGCAGCTTCTTCAGTGTGAAAAAAGTTGGTGGGAGGCTTCCAGTTTATAGTTCACCTTGGTTTTACCACACCTGGGTCTGAAGAGGTTCATTAGATGGACAGTGGCCTGAATAGGCTCGTTAGATGGACAATGGCCTGAGGTGTGTGAAAAGTCACACTGATGCAGCCCTTCTCAACAATCTGAGCTGTGGTTTTTCTTTTATTGGAGCGGTATTAGGAGAGTGTTCATGATGATTGAGGGTGGGGAATGTCACCCCAAAGGTCTGTGTAGAACCAACAAGAACAGAGAAGTGCTATTTTAGTAATTTCTAAAATGTAAGCATCATTCCATACTATAGCACTTGCTTTGCAAAAAGTCCCAGCATCAATAACTGTCATCTCCCAGAAGGGTTGAGAAGCTTTATTTTCCTAGTCAAGTGCTCTAACCACTAAACCAGGCTGGCTCGTAAAGGGGAGCCAGTGTGCACCTCTCCTCTGATTTCAACCTAAGCCAACCTCTGTACATCACACTGCTTCTCGACCTTGAAGCCACACAAGCAGTATTTAGACACCACAGTCTACTGAAAATTAAGTGCAAACAGAAACATGGCCTACTTAGTTTTCCTTGTTGGCAATGGCATTCCAATTGAATTTTAATGGCTCAGATTGGTAGGCATTAAATGTAGGCAGTGTGAGAGCAACTAGGTGCCCCAAAACTACCAATGGTGACTGCCTTAACTCTCGACAGAGAACTTGAGGTGGAAGCCCCTTGGCAAACTTGCAGATGCAACTATTAAATACAGTGGGGGTTTTACGCTTCTTTAAAGTGTAATGCAAATATTTTTTTCTCCAGGTTTGTGCTGTCTGGGTAAAGGAGGTGGGGTGGGCAGCAAAGAAAAATATACATCATGCTCATGAGTGCACAAGGATTTGGTTGCAGAGACTTTATCGGGAGAAGTCGTGTCCTTCCTAAATGACAATAGAACAAGTCAGTCAACTACACCTACTCCATTGCTCATTTCACTCCTTCCATGGAGAAAGTAGACAACTATCTGAGAAATGATGGAGGCTGTGTCGTGATTCTGCTGACTTCTAATTCCTTAGGTGCTTTGCCTTGAGAAGGATCCATGAAAAGAAGGGTCCAACTTGACACGCGTAGGATTGAATTTGTGTGTACCTATGGATTCTCTTGCATTATCCTTGATTCAGCTTTGAGAGGCTAGGTCAGAATTAGTGTGGTAAGATCCATCTTTTTCTCCATTCTCCCATCTGTTTTCTTCTGTTTACTTGTGGATAGACATGGGCACGACTCGGCAAAATTGTTGTTTCCATTTTCGGTTATCGTTATCGTTACGTAACGGAAACGGTAACGATAATTATGCCGCTCCAGCTCGAACCCAACCCGAAAAAAGAAAAATTGGGTCGGGTTTATCGCAATCGCGCGATGTCATTGCCAACAAGCAGCACAGAAAAAAAGTTTTTAAAATTAAAAAAAAAATAAAAATGATTCCCGGCCAAAAAAGCAGGTGAAAATATGCCTGCCTGAGTGAGGGCACCTACCAGAGGGGTGGCTTCTGGGGGGGGTGTTCCCCGGCCTTCCCCCCCTCCTTTCCTGGGCTGTCTCTCTCTCTATGCCATGTGGTGGTGGGGATCCAAAATGGTGGCCGCAATATTTATTTTTAAATTGTGGTCCAAAAGCCCACTAAAGCACAACAGAAATATGTGAAAACAAGGTATTTTAAATGCCTGAATTTTTATAGTAGCAGCAGTGGGTTTTTCTTGCAATAAAATGTCTCCATTGATTTTATTTTATTTTTTTTTTATTTTTTTTTTACACCTGCGCATGTGCAATGATGGGCTGGCCATGGGATGGGACCATGCAAATTTTTTGACCCATTCCACCAGTCACATGGCCAGGTTTTGACTGAGACTTCTGGATGTGCCAGAGGGCATAAAAAGCCAATAACCCTAACCCTAACCCTAACCCAACCCTAACCCCAACCCTAACCCTAACCCATACGCCAGTACACTGTCCTTCTTAGTGGGTCAGAGGCACCCAGAGGTGCAGCCCACTAACCCACCCTAACCCTAACCATAACCCTAAGCCTAACCCTTACCCTAACCCCAACCCTAACCCTAACCCATACGCCAGTACACTTCCCTTCTTAGTGGGTCAGAGGCACCCAGAGAGGTGCCTCCCAGAGCCCACTACCCCTACCCCTACCCCTACAGAGAGGTGCCTCCCAGAGCCCACTTACCCTAACCCTAACCCTAACCCTAACCTGTACGCCAGTACGCTTCCCTTCTTAGTGGGTCAGAGCAGAGGCACCCAGAGAGGTGCCTCCCAGAGCCCACTTACCCTATCCCCAACCCTAACCCTAACCTGTATGCAAGTACACTTCCCTTCTTAGTGGGTCAGAGGCACCCAGAGGTGCAGCCCAGAGTCCACAAACCCTAACCCTAACCCTAACCCTAACCCTAACCCTAACCCCCATGCTCTGGGACGTCAAATCGCGCTAAATCACGGTGGAAACGACAAACAACAAACGGAAACGACATTTTTTTGAAAATTATCGTGACAAACAGAAACGACCCGAAACGGACCCATTCCGACAAACGTCATTTTTTCTGGTCGTGCCCATCTCTACTTGTGGATATGGTAATGCATACAAAACTGCCTCTGGACATTTGCACCATGGCCAGGAGGGTGCCTATGGGCAGAGGTAAAATCATTCTATGAGTATTTAAGGTCTACCACATCTCTGGAATGAAGAGCAATGTGTAGGTAGGCACAACAACATCTCAGTTCAATGTCAATTAAGCTTGGTGGCATATAAATCCCAAAATAAATACATCTCCCTATGTCTAAGAAGCCCTGTTATACTCAATGAAATGCATTGCCAGGTAAGTCAGTATGGCAAACCACTTCAGAGTACTCTGTACCCCAAATACCCTGGAAGGTATGATTAATTTGCCAAAGACACTAAATTATACAGGGTAGGAAAAACTGAGAGAAATTGTGAGGAGCTCCAGAGGGATCTCTTGACACTGGGGAAGTGGGCAAACCAGTAGCAAATGGGCTTCAACATTAGTAAGTGCAGAGTGATGCACATTGGGGCAAAAAAAATTATCAACTGATGGGGTCTGAACTCTCTGCAACAAACCAGGAAAGGGACCTTGGTGTCCTGGTGGTCAGCTCAAGGGAGGTGTCAACCCAGTGTGCTGCAGCAGTGAAAAAAGCAAACCCACTACTAGGGATCATTAGGAAGCAAATAGAAAATAAGTCAGCAAGTGTCATTTTGCCTCTTTATAAATCTATGGTGAGGCCCCATCTGGAGTATTGCGTAGAGTTCTGGTCACCATACCTCCAGAAGGATAATATTTAAATGGAAAAAGTGCAGCGGAAGGCAACCAGAATGATTAGGGGACTGGAACACCTTCCTTACCATCTGAGGTTGCAAAGGCTGGGCCACTTCACTCTTGAACAACAGCGCCTAAGAGGTGACCTGTTTGAAGTTTATAAAATCATACACAATGTGTACAAAGTAGATAAGGAAAAGCTGTTTTCCCTATCACACAACACTAGAACTAGGGGCACTCCATTAAACTTTTGGGAGCTAGATCTCAAACAAATAAGACAAAGTATTTTTTCAACTAGAAGATCACTGGTCTGTGGAACTCCCTGCCAGAAGAAGTGGTGACAGCTGTCAGCCTTGACACTTTTAAGAAAGGATTAGACAAATTCATGGAAAACAAGGGTATCAATGGCTATCATTATGGACGCCTTAGGACAACCTCCAGGTTGGAGAGATAGGCAGGATATCTCTCAATGTCATTTTCAGGGAATCTTAAGCAGGTGAAGACATCTGCTTGGGAATACCCTGAAGTGAATGGTGAGCCACTATGTGAGACAGAATGCTGGACTGAATGGGCTGTGGCCTGTTCCAGCAAGGCTGTTGTTATGTTCTTAAGGGGTCACTACTAAGCCAGAAATGTCTTGATGGCATATCATAATTCAAGTGCCAGATGCAGGGGAGTGGTATCAGGAGACAGATGTCCAGTCTTGTGCACTCCCAGAGGCATTTGGCGGGGCCACTGTGAGATACAAGAAACTAGACTAGATGGACCCTTGGCCTGATTCAGCCCATACTCCTCTTATGTTCTTATGTGCTAATAATGAAGTAATGTGGAACTGACTCTTTAATTAACTTCCTCCCTTTAAAATTGAAAGTATGAGATTGTGGGAGCAAACACCCCTTTCACATTGCTTGTAGAGAAAACAACTGGTGTAATAGTTGGATCTTGCCTTAGCATTACTGATGGGACAGGGTCCTCCTTACCATATTTGGAGGCAATTTTCAAATTTTTGGGATGCCAGCTAGGTTGCTTGGCAAGTACATCTCCCTATCCTTCAACATCTAACCACTGTGCTCCCATCACATACTTTCTGAAATAGATCCCCCTCTTTGTCTAATGGTAGAGACGGCTTTGTTACTCCCTTATTTCTTTTCCTTTTTTTAAAAAAACCTATACATTTACCTTAAATATTTCACAACTGGGCTAGGAGAAATATTATATTCTCATGGATACCTTTTTTTTTTAAGCCAAGCCAACATTTAGGGACACAAAGAGGAATCTCTATGGTGGATAATGCAGATGTTCTCTTCTCTGCCTGTGCTAGCTGATGATGACTCATTGCAGATATACTTTGCTTTTTGGAATCAGCATCCTGGAACATTGCAGGAGGAAGCTTCTTTGCCCTGTCAACACTTCCCCGCTGTTTGTAAAGAAGTCTGTTTTCCCTCTACACATTTCCCACCACTGAGGATAGAACATCTGCTGCAGGCAGTTTTTCTTTTGTTGTGAGCAGCACTGGAGTGCTCTCTTGCTGTGACAAACCAGGAGGCAATCATTCTTGATCTCTCCATTGGCTGAAGGACCGACTGAAGGGTCACATGGGATCATCACACTCAGCTGAACAGGGACGCTGCTCCTCTGTTCAAGATACAACTTGGAAAGGGTTTCTCAGTGGTTCCACCTTTGCCTGTTCGTCTTCATCCCTTCTGTTTTACTTGCCCACTCAGACCACTGGAGTGGGCCACTTTCTCAAATCCCTTTCCTATCAACTTGGGTGCCTGAATCCAGCAGGACTGCCACGTCCTTCAAGAGCTTCATGGACTAGCTTCACTTTCTCTGTCTACTCTCATCTTAGTAGGGTGAGAGAATAAGAATAAGAATAAGAATAAGAATAAGAATAAGAATAAGAATAAGAATAAGAATAAGAATAAGAATAAGAATAAGAATACTAGGTGAAAGTAGACAGAGAAAGTGAAGCCAAACCATGAAGCTCTTGAAGGACATGACAGTCCTGGGGAGACCATGTCTAGTGGTGTCTCGGTCAAGTCAGACGTGCACATGTGCACATCCAGCACCACGAAGCAGTGTAACATCCAATGGACAGAATCAGCATGGCTGTAATCTGACACGTTTCCCTGGGAGGCAGCTCCCCTGCATTCAGTGGTGCTTGCTTGCTTCTGATTCTGCAGGTGGAACCTGAAAAACATATTCTTCTTCAAGCATCTTCCCTGACACCCACACCCCCATTTTCTGTCTTGACAGGGAGATAGATGAGATGACCCTTGCACCAACCCCCTTCAGCTTGACAATTTGGTGTGTCTCTGGTGGCCAGCCAGCAGAAATTCAACCTTTAATTTTTGAGTAAAAATGGAAAGGATTTTTTTAAAAAAAACAAATGTTGCAAAGCAGTGCTACAAATGGTTGAGGAAAAGGAAGGGAAAGGTGTATGCAGTCCCTGCTTGTTCTCCTTGTCCTTTGATTTCCTATGTGCTAATCTGCCACAACAACATTGAAACTTGTAAGTCTCATTGTCATCACATTAAGTTGCCAGAGGAAGGAGGACCATCTGTTCTCTAGCATGCTAAAAGGCAATATTGCAATTCTTGCTTCCAAATGCCTGCCTGCCTCTGTGTGTGTGTGTGTGTGTGTGAGCGCGTGCGCGTGCACATGTGTGTGTGCATGTGTGTGTGCGTGCCTGCCTGCCTGCCTGCCTGTCTATCTAATTTTATACAATGGCCTGGATCCTGTTTAATATTTATCGGCAAAAAGTAATCTAACAAGAGGTGTGCCTGGTTACATACAGTCGAGGCTACATGGGATACCCCATGCCAGCTTGCACAACAGAAGCACCATAATCCACTGTTCAGTGTTTAAATACAGCGCTGCTGCATGTCTCATGATGACAACCCCCTCTTTACGCTTATGGGGTTGGTCTGTGCTTTCAATCACAGCAGGTAGGCTGCTTGCAGAGCCCACTGCCTTGATGTTGCACATACAGCTCTCTGCACATGCTCACTGAGTGTGCTCTGAACATCTGAGCAGGATTACTCCAAAAGGATGGTGGAAGCCAGTGTCACACCGGAGTTTTACTCTGAACTTTCAATGAACTGTCCAACGTGCTGAAACTACTCAGGGGAAAAGGCCCCCAACCCTTCTGCACATTCCAGGCTAAAACCCGGAGCAACTTGCAGTCATCATAATGTGTGAGATTTTAATCTCATATAGTGTGTGCACTGAATCTCAAGATCTAATAATGGCCTTGCTGTCACTTTGGCCCCACTGCAAAGAAGTTTCACAGCAGGTAAAAACCTTCAGGACTAAACTGCCTTCTGATGTCTGTGTGCCCTGGCAGGATTGGAATTTTCAGTTGGGGTGCAACTTATTTCTTTTATGTATACTGTGCATCTTGATTCTACAATAACCATGTTTTAAATGTGTCATAGGTTTAATTTTTTTAACATTAATACTCTATAATTTATTATGATTTTAGATACATGTATTCTTTTTAAACTGCAGCCTAAAGTCTTTTCAGTGGGAGAGAGGATAAAAATAAAATAAATAAGAAGGGACAGACAGACAGACACAGGCAGGCAGGCAGGCAGGCAATGTGCCTGGATGCTCCTTCTGTGTTTCTTACTATATCATTTATTTCCCCAGCTTGCAGTCACAATCCATTACAGTCTTATATAGCACGTATTAAATCCCAAGATCTAATAAAAGTCTTGCCATCACTTTGCTTCCCCAACCTAATTTTCTTGATGTAGTGAACAGTACAGGTTGAGTTTGGAAGCTGCAGGCAGGGTTTGGATTACCGGTATATTTCCTTTTTCTATAGCACCCAGCCATTCTAGATCTTCTATAACAAAGAAGAATGATCTTGCACATATATCATTATTAGGGCTACAAAAATGGTCATTTTCTTCTTAGAGCAGAGCAATGCCATATGTTTCTTGTCAAGGTTTTTTTTAAAAAAACTTAAGACTTATTTTCTTTCCCCCATCCCCCAGAATAAACGTGTGTAAATGTGCAAACAGGGATAATACATATAGAGGCAAACATTTGCCAAGACCATCAGGTGGCTTCAGAATTGAATATTCCATTTGTTTGCTTGCTTGTTTGCTTGCTTGCTTGCAAGTATATGCTATCTTTCTCCCAGGCTTGGAAGCCAAGGCAGCTTATAAAATAGTTTTAAACAACAGAAAGCTAAAATACAACAACAACAACAACAACAACAACAACAACAACAACAACAACAAC
>JAHTLZ010000237.1:6966029-6998982 GCA_023846285.1 Phrynocephalus versicolor | reverse complement strand
CAACAACAACAACAACAACAACAACAACAACAACAACAACAACAACATTCTCTGGGTCTGGGTGGTTTACAATTTTCATTGCACACACCCCCCCAGCAAAGCTGGGTACTCATTTTACCAACCACAGAAGGATAGAAGGCTGAATCAACCATGAGCTGAGCCAGCTACCTGGAATTGAACCCCAGGTCATGAGCATAGTTATAGCTGCTGTATAGCCATTTAACTACTGTGCCAAGAGGCTCCTGTACTACCGGAGTACTCCTGTCATATTGTATTAATTGGCTTTCAAGAGCCGTTGAATAATGTTGTATGATTTAAAGCTCTTGAACGGCAAGGCTCTGTCCTAATTTTTAAAAGGCCTTTGGTGCCAGAACAACAGCAAAGAAAAGGCTCACCGCATCTCTTTTGGCAAGGAATTCAGAGTCTGGAAGCAACTGTGGAGAAGACCCTCTCTCAAGTCACCACCAAATGGGCCTCTGATGGTGGAACCAAACAAGGGGCCTCTTCTGCAGATCTCAAAGCCTGTGTAGGGCTATGTGGGAGAACATGATCTTTCAGATTGTCTCTAGACCCAAGTCTTATAGGGCTTCATAGCCCATAACCACCACTTTGTATTATGCTTGAAAATGACTGGTGAAGCTGTGGCGGGAAAGAAGTTATATGTTCTCTATTAGCTCCATTATGAAGTCTGGCTACACTGTTCTAGGCCAGCTGACGTTTCAAACACTCTTCAGAGGCAGCTTCATACAGCTCCCACTTTCAGTCTCTCCACCTCCACCTCGTCTCCATAGTATCTCCCCCTTTGCCACTACGAAGTTCTCCCACCACCACCACAGTCACCACCTGCCTACTTCCTTGATGACCTGACCCACTGCTCTTACCAATTCGAAAATGACACTCAGGAAAAGTGGCAACAAAACAACACCACAGAACCACAGAACACACTTCCTTGGCCACTTCCTGGATTTCAGATGGCAGCCAGCCATCTGAAAGTACAGGCCTGGGACTGAATTTTATGGTTTACACTTGGAGGATCAAACAGTGGTTTATCAGGCATGGGACTGAATTTTATGGTTTGAACTTGGAGGATCAAACAGTGGTTTATCTCAAAGACTGGCAAGCCTTGAGCCTTGGGCTTGACCTAGAGCCAGCCAAAACAGCAATGATGTGTCTACATCTCTATCTGTAAGACCGGGGTTCTGAAGCCCTAAACTTGAGGTATTGACTTGAACCCCCAATTCCAGGGCAAAAAGTCCCTCCTCCCCAACTCCCTTTAACAATGAAACCTCTGAGATTCATTATGCGACTTGACATTCACGAGAGCTCACTCCCAAGGAAGCGCCCACAGCAATGAAGTCTCAATATTTGCAACACCTACTGTCTAATTATCTTTCCTCTGTACCTACTCTGCATAACAAGGCAACTGTATTTGCTCTAACAACATTTTTTCCAGACAATAATGTGTTTCTTTTAGCAAGCTATTTTAATAGCACACTTTTTTGTTTATTCTCTTTTGTTTTGTTTTTTAAACAAAACATGCCAGAGTGTGAGGCTCCACCATCGCCATTGTTCCAACAACTACTCTTTGTGTCTCTGTGAAGATTCTCATTCATCCAGGTGAGTTTATCTGTAAGTTGAGTTATGGTTACTGGACTTCTTTGTGAGAGATAGAAACGTTTCGCTGCTCATCCAAACAGCTTGATCGGTCTGAATTAGAGATGGGCACGAATAAAAAAAATGGCATTTTGGTTTTTTGTTTTTTGTTGAGAGGTCCGTTTCGGTTCATTTCCGTTTTTCATGAATTTTTGGAAAAAATTCATTTTCGTTTTTCGTTTCTACCAGCTTTTTGCACGATTTTAAAGCATTTCCATGCGCAGGTATCCCCCAATGCACCAGACCAGAGGGAAAACACTAAAAAAAATTGATGCTGCAACTGAGAGGTACGCACACACGCACACAGGGAGGCTGCAGGGCTGAAGCTAGAGTCGCAGAGACAGCAATCCCAACCTAACTCCCACCAGAGACTGCAAGGAGGATGGAGGCTGCCAGAGATTTTTATGCCCTCTGTGGCTGCCAGACCTGCCCAGTCTGCAACCTTGGCATGCTATTGGTTGAACATGATCCCATCACATGGCTTGCCTCTATTTTGTGGCTGGCGACATCCATTTTGTCATCCTTAAAGGGAAAAGAAAAATACATCACGATGGGAGAAGAAGAAAAAAACGTTTTACGGACCCCAACCCCCGGTAGATAATAATTTCAAATAATTATCACATTATCGCTGTGTTTTTACGGATGTCCAGGGTGTTTTAAAACCCAAGAAATCAATATTAGGCATCTGGGAGTCATTTTGGGTCGATGTCCCCTAACTCCCCTTAAAGGAAAAAAAATACAGCGATCTGAGAAAAGACATAAATGCACGTTTTAAGGACACACACACCCCCTGTAGGTATTATCAGACAGTATAAAAAATTATCGCTGCATTTTTATGGATGTCCAGGGCATTTTTTAACATTTAAAACAGCTCATTTCATTGTGCGTCACCATTAACGAAAACGAAACTTAACAAGCCCAATTTTCGTGGTTCTGTTCGTTTCGTTCCATTTTCATCACAATTTTCGTTACTCGTTTCGTTACGTAACAGAACGAATAACGAATAACGGAAATAAAAAAGTTCATTTCATGCCCATCTCTAGTCTGAATACAGCTGGTTCAAGTTCTCCATCTTATAGTCAGCTTTGACCTCTTGTCACCCTGGTCTGAATTAGGCTCATAAGATGAACAATGGCCTGAATAGGCTCGTTAGGGAGAAAATAGTATCCATAGCCTTAAGGTGAACAATGGCCTAAGGTGCTAAAACCTATCAAGAATGGGTCATTAGCTATGACCTTGGTGGTGAAGGCTTTGGATTTGTCTGGATACTTTGGAAAGCACACCCTGATAAGTAGCAGATAGACTATGCCTGAGGCCACCACCTCTGTTGAGGGAGGGGGTTTCGATGCTCACATGCAAGGCTTCCCTTACTCCTCTCTCAAACCACCTATCTTATTTGTCTAATATGTGTATATCCTCATATTTGAAAGAGTGCCCTTTGTCCTTCAAATGGTGTACTGCTGATTCTGGTCCTGAGCTGTTACCCCTCCTATGTTGGGCCATCCTTCTGTTTAATGGCTGTTTAGTTTCTCCAATGTAGATGTCTGAACACTCCTCACTGCATTGAACTGCATATACTATATTGCTCCTTTTATGGTTTGGTATCGGATCCTTTGGGTGGACAAGTCTCTGCCTTAGTGTGTTTGTGGGTTTGAAATAAACAGGGATGTGGTGTTTGCCAAAAATCCTTTTAAGCTTCTCCAACACTCCAGCCATGTAAGGAATGACCAGGTTCTTCCGTCGGGTCTGGGTCTCAGACTGATCCCTTGTTCTTCTGGGATGGCCCACTGCTTTGTTGAAGGCCCACTCTGAGATTCATTATGCGACTTGACGTTCACAAGAGCTCACTCCCAAGGAAGCACCCACAGCAATGAAGTCTCAATATTTGCAACACCTACTATCTAATTATCTTTTCTCTGTACCTACTCTACATACTTTTGATAGTTTTCAGCACCTTAGGCCATTGTTCACCTTAAGGCTATGGATACTATTGTCTCTCTAATGAGCCTATTCAGGCCATTGTTCATCTTATGAGCCTAATTCAGACCAGAGTGACAAGAGGTCAAAGCTGACTATAAGATGGAGGACTTGCACCAGCTGTATTCAGACCAATGAAGCTGTTTGGATGAGCAGAGAAATGTTTCTATTAGAGATGGGCACGACTCAAAAAATGGTGTTTCGTTTGTCGTTTGTCGTTTAGGGGTCCGTTTTGGTTCGTTTTCATTTTTCGTGGATATTTTTCAAAAAATTTCATTTTCATTTCGTTACGTAATGAAATGAAAAAACAAAAACAAAAATGAAAAATTGCTGTTTCGTTAGCATTCATTACAGTTCAATGTATTTGCCGCAACGAAAACGAAACACACGACAAATTTTCTGGTGTTTCGGTTCGTTTCATTTTATTTGGAGACAAAATTTCATTTTTGTTTTGTTACGTAACGAAACAAAAAACGAAAACGAAAATGAAAAATTGCTCGTTTTGTGCCCATCTCTAGTTTCTATCTCTCAAACAGAAGTCCAGTAGCCAAGACTCAACTTCCAGATACTTTGTGTTGTCATGGAAGGGGCACTGATGGCAATGGTTATGGCATGTTTCCCACCCTGTCGGGGAGTGAAGCAAACTCCCTTGTGCCTTAAGTTACTTATAAAGGGTTGATGACATAAAAACAGTAGCTCAAGGCACAAGGGCGTTCACTTCACTCCCATAGGCCTTGAGAGCATTGTCTGCCTCCCTCTCATCTGCCTACAGGGGAACTGTGGATAGGGAATCCAGCCATTGTTCACTGAGAAGTGGACAGTCCACTCTTCAGCCCAGAGGTCCCCTTGCCTCTGGTCCCTCACAGAATGTTAAACTAGCTGTTTCAGTGACATTTTTATTCCTGTTCGATATTAGCCTGATTTTTTTTTTTTTTAGACACACATGAAAACGGCAAGCACCTCTGTGGAGTATCTTCACAGCAGCTCTGTTCAGAGGACAATTTTTCAAAAATCATGCCACAGAATATTGATTTTTCTTGCTTTAAAGTACAAGTAATTTATAAGGAAGAAAAGCTGCAGAAGAGATGCTGTTCTGCATAAATAAAAACACTCCCAATACAAATGTCACCCTGTTTCCTTTGACAATATTGTAATTTATATTTACTGGAGACTTATCTATTGTTTATTTCATCTGCCACTCGCTTCAGACTATCATGGCAGAAACAAAACAAAACAAAACACTAAAACATTGTGGCACCTTAAAGATGGACTGATATATTTTAATGTGAGTTTTCGTGGACAAGTCCATTCCCTCATACTTGTTTTTTTTTTTTTTACTTTGTTTTTGGCCTGATATGCTGGTACAGACCTACAAAGCCTTTTCTAAATCTCACCAAATTGCCATGCAAGAGACACCACTCTAAATTTCAACTAGTGACTCTCCGACAGCTGTATAGAATGCAGACCTGGCCACAGTGATCAATGCCATGGTGACATCAAGGTTAGACTATTGCAACACACTCTGTGTGGGACTGCCCTTGAAGATGGTTCGGATACGACAACTGGTACAGAATGAGGTGGCCCGTGTAGTTACTAGAGCTAGGTGGTTCGACTCTGTGGGGCCGTTTCTCGAGCAACTGCATTGGCTGCTCATTCGTTTCCGGGCGTAATTCAAAGCGCTGGTTATGACCTTTAAAGCCCTATATAGTTTGAGACCAGGATATCTGAGAAACCGCCTACTTCATATTTGTAAATGGATTGTAAGCTTCCTAACAGACAGAAAGCAGCAGGTGAAGTTAGGTAAAACTATATCAGATATTAGCAAGGTTAGCACAGGAGCCCCCCAGGGTAGTGTGCTTTCTCCATTTCTTTTTTCCTTATATACCAATGTTTGTACCTCAAAAGATTCCTCTGTTAAAACAGTGAAGTTTGCAGATGACACTACAGTGATTGGCCTCATTTGACACAATGATGCATTTGCCTTTAGGTGAGAGATTGAACAACTAGTTTTATGATGTGCTCAAAATAATCTTGAATTCAACACATGCAAAACTATTGAAATGGTGGTGGATTTTAGGAGGACTCGCTCTATACAACCACCTCTTATAATATCAAATAACTTTGTGTCAATAGTGGAGTCCTTTAAGTTTTTAGGTACTATTATATCTCAAGATTTAAAATGGTCATCTAATATTAAAAGTATTATTAAGAAAGCACAACAAAGAATGTTTTGTCTGCGTCAACTTAGGAAGTTCAGACTGCCAAAAGAACTGTTGATTCAATTTTATAGAGGTGTTATTGAATCTATCATCTCTTCCTCTATAACTGTCAGGTTTAGTTCTGTGACTAAGCAGGACAGATATAGACTTCAACGGATAATTGAACTGCAGAAAAAATTATTGCTACTAATTTGCCATCTATTGTGGAATTGGATACCATACGAGCTAAAAAGAGGGTGATGATATATACAGATTCCACACATCCTGGACACAGTTGTTACCCTCAGGGTGACATTTTAGGGCATTGCACACTAGGACAACTAGATATAAAATAGTTTTTTTCCAAGTGCTATCAAACCTTTGAATAATTAATTTTTTCTTCTTTTTTTCCTTTTTAAATAATATTTATTTATTTATTATTTATTTATTATTATATTTATACCCCGCTTATCTTCGCTTCGGAACTCTAAGCGGCTTACACTATGCAACAAGTGCCAATTAATACAATTCAGCAATAAATAGAGAACAAGAGACATAAGGCAAACAGTTAAAACTTAATGCATTCAACAACCAACAGTACGGAGTATCAACCCAGGCGAGTCTAACTAACAAACCACCTCATTAAGGAATAAACAATCCTCGCTGGGTATAAGATGGCGGAAAAAAAAAATAGGTTATATTGTGTTGTTGTACTGTATTTTTATTGTGCTCAACTGTGCTACCTAGTGCTATTTTCCTATTTTGTCCATAATTTCTTTGTTGGTATCTCTCTCTCTCTCTCTCTCTCTCTCTCTCTCTCTCTCTCTCTCTCTTGCACGCACACACTCACATACAGAGAGAGAGAGGCTAGCAATGCTATTGATAACACATGCAGCTTGGGCTGTGCACTGAATTCAGATCCACTTCAGCAATAATGTACAAATAGGCATTGATTCCTGCAGTAAGATGTGAATAGCTTCCCGACTGTCTACACTGCAGGGCCATTAATCCTGTTTCTTCAATGCACTGCCCTTGTGTACCAGGATCTGCAGACCAGCTGCTATTTTGATAGCCATGAAAGCTGCCTCCTTGAATCCTCATGCCTGGGTGGAGGCAGAGAACTGGGCAACACACAGCAGGGAAGGGAATGGCCACACTGCCCCTCACCCGTCCAGAGGAAGGAATAAAATTGTCTTCCCCTTGGCTTCTCATGACACCAGGGAGGGAAAATAGTTACCTGGGCCCAATTTGGACATGGTCACTTAGGGGTGTACAGTGAAACCTCTACTTATGAGCAGCTCGACTTAACAGCAATTCGACTTAAGAGCAAAAAAACTGTTGGCATTTTAACTGCTGCCTTACAAATTTTAGATTTGGTCTGCTCTATTTACAATTTTTTTATTATTCTTTTTTCAATTTATTTATTTATTTGTTTATTTAGATGGGGCTGCTCTACTTAAGAGTTGTTCGACTTAAGAGCAAGTATTCGGAATGGATTAACCTTGTAAGTAGAGGCACCACACTACTCACTTTTGTTGCCAGTGGTTTAGACATTATTGGCTGTGTGTTGTGTTGTTTTAAGGGACAGCACATTTACACTGCTATCCAAGCTGTATACTCACTGCTTTACATTGTAGCCAAGTGTCATTTCTTCATATGTTGTCATAGGAAAAGATGCCATATCAAAGATATACTAAAATGTTTACAAAATCTGAGGGGGTGTAGTCACTTCTGTAATATACTGTGTAGATTAGAAGCATAGTTAAATGGAATTTTAATTTATTTTATTTTAACATTTATTTTATTTTATTTTATTTTGCACTTGGTATAATGCAAAGCCATGTCTGTGGAAGCTTGCAGGGAGTGATGCCCAGACAGTCCATGTCTGGTTGTGCAACTGGTTGTGCAGTTCACTGTGCGGCTGGTAGCACAACGGGGGCCTGCAAAAGAGCTCACTAACTAGGACTTCTACCTTCTCCTGGCATTTTGCTGCCACTTGTGCAGCTTGAGTGGCTACAGATCAAGATGTGAACCAGAGTGTATTCTAGCCATGAGAAGGGCGTATATATCATTGTCCCTCAATCAAGAGGATCTGGGACTTGCTGATTTATGTATGTAGAAATGTATAAAAAAGTTTTTATTTCATGTTTCTCCTAAAGGAAGATACTACCTTCATTTTATCTTCATTGCAACAAATCAAAGGATACCAGGAGTATTACTGTATTTTTCTGTGTATAAGACTATATTTTTGTCAAAAATTGTGAGCCTAAAAATTGAGGGCTATCTTATCCACATAGGTAAGCAGAGGACAGGACCATGTGGCTGCGAAACTGTAATTTTGGGTTGGAAAAGTTATACATGGGGGAGTCTTATAGATGGAAAAATATGGTACTTACCATATAGAGTTCTGACAAAACTCCGTTCTGCTTTGCTTCTCCAACTGGTTTGATGCCCCCCCCCCCATATTATCTTACATTCTGTGCATGCTGAACATGTTGAGTCCTTTCCTTATGATCTTTGGCTTCCTCTCTCTCTTCGAGTCCTAACTGTTTTGACTATCTATGTCTGAAGTTCCACCAAGCCTGCTGATGTGCCTCTCTCCTATATGTTTTTTTTTTTTTGGGGGGGGGGGGAGATTGCACACTCCCTGTGAGAATTGGCATGCTATTGACATAGAAGATACAACGTAGTGTTCTCCTTGGCTTTTGATGTGGTGCCAGTCAAGGCAACTGGGGTTGCCAGCTGAATCTAAAATTCTAACGGGAGGTACGTGGAAAACCACTATACCTTGCAGCCAATAGTATCTGGAGTACATAGGAAAACACATCTGTAGTACCACATTAGGTTGCCCCTGCACATGTGTGCTAGTCATGTCTGACTCTAGGGGCAGTGCTCATCTCCGTATTCAAGCCAAAGAGCCAGTGTTGTGCAAGTCCTTGGTCATGTGGCCGGCATGGCTGCAAGGAAACACTGTTTTACCTTCCCGCTTTTTACGGCGGTACCTATTTATCTACTTGCATTGACATGCTTTTGAACTGCTAGGTTGGCAGGAGCTGGGGTTAACAGTGGGAGCTCACTCCACTGCGTGGCACCTGGGATTCACACTGTCGAGCTGCTGACTTTGCAGCCAACAGTTTTGGAGCCTTAGTCCACTGAGCCACCACACCCCTATTACAGTTACCTAATCTCACGGGATATTTCATGTGTTTAAATTTCATAACAGCATGACTCCTCTACTCCCAGGAGTGCACCACTATACACCAGCCTCATGGGACCTGATCTGGACCCCATTTTGAGCAGTCAATTTCATATGTGTTCTTTTCAGAGCCAGTGGAAGGGCGGCTACCTCCCACCCTTGTCTAGACGTAGCTTTTGCCTGGGGCAGCCATTCCAATCTTGGTCTGTGCTGGCTGCCTGAGTCCCATTTCCTTGTGACTTGACTTCTTTCAGGGATGGGTCACTGGGCTTTATTCAGCCACGAGGCAATTCCAGCAGGGCAAATTCCTCCACTTCAGAAAGCGTCCATTTGGGGCTGGCTGCTGTGATTTAGAAAAACATCACTCACTCTCTTGCATCGCTTTTATGCTCTCCCAGCTGTCTATCATACTTAAGGTGATATTGTGGTTGAAACATCCTCCTTCTGCCGCCCCCTCACCTTCTGATGTGATGAAATATTCTTTTGTATTGTCTCTTCCTGCTAACTGGAGAACTTCAAAGAGGAAGAGTGAGGAGTGTTCTCTCCCTCTCTTTCTTTAATTCTTTTCAACTCTCTCTCCCATTAGCTTCCCATCAGAGTCACATTTCTCTTGAAAGATAAACACATCTATCTCCTTAATCACTTAAAAGATATAAATCCTAATGAACACAAGTAAATTACTTGTTGATCTTTTCTCACGGGGGCATATGGTGGTAGAAAGGAGTGGGTAGATGGATGGGTGGTCTTTCTTATTCCGCTTAGCCATAATATACGGGGCATGGAGCAGAGGCATAGCTAAGGCTTCCAGAGCCGGGGGCAACAGACAGTTTTTGTGCCCTCCATTGCAAAATATAATCTGGATGGTGGGTGGGGGGGCAGCAGCAGGGGGTTGGTAGGCAATTTGGTGCCCCCTAATTGCTATGCCTGGGGCACCACACCCCCTTGCCCTCCCCAAGCTATCCCCTGGTGTGGTGGCTCACTGGAATAAGGCTTCCGAAAACTGTTGGCTACAAAGTCAGCAGCTCGGTGGTTCGAATCCCAGGTAACACACAGCAGAGTGAGCTCCCTCTGTTAAACTCAGCTCCTGACAACCTAGCAGTTCAAAAGCATGTAAATGCAAGTAGATAAAATAGGTACCGCTGTAAAAAGTGGGAAGGTAAAACAGTCTTTCCTTACAGCCATGCTGGCCACGTGGCCATGGACTTGCACAACACTGGCTCTTTGACTAGAATACAGAGATGAGCACCATCCCTAGAGTTGAACACAACTAGCACGCATGTGCGTGGGGGAACCTTTACCTTTACTTAGCCATAATACATTGAAATCTTATATCCATTTATCTTGGAGTAAGCTTTGTTGGTCCCAGAGAGCCTACTGGCAAACCACTCCAGTACTCTTGCCAAGAAAACTCCATGACATGGGTTCATGAAGAGTCGGTCATGATTGTAACGACACAACACACACACTTTGGCGGTTACTTCACGTCCCGCTCATCCCTCCTTGCTATCCCACATGGGACCGGTACAAAAAAAAAAACTTACTCCACATCCATAGTGTGATAGCAAAAAGTTGTCTCAACCACGCCCCTGGAACCAGGAACAGAGTGTGACAAGCTGTACCTGCCCCTGGGCTGGGCAATTATTTTGTCTCTGTTCCGGTTACAGGACAAGGTCCCATGAGGTAACAGCTGCCATGCAATGAAGGCAATATTCTGCTCATGAACTATTTCTCTCGTACTTTTGAGTGCTGTGGATTGACATTTAGAATAGACGAAGCACGGGGGGTGTGGTGCGCCCTTTATTTTTATGGTTTTTTTTCTTTCAAAAAAGCAGATCTTGTCACGAAACAAGGCCGTGAAGTAACACTTGTCACGAGACAAGTTACACAACCATGAGTAAACGGAAACAGGGACTGAACAGGAACAAAACCATGTGACCGCAAATGACGCTGTCATGGTACAAAAGTAATTGCAGAAGAAGGTGGGACATGAAGTAACTGCCATAAAGGAATGTACTCTAGATCTGCTTGGTTGCAGAGAGGTAGAGCATACAAAACAATACCCCTTGCCAAATGGATGAATGCTGAAGAGTATCTCCCACCAGGATAAGAGTGTGGCTGGACCATTTGGAGGTTGTGCTGGCTACCTGAGTCCCATTTCCTTGTGACTTGATTTCTTTCCGGGATGGGTCACTGGGCTTTATTCAGCCATGAGGCAATTTCAGCAGAGCAACTTCCTCCACTTCAGAAAGTGTCGGTTTAGGGCTGGCGGCTGTGATTTAGAAAAACATCACTCACTCTCTTGAAGGGAGAAGGAAGATCAAAGAATAACCAAGTAATACGGGGCTACTTGGATACAAGGCAAATTTCCTGTGACTGTGCAGAAATTAGATCCATGCAGCACTTATGCACATGCAGTTGATGCCCAATCATGTACATAAAAGAAGATCCAGCATTTTGATTTTATTTTAATTTTACCTATATTTTTATGGCCATGATTTTAAATTGTACATTGCTCTGATACAAATAAAGAAAGATAATTGTATTAACCAAAGAAATTAGGTGGATGTAGTGGTAATCCAAAAAGATTCAATTTTACGAAAATCCTCCAGTTTCTGAATGTGGGATATTGTGTGTCTGTATCCACGTAGTGGAGTGAGCTCCTGCTGATAACCCAGCTCCTGCCAAACTAGCAGTTCAAAAGCATGTAAAATGCAAGTAGATAAATAGGTACCACTGTTTAAAAAAAAGGAAAGGTAAAAGAGTGTTTCCTTGTATCCATGCCAGCCACATGGCCATGGACTTGCACAACACTGGCTCTTTGGCTTCAATATGGAGATGAGCACCACCCCTAGAGTCAGACATGACTAGCACGCATGTGAGTGGGGAACCTATACCTTTACCGTTACATTTTTATCCAATGAGTGAACACACCAGGAAATGGCCTGATATTGCTATACGGTATTGTGACCACATTGCCAGCAAGAAAAAGGATGTCAAGCTTGGCATAGCAAAAGGTGGTCTGAATGTTGACAACACGAATGGCAGCAGTTAAGATGGCCTACAGGATATCCTATTGTGCTCATTACCACACCAAGCAAGGGAAAATCACAGAAACAGATTCTTCTTTAATCAGTTAACTACTTCTCACTCAAACACACACAAAAAGTCAGAGTTGTTTTTTTAACAAGTGTGAATGGTATTAAGTCCAAGAGGATATCCTATAGACCATCCTGACTGCTGCCATTGGTGTTGCTAACATATTCAAAATTTGGCATCCTTTTTCCTGCTGACCGTTATGGAAGCGTAGGAAGAGGAACACCTAACATGAGATGGGTTTACTCAGTAAAAGAAGCCACAGCTGCCAGTTTGAAAAATATGAACAGAACTTGCTATACGGAAGGGAGTAGGAAGAAAAAAAAGAAGCTAACACAACATGCTGTTGGTTTGCAGAATCTAGGCAGAACTGATAATGATGTGACATCCTAGAGGTTACTTACTCGTATAGTCACCATATACCAGAAGTTACTTGATAACAAATAACATCTTTGCAATTTTTCTTTAATTACTATACAAGATGGGTAGAATGGTTGAAACTATGATAAGGTATAGGCTCCTGCTAAAATCAAGTAAGACCATCCTGAACCACAATGCAAAAAACAGCAATTTCAAAGCTTAAGCAAGTGATTATTTATTTCCTATGATTTTAAAAATGTATTTCATATATTTTTACAGCCAGACACAGAATCCTATTAGCATTACAAATGCCCATTTGGTCAGGAAGGGGTTAAAAATTCTCCTCCTGAGAGTCAGCTGTTGAGTTCTGTCTAACAAGGTCAAGAGTTAAGATTGCTCCATACAACTACGTTGTATGATTTGCCCTTTGAAGAATTATGAGCTTGGTCTCAGAAATCCTAAGAGTGTGTATACTGGAAGTACTCAGGGCTGGGCAACCATAAATGCTCTATTATTTTGCAATGAATACATACTTGGAATATGCCATATAAAATTATGTGTTAATTCCCGGGAGATAAATGCAAAGTGACCCTCTATGGAGCACTATCACTCCATTATTTTATTTAAAGCAGGTGTGTTTTTTAATTCTTCAGCAGCAACAACATAAAACTACACCTGTCTTTTGACTGTTTCTGTGACCTCTTTAAACATCTTCCTTTCTGACTCACAGAGCTGCAACAAGGTATCTACTTCAGAGTGGTCTTACTAGTAAGCCTGTTCTACACATTCTGAGTTTATACCAAAGTGGCTGTTTTTCCTTCTTGAAGGAGCTGTTTTGCGGATCAGTATTTCAGCCCATGCAGACTGAATCCTTTTCAATTTTTTTTTCAAAAGTGGGTAGGGCAAATCATTATTTTTGAAGATAAGCAAGATTGATCCTTTCAATTTATTAGATTTTTTTAAAACCAGTGCTTTAGGTTGCTTGTTTCTTCACATGGGTGTAAAACAATTTTACTTTTAAAAAAATCACAACTTAAATAACCTTTACCCCAAACATCCACTAGTGCTACAAAGAGCAAGAACAAACTGCAACATCTGTGTCAAATGTGGCTCTGATCTGAAGTCCAGCTTTAAAGGGTTTTTGTTTTGTTTTGTTTTGTTTAGATCAGTCCCATTTTTAGAATTGCCTTGTTGAATATTAATTAGTTGTGGCAGCACAATAATACCACTGCACTCACATGTAGGGATAATAACCACTAGGGATGGGCTGTTCGTTTCAGAAGCAGTAGTTTTTGAAATGACCCACGTGAGCCCAAGTGCTGTTTGGAAGCCTCTGAAAGGCAAGCAGCCAATCACTTACCTTCCTGCAGGGTCGCATCCGGCTAAACTCCAACCAGGAAGAAGTCTCCTGATGTCACCTGTCCTTCTCCCTGGCACTGGCCAATCAGACAGGGAGGTGGGATGATGCATTTCCCTGCACAGATCCTGATCAGCCAGCACCAGGGAGAAGGACATATGACATCAGTAGACTTCTTCCTGGTTGGAGTTTAGCCTGATGTGACCCTGCAAGAAGGTAGGAATTAAAACAAACAAGACTTTGGATAGTAAAAAGGAAGGGAATGACAATATTTAAGTAAGTAAGTAAGTAAGTAAGTAAGTAAGTAAGTAAGTAAGTAAGTAAGTAAGTAAGTAAGTAAGTAAGTAAGTAAGTAAGTAAGTAAGTAAGTAAACTTTGTAGCGATAATAAGAAAGTAACAATTGGGGCTCTAGAGGTTATTGCAGACACTGAATCAACGGAAAGGAACTAGCCTCCAAGAAGAATGAGAGAACTGCAAACACATTTGGGCCGCCCCCTTCCAGGCACTGACAGCTCCCAGCTGGCTGATCCATCCATTCCAGAAACACCACTGAATCGCTTTTTGCATGAATTGAACAGCTGCAAACAACTTTCCATTTTTACACACACACACACACACTGACACACACACACACACACACACAGCCAGCAAAACTCCTTTATCTGCTCACAGTCAACTGTGGCTCAGCAGAAGGATGCACAGATACAGTTCAGGAAGCATGCAATAAATCTGAGATGAATGTGTATTTAGCATTCAATTGATGCTTGCTCGCCTGGGTAACTGAAATGGTTTATCGAGGCACCGTGACTCAGCAGAATGGCTATGGATGGGTTTGTTCCCTCTGCCATCGATCTGCGAAGCAAAACAGGCAAAAGGCCTCCCTGCCAGTTGTGCAGTGAAGGAGAAATAGTTATTTCCCAAAAATGTTTTGCATTGCTCACCACCAGTTTAGAGAGTGGCTGCATTTAAGCAATGAGCTTCTGGAGCTGGCCATTTGCTTCCTATGGATAAGATGGCCTCCACTGATGCAATGGAGGAGAAGGATGGCATGTTATGGAGACAGTGGTGGGGAACCTTCCTAAGCTCCCCTCTTCTGCAGTCTTGCATTCTTTTAAAGTCAAATGTGATTTCATTTTTTAAATGTGGTATCAAATCAATTCTGATTTATGACAACCCCTTTCAGGGTTTTCCAGATAGAGAATATACAGAAGTAGTTTACCATTCCCTTCTTATGGGGAGCGCCCTGGGACTGTGCAGCTTGCCCAAGGCCACCCAGGATGGTTGTAGATGCAAGATTACCAGTGGGAAATCAAATTCCTAACCTTTGGCTACCTGAACCATTGAGTCATCCTGCTACCTTATGAATCTGAATTATTCAAGTCTCATATGTGGGCACAAACTCATTAGATGAAAGAAAGAAAGAAAGGTGAGTTGCCTTTGGATGTGCCTGTAATTTGTGGTTCCAGAACTAGCATTCAAATTGAAAAACATTTAGACATCAGTATTTACCCTTCTCCAAATTTAATCATGGGTTTTGCCAATCCACATTTTCCATTTAGAAAGGAAAAGCGTACACAAGAATGCCTAGATGAGTGAAAACATGCAAAAAATGTATTTCTGATGTTAGAACCAATGGCTTGCAAAAATGTATATTTTAGGAACACTGCTAATATAGCAACTTCTGAGCAAGAATACAGAGAGGATGATCTCCGCTAAATCTTTCTGGTTTGCCAGGCGGCTGCACCTCCTGTGTCTTTCCACTAGGATCGCTTCCTACAGCCATTGGTATCCAAATCTGCGCTATGCAAAGTGGAAAGGCTCTTGTGGAACAATTCTTTTTTTAATGGATTTCCTTTGTTCGTTCCAAAAGGGGGGACTGGGGGGGGCTATGAAATAAAAGCACAGCGAAACGTGGACAAAAAAAAAAGAGCCCTTGCCTTCTTTAATGAAAGGGAAAAACAGATCAGTATGTCTAAATGTTTCAAGGATGCTGGTTAGCGCCCTTCTTCGCCAAAATATAGAATAACCCATGCCGCGAAGCTAATATTTCAATCAGTGTTCTTTAATAAAGATATTCAATAAACAGCAGGTTATTCATCTAACAACTTCTGCCGACATTTTCAAGTGATTACTTGATACAAATGTATTACATTCACGGAGAACCCTGATGGGAAATGCTAAATGTGGCAGAACTTTTGTAGGCTCTTGTTAGCACCCGAAGCGAGAGAGCGCCTGTCAGGTTTTCCATTACAAAACCTTGTTTTCCAGGAAACGTATTCTGTTTAAAATAGGAACCGGCACTCAGATTCAGAAATTCTCTGAATTCACTGAACGATGCCCTATTTGGGTAGTTCTGATTGCCTCTGAATCCAAATTTCATAGTTCTGAATCTCTCTCAGAATGATTCCTAATATTTGGGCTCCTGCAGATTAGAAAGCCAAAGGCTATGTTTCAGCTGGCTGGAGGAAGAAGTGAAAGCAAAACCTCTTTCTTGGGCATCCTGGCGCGATATCTTGAGAACGGAAGATTAAAAGACACTCTGACGAAGGCCAGCCGCATTTTTCCAGCCTGAAGTGGTGGCTCTGGCCAACAAGCCAAAGGACCTGCTGCACTACAGATTGGCCTCCATGGAAGAAGGTGGCAAATAGGTTCTAATAACCCTCTTGGACTCCTGGATTAAACAGCAGGAAATGGATATGAAGGAAGAACGAGGATGGCAATGCCAGCCTACTACCCATCACATGCAGCAGTTGCAGCTAGTGAAGAAGATCTGGCGAGCACTGCGACATCGTTCATAGCAGCCCATTGAGCAGAACCAGCAATTGTATTTCAGAGCCCAAGTCTCCAAACACTGGGACACTATAGAGATGTCCCCTTGGGGTAAAGGACACATGGGTATGGCCTTTGGGAGTCATTAAGCTTCTCTATCTGAGTGGGGAGGCCCCGGATGGAAGGAAATAAATTCCATAGCCCATATACTCAGGAAGCCAGCTTGGTCTGTATCTCTCCCCCCAGATCAGCCAGGAAGCCAGTGAGAGGGGGTTGCAGGTTACAGCTGCCACTCTAGATAAGGCTTCCCAGAAATTCACCAGCTTATCTGACCCCTGGCATGTAGGCCTGTCTCCGCCCCTTGTGATGCTTGGTCATTGTAACTAATAAAGCCTTGAGCCCAGGCTAGCTCAGTCAGGAGCTGCTGCATGGGACTCGGCGGGCTTCAACCCACCAATGTGTCCAGATGTAGTTAATCCTACAGGACACTGCCTTGATAAGCAGGGTAGAGGCCTGTCCTCCAGAGATATCACTCCAAAAAAAGGCCACAATAGAATCATATAAGCAGGAGCCCTGCAAGCAAAATAAGACTGATCCATTCTTTTGCTATACAGTAGGACCCCCGTATCCACTGATTCAGTTATCCACGGTTGACAGAGGGGAAAAAATCAACAAACACAAAGCAACCTATTATCACAAACAGCAGCTGTAAAGCAAGCTACTGCTACAAAGAGCAGCCATAAAGCAAGCTACTGTCTAAAAACAGCAGTCATAAATGAAGCTACTGTCAGGAAACAGCAGTTTGGAGGTGGGTGGGCAGGTGTTCTCTCTTATCCACAGTTCTTATTATCCACGGGAAGGCCTGGAACCAATCCCCAGCAGATACCAGGGTCCTACTGTATTAAGGAAGAGTCTGTTTGGGAGGAGGGGTCTGGCCAGGGTGGCAGTGAGACTGTTGTCTTGCCCGCCAACTTGTATGCTCAGTGAGAAAGTGGATCTACAGAAAAACATCATGTCCTTAATTACCATTGCTGAGCTTCCCTGAAGTCCCTGTTGAGTAAGAGAGAAGGACACACTCTGCTCACAATACTAGGTATGCCATGCTTCAATGTGCAGCCCCTTTCATTCTTTCAACTGCTTCTCCAAGATTGTCCTCACTCACTCAACTGTTCTCTGCCCCATGCTGCTGGCACAGGTCCCAGCCACCTCAGGCTATCTGCTGCTCCAGTCTCCTTACCAGGGCTGCCCATGGTGTTTGCCTATACCCCATGGGGCAACCTGTCCGCTACTTCTCCAGTCCTGCTGGCATTTCCTAATGGCATTCCCACTGTTCGGGGTTCAATTAGTACATCCATGACAGTCATCTTCTAAAACTGCAGCCTGCTAGCATGCACTTTTTCTGTTTGCTGGATTGATGGCTCTCTGGGTAGGTGTTAAAGGACTCAGGGAAATCCTTTAAAATGTTTTCCTCTTTGACATTTTTTAAAAGGGAAAAATCTGTAATAGTGTCATATTGGCTGTAATGGAGTTAGTAATACGTGGAGACACTGTTTCTTTTCTTTTTCAGACTCATCAGTCTAGAGGACAGGTTGAAAAAATTAATTTTCTTTGTGACCAGATGACTTCTTTTTTCTTTTCTCTCCCCGCCCCCCTTTTGTTATTCAGACATCTCCTTTGCAGGTTTTGCTACATCAATTCTTAACAGGCATGTAGAGAAATGCATATGATATATCCAAGGTGGGTATTTCCCATTTGTGAACTCATTTGTCACTATAGACTCTATATATCAGTGGTGGAGATCCTTCGGCACTCCAGATGTATTGGATCACAACCCCCGGTCTTTTGTCACTGGCAATCTAGGCTCAAAATTCTGGGAGTTTTGGTCTAAAACATCTGGAGAGCTGAAGATGTACCACCACTGGTATATATGGTGAGGCCTGCCATAGACCTGACATAAATTTGAGCAGCCAAAAAAGGAAGTGTTTCAGAATGTAACAGTGATGAGTGCTGACATTTGGGGCAGGAGGCAGAAAAATTTGAGCCAAGCCTGCTGTAGCAATAAAGGCTTGTAGTGGATACCTAAGTTCCATGATTATCCAATATAAGGTTGTGTCACTAGAGACTAAGACCAAAATCACCCACACGCTTGTGTTACCACATTATCATGTGTGGGCAGGAAAAGTGGACAGTAAAAAAAAAAGCTGTCAGAAAAGAAGGATTTGATTTGAGATATGACAAACAAGTGGGTCCCTCTCACTCAGACCTACCTCGCAAGGGTATTTTAAGGATAAAAACCAGAGAGAAGAATTGAGAGCTTTTTGTGGAAAACAGCAGGGGGTGACTTTAAGGATTTTATATTGGGGGGGTGGCTCTTGGGATCCCAGCTGGAAGTACTGGTGGCTGATCTCTCCTGTGGGAATTCAAACATGGATTAAATGATTGCTGTTAATATTGTTTGTTAACCCAAATTGATTAGGATGCTTATGGTGAACAAATCCTGCTCTAGCAAGCTACTGTCTGCCCCATTTTGGGAATCGGTGGGATCTTTTTATTGCTTTCTCACAGCCTCAGCTGGAAAACACAATTCTTTGCTTGCAAGAATCAAGCAAATTGGTCCTTGTAACCAGTAGCCTTCAAGCAAAAATCTCCTGGTTTCTGTTAATGGGGGGAAAGGCCTTATTATTTGTCAGGGGGAAATGGTTTCAAAAAGAAAGGGAAAAAAGAATCAACTTGGCAGTTCCAGCACGGCTCATAAGAAAGAAGTGCCATCAACAAAGCAATATTTTATCTCAGATTTCCTCCAAAGTCCAAGATAGTCTTAAATAGATTTAGGCCATTTGCAAAGAGACCCCCTTTTGTCATCTCCCCCCTTCCATTTATCTCGAAAGGCAGAGGAGGACTCCAACACAACAGTTAGACGTGACTATGTTGGCCCTAGATGCTGCTGGAGACATGCATGACAGTATATAACAGGGATACTGACAAGTCTTTAGTACCAAGTAGAGACAAACTGAAAAACAAATCATGTTTTCTGATGAATTTGGCCGATTCGTCAAAATTTGCCAATTTGTGTTTGTCATAAAAATCCCCTGGTGAAAACAAATTGATGATTTTTTTCCATTTTTGATTTGTTAATTTGCTGGGCTCTAAAATGCCCCCCAGCACCTAGAGATACAAACTTTGGGGTGAAGCATCCCCTAAACCTCCTCCAAGTTTGGTGGAAACTGGAGTTTTGAGATCTGGGGTATGCACCCCTAAATCCCCCCCCCCCGAAAGTTCTCACCAGGCACCTAGAGTCTCCAAATTTGCAGAGAAGTTTCCTCTGACTCTCTTGTACAGTCAGTCCACATTTGGAAAGAATTGGGTTTCCCCAATCCACTTGCTAAAGGGCACTATCCACAATTTGTGGATATATATCTCATATGTCTAAAACCCGATCTCCACCAAACTTGGAGGGATTGTGGAGGTGAGATGAGAGAAGCCTGTCTGCAGACACCATGCCTAGCCATCAAAGACAACAATTACAACATTGCTGCCACTATACTACTAGCTTCTGCCATCCAACTGCCTGAGAGACCACCTCTCTCATCCAACTGTCTGCTGGGCAATGCTGACAGAAGCCAAGGAGCACACTGACAGCACCACTGGGGCTGTGGAGGTGTGATAGGTCTCCCCAACCATCCTAGACACTGATGCTACTGTCACCGTGCTCTCTGCACCACAAATGACCGCAGAAAAAGCCCTACTGCAGTTTAAAATGGCTGGGTGCCATTTTAAATGGCAGTAAGGCTGGCACCTTATGCATTCTGCCTGGTTTTTACTGGGCATGTAAGTTGTGGCCTAAAATTCATGGCATTTTACAAAACTGAATGTGGTTCCAATCTTGAACAGTTGGGTAAAACAAGACATTCCAAAAACTTTTGGGGAAATGGGAGAGGGCAACAGAGATTCTATGAAATGTGCTGTCCTACTTACTGATATTTTTAGAATAAATGATTCTGGGGCAAAACTACTGACAAGAAAAATCAGCACAGGAGTTAATCTGGTGACTGGAAGTGGAATGCCTGTACAGTATATGGATTGCATACCCAAGTTCACCATTATACATGTTGTTTCTTACTCTTGAAACTCCTTTGAAATATATAAACCCATTAACAGATGAATTTAAACATTTTTTTTTTAAAAAGGACAGAAAACATTGCAATGGGAGACTTGAGCCAAAGGCACTGTTTCATCTGACCAGCAAAAGAGTACTAAAGTTCTAATTTTTCCCTCCTCTTTGCTACCTTTCATGTCATACAACCTGCTATTAGCCATGTGAATTTGAAGGGAGGGGGAGATCACATTAATGAGGTAACTGTTTATGTAACTAAGCACATGCTCAGCATGGTTTCTTCGCCTTTTGAAGTGCACAGGAGTCAAGCCTGGCAGAGAGGGAATCGGGAGGGCAGCCAGGGGCAAGGAAACAGCACTTTGAAGTGTCTGCCTTTGTGTTTTGTTTTATTTGGGGCTGGTGTGTGTGTGTGTGGAATTAATCCCAAATGAAAAGGAGGCAGGGAGATGATGAGATGAGGTTGGATGTACAGAAGGAAAATCCTTCCTAGGCTAAATACCATAGATATCATGATCACCCCTGAGAAGACAAGCTATGCTTTTACTGTCTGCTCTGTTTTAAAACAGTCACAATCAGATAGGGAACACATTTCTGCCATGCACCATGGGTGCTGGAAGACAAGAACATTCCCTCACCTTGGAATCATAGAATCAAAGAGTTAGAAGAGACCTCAAGGGCCATCTAGTCCAACCCCCTGCCATGCAGGAACCCCCATCACAGGACTCCCGACAGATGGCCATCCAGCCTCTGCTTAAAAACCTCCAAGGAAGGAGATTCCACCACCCTCTGTGGCAGCATATTCCACTGCCGAATAGCTCTAACCATGAGGAAGTTCTTCCGAATGGTCAAATGGAATCTCTTTTCCTGTAGTTTCAAACCATTGCCCTGGGTCCTAGTCTCTGAAGTAGACATGGACACGACCAGAAAAAATGATGTTTCGAGTTTTCATTTGTCGGAACGGGTCCGTTTCGGGTTGTTTCCGTTTGTCGCGAAATTTTTCAAAAATTTGTCGTTTCATTGTTTCGTTTGTTGTTTGTCGTTTCCACCGCAATTTAGCGCAATTTGATGTCCCGATGTAATATATATTTAAAATAAATCCACACCTCTTCCAAGTCGAACCTCCCCCTTTACCCAATATCAGGAAAAAAATCCTCACAAACTGCCAGAGGAAAAAAAAAGAATAAACTGCTATTCCCTTCAGCAGACAAAGCTGCAGAGAATCAAAGAAATTATTTTCTAAATTCAATTCCCTCCCTGCCTGCCTAACTTAAATCTAAAGCCTCCAGCCTCCCTCCAATCAGCCAGCAGCAGCCAGCCACACAGCCCTCCACCCTCCACATCCAAGACCCGACTGCGACTTCTGGAAGGTGCCTCGGCTTTTTATGCCCTCTGGCACATCCAGAAGTGTCAGTCAAAACCTGACCATGCCATTGGTGGAATGGTTCAAAAAATTTGCACGGTCCCATCCCATGCCCAGCCCAAATGGGCAGGTCTAAAAAAATAAAAAATAAAATAAAATAAAATCAAATCAATGTGACGTTTTATTGCTATAAAAAACCCACTGCTGCTACTATTAAAAATCAGGCATTTAAAATAAATAAATTACACATGTTTCTGTGGTGATTTGGTGTGTTTTTTGACCACGATTTCTAAAGAAAAATTGTGGTCACCATTTTGGATCCCCCCCCCCACCGCATGGCATGCGAGACAGACAACGAGGATGACCCCTCCCAGTCTGGTGCAAGCAGCCCAGGACAGGAGAGGGGGGGAGGCCGGGGACAACCCCCCGAAACCACCCCTCTGGTAGGTGTCCTCAAGCAGGCATATTTTCGCCTGTTTTTTTGGCCCGGAGTCATTTTTTTTTCTTTTTCTTTTTTTACTTTTAAAAACTTTTTTTCTGTGCTGCTTGGCATCGCGCGATCGCCGCGATGCCATTAACGACAACAAAAAACCCGACCCAATTTTTCTTTTTTCGGGTCGGGTTCGCACTGGAGCGGCGTAATTATCGTTACCATTTCCGTTATGTAACGGAAACGATAACCAAAAACGGAAACGACAATTTCTCCGCTCCGTGCCCATGTCTACTCTGAAGCTATGGAAAACAAACCAGTCCCTTCTTCAATGTGACATCCTTTCAAATATTTAAACATAGCAGAGAAGTAAACGTTCTTGTACTTGAGTAGCATTTCAAGGAAGAAGATGAATGGCCAAGTCTCCAGCTTGACAAAAGAAATTCCTTACTATGAAGGTGTCCCCTGTTTGATGGCCTGTCCAGTTTAGAAATAATGAAGCATAAGCGCAGGGCAACAGGGGCAACAGAGGGACTATTTAAGCAGCAGTACATTGTCCTACAGAGATCTTCATTATGTTATAGTATAATGCAGAACTCTTCCTTATGCCATAGTATAACGCAGAGCTCTTCCTTTTCTTTTATTAAAACGTTAATTTGGACATTCATTGAGAACATGAAAGCAAAAATACTGGACTAAATCCAGGAATCCCAAAGCAGAAGACGATTGATAGATCAAGCACCAGTGAAAGTCCAGGCTGTCCTGAAGCCCCAATAAAAGAGCCTCTAGTAAGTAATTTGTAAGCCCATGTGATTGGTATCAATTTTGTGAGAGCACCATGTTGAAGAATAGAGTTTTCTGTTCTCCTTGCTTTCATTTTGGAGGCAGGGAGAGTGAAAGGATTTTTCTTCTTTTATTTAGGCAACTGCAGCTCTCCGTCCTATCAACTAATTGCCTAAGCATGTGCTTTCCCCCATTCTCCTTATGCTTGATTTGTGTGGGATTGGCCACAGTAGCATCAGTAATAAGCTAACTAAGGCCCTGGTCCCACATCCCTTTAAAAGCAGTTTAAATTCCTAAATAAATCATGCCCAAAAGTGCTGTCCCCACGGCCACCGGGCTTTTTGAAAAAAAAAGAAAGGAAAAACCGGTAATGCCCCTTTAAGCGAGGTTTCTTTGACTTACCGAAGAAGTAGGGAATTTTCTGCCTCACTTAAAAATCCACCTTTTAAGGAGGCAGATGTCGTGGGACCACACAGATGATCCGGGTTTCTTTCTTTTCTTTTTTTCTCAGAGCACCGACTGGCTGATCAGTGCTGGTTTTTAAAATTTCCAGGCAACTTCAGAGCAAGAGGAAGCTCCTTCCGGCATCCTTTGATTTAATTTCCCCCAGAAAGTGGTCCGTTTTTTAAATGCTAGCGCCACTTGCTGGCCAAGGGGGCTGAACTGCACTTTAAAACAAAAATAACCAGCTTTGGACGTGGGAACTCCTGACCCGCATAATAAATCACATGATGGGATGAAGAGGAAAAGCCGGACCTTCAGAATATCAGGATCAAAACCAGGTGAGGCCGCAGCCTAAATTGAACAAAACCTGGTGGGATGGGAAGGAAGGAAGGAAGGAAATGGTGGGAGCTTTGCCTGAATACTGATGGTCCAGTAGTAGTTGATGGAACTGAGTTTCACTTTCCATCTGATGGCTGAGCTCACTCACCCCCCGCCCCAATATTTGTGTTATTTTACTATTCAAGAACAATACTTGAATTTTTTCAGACACAAATGGACTTGAGGCAAATAAATTACAAATAATTCAGACTGAATCAAAGCCCTTCCCATCTGACCAGGTTCTGCACACCGCTGTTTAGTTCACTGGAAAGTTAGACATTCATTCTGGCTCAAACTAGATTTTATACTCTTTCAGGATTATGTGAGCTTCAAACTCCCAATTTGTTAATGGTGCATTTGGTCACATTCCTACTACCATTTAAATTCACCCTTTTAAAGGATGCACATTTTGTTGCAACTTCATTCTGAATCATAAATCCCACCAAATATAAAAATTAGCTAATACAACTAGCTTTAAACCATTACATGCCCAAAATTGACAAAATACTGACCAATTCAGGTGGGGGATATTGGAAGTCCATTGTGTTTTAGCCATACAGTAATACATTGGTTTATGAGCATAATCTGTTCCGGAAACATGCTTGTAAACCAAAACATTCTTATATTAAAGCAAATTTCCCCATAAGAAATAATTGAGACTCAGATAATTTATTCTAGGGCAGTGTTGGCAAACCTATGGCATGGGTGCCAAAGGTGGCACTCAGAGCCCCTTCTGTGGGCACCCGACATTGCCCCTTCACAGCCACCTGTATTTAGGTTAAATTGCTGTATTGGCACTTTGCGAAAAATTAGTGGATTTTGAATCGCAGTTGGGCACTCGGTCTCTAAAAGGCTCACAATCACTGTTCTAGAGCCCCATCGACCACATACTGTACACACAAAATGCCAAAACTCACAAAAGAAGTTAGCTAGAAGTCCACATTCACACCATGGTTTAGGGTTGGGGGAATAACAATGTGAAAACAATAAAGTGCAATCTGTAGCCATATGCACACTTGACTATCTGACGCATGACTGAAATGGTTTGACAAATAAGAAAGAATGTTGAAAACAAATTAATATAAATATAAATATAAAGAAAAACAAAACCCTAACCTGCATTGTCGTTTGAAATCATTCCTAGCTGGTACAAAGGAAACCTCTATTCCTCTCTCCTCCCTCTATTTTGGAGGCTTGCCTGAGATGGAATGCTCCATACAATTCCCCCATAATCCAGCAGGCAGGGAGAGAGCAAGAGCACTACCATTGGCTCACTTGTGATCATGTGACCTGCTCCAGTGCTTGTATTGCAAGACATTGCTCATTGATCAAGGCACAATTTAGAAGAAAAGTTTCCTCGTCTTGCAAATCACTTGTAAACCAAGGCACTCATAAACCACAGTATTACTGTATATTAATTGCCACTGACTCATTTGGTAAATGTGAACATAATGTTGAGCATCTAAATTGTTGAAGGTATATTTTGGGGAGCAAATTAATCCCTCAGTTGTCTGGATATCACATTATCCATCTTTACACTCTTTACCCTTTCTTCATATTCATCTCTGTGCAATCGTAGTTCCCTCTATTGAGACAAATGTGTTAAGCAGATCCCCGTTTCCTCTACTCATCAAACACCCAGGGATTAAAGTAGCAACGAAAAGGGTACCATCATTATCACACCTAAAGCTTAATTGCCTTTTGATGACGCTGCCAATTTTGAACTTTCAGACTAACTTCTATCTTACAAAATTTAAACCCTTAATGCATTTGAAACTGGTCGACAATCTTGACCGGGTAAAATAATGTGAATCATCTGAATGGAGCACGGTTTCATTATGTCACATTTTGAAATGCTACCCCTCTTTCAAAGCTACGTCTATAGCTCCGGGGAACATTTACAACTGCTTCTGTGACTAAGTGTCTGCTCCTTCTGTAGCAGAAAAAAAAAGGTGATAATGAAGTCTTTTAGCAGAATCAGTACCTCTTACTCAAGTAGATCAGGTTGACTGGGAAGTGCTGAATAGCTTCCAACCACCAGTAAATGGAGGAAGTCAAGGTTGTTTAAACACTTTAGATTGAAGATAAACATTCTGAAAATGAGGACAATCTACAGTCTATTAAGCAGCTTTGGATCAAGCACCAGCTAGACGGTAGAAAGCATTTCCCGACAAGACCAACAATTTCCCTACACGCTGCATTGCAGCTAAACACGATGCTGCAGTGCCTTAAGATTTATGTGTTGAATGTTTATCTAAAAGGCACCGGATCAGAAAACCACCGATTCCTTCCATTCAATCGCCTCGGATCTGGGGGATCCCTACTAACTGCACACCTTGAACAAAACAATCAGATACCTATGCACATTACCTAGACATCAGTTGAGAGGTTGGTTTGAACCCATTGAAAGAAATGTAAGGTGGATGTAAACATTGGATCAACAAAAGCTGCCATTTGTGTATTCTGTCTTATTTAAAAGAAAAAGGTAATGGATTCTGGTCATTGCAACAGAACACCTCTGCGGCAAACTCAACATCCTCATTCCCTGCTGCCAGACGGGATTACAGGTGGTGCTCTCTCTCTACCCCTTTTCTACCTTGTGGCTCTTTATCCCCACTTGCTTTTCTCTTGCACCCCCTGGGCACTGTGCTCCTTTGCAATCTCCCCTTTTAACATGTGGAACCACCGGGGCTTGCAAAATGACAGAACTTTGTTGCCTGTGAGCAGTGGCGCTAGATTGTTCCTGAAAGGCAAAAAGGCAACTGAACAAATATACTCATTTTCCCCATCACCGCTGCTATGGGGAATGCAGCTGTAGTTTTCTATGTTGTTTCTTGGATCAGAGCACTAATACAGTTAACAACGAGTTATTTGAATTGGTTATGTGCCTGGTGTGTACCTCAGACAGACATGCAGCCCTCTTGCTTTTGTCTGTTTTGTTCTGTTGTCTTTTCTAAATCTGTCTACAGATTGCGACTTCATTACCTGCTTCCCTCCTCCTTTTCTCTCCAAAGCTGATTCCTGGTTATTTTTTGTGCCTCCCTCTTAGCTAGAAAAAAAAAGCAGCAGAGCCACAAATCTGAAAGCCACATCTAGGAGCTTCTTGAATGAAATTTAGCTAACTTTTACCTGATACACTGCTCCAAAAAATGGATTTCATGTACAATGTGAAATATGTTTCTCCCCACCTCCAATAACACTGGTCTGCTGAGGACTTTTCTTCCTCAGCAGTCACAAGATTGATATTAGAACCCTGCATTCTTCTGGGAAATATCAACTAACCCTCACTCTTTTGAGAAGGATTGAGAACCGTTTATTCTGTAAAGACTTTCTCCACTTACCGCTGAATCCAGAATCAGTGAGGACTAGAGATGGGCACGACTCAAAAAAATAATTTTTTGTTTTTCGTTTTTTGTTTAGGGGGTCCGTTTCAGTTCGTTTTCATTTTTCGGGGGTTTTTTGCACATTTTTCGGTTTTGTTTTCGTTGCAAAATGAAACGAAAAAAAGAAAATGAAAATTTTTCGTTTCATTAGCATTCTTTTCAATGCAATGTGTCCGCCGTAACGAAAACGAAAAACACGGCAAAATTTTTTGTTTCGTTTCTGTTGTCGTTTTGTTTCTGAGAAATTTTTCGTTTTCGTTTTCGTTGCGAAATGAAACAAAAAACGAAAACGAAAACGAAAATTTCGTTGAGTCGTGCCCATCTCTAGTGAGGACTTTAGGAAAAGATTTCTGAACAAAACTCCACGGCTCAGAACAAGGAAGCCTCAAAACACAGGGCAATTGGATAATGAGATTTTAAAATTGTCATCTGAAAACACACACACACACACACACTGCTCAAAGACCATTTAATCCAGAAGTGATAAGCAGTACACCAGAGCTTTTTAGTAACTAGTTATAAGTAATGTAGCTACTAAATAATTCAATGAAAAGTGAAAAGTTCCTTTTAGCTACCGTTAGTAATAGCTAAGTGACTTTTTTGGTGTAATGAGTCACATATTCTACCAACAAAATTTACATTTAAAGAGCATTTCACGGCATTCTTAAAGGGGTTCTGATGAACATTTCTCATGTTTTGGGCTCTTTTCTTATCAATCATAGCCTGGAAGAAGCAATTAAACATTGGACCTTTACCATAATTGCACAAATGTGACATGTAGAGATTCCCATCGGAATCAATGCTTGCTTCTGGGATAGCACATAGCCAAGAGGACTCGGGGGCAAAGCACAAAACCTCTTGCCTTGTGAAGCACGCAGACACAGATAATATGGGTTCCAAGCTCCCCTCCAGCAGGGGGTGAGCCAAATAGGACAAAGGACAAAGATTATTTTGTCATTTTGGCACACATGCTTTCCCCTCAGCATGGTGCCCGGGGAACACGCCCCACTTGCTCCCCTCCAGTTGCAGCCCAGGCAGCATGAATGTTCAGCTTCCTTCCAGGGTGGTGGTGGTGGAATCCATCACCTCAAAAGTAGCATCTTTCTAGAAGGACAACCCACATTCCATTAAAACAAAGAAAAAAAATACACATGCATCTTTTTTTTTTTTTTACCAAGGTTATGGCTGAAATGACTGGGCTACCCGGGAGTCAGTGAAAATCTAATTTTGCCTGCGGGGCTTTGACTGCAGTTAATGATACAAGAGACAGAGAGAAGCCAGGTTGACTGACAGATCCCAAGCTGAGTCATCACAGTGGGGCAGCCGGGGGAAGACAGTATGTCTATTTGTAAGCAGAGTGAAATTATGTGAGAGGAAAAAGAGGAGAGGAATACAAAATGGCACCACGGTGATATGGCCGGGCGATGAGGCTGCAGGATGAGACTTCTCTTATCGGGGAAATGTCCCTTTGAGTGGGCATCTGATTTGGAGAGTTCGGTTTTGGAAGAACCATCCAGAGAACATCAAGGGGAGCCAAAAGAGGGTTGGGCACATGCCCCAGAGATGTGTGTATGTGAGTGGGATTTACTTGAGCGTTCTTGCTACCTGGGATTCTTTCAGTCTCTTAAGCGAGTGTTGTTTTCTTCCTCTTATAATTCCCCCCATACCCCGTTTAGAGGCCAAGGGCAGCAAAGTCATACCAGAGTGCTTACTGAAGTTCTTCACAATGGAATCCCTATAGGAGAGCTGATCGGGAGTGGAATATGCTGCCACAGAGGGTGGTGGAGTCTCCTTCTTTGGAGTTGTTTAAGTAGAGGCTGGCTGGCCATATGTCGGGGATACTTTGATGAGGGGCTCCTGCATGGCAGGTGGTTGGACTGGATGGCCCTCAAGGTCTCTTCCAACTCTATGATTCTATGATTCTATGAATCAAGAGGAACCTGGGGAATTCCAATGGGAAATGGAAAGGGGTTGTACTATTTATTTATTTTTTATTTAAAATGTGTATATGCCACCTTTCTCCTAAAGGACCCAAGGCAGCTTACAGAATTAAAAGAAGCAAGGTTCAAATCTAAATAATAAATGATTACAATATTTAACAAAAGGATTAAACAGAGATCATATTAGAACTCTGAATAAGAGGAATATTGCAAGCAAAGCAAAAGAGCAAATGAATCCTTTTAAAAATCCTATTAGTCAACCAGTCATTAAAGGAAAGCTTGCCTGAAGAGAAAGGTCTTCACCTCCTTCTGGAAGGACTGCAAAGATGGAGCTGATTGGGCCTCATGTGGGAGGGAGTTCCAGAGTCTAGAGCAGTGTCAGAGAAGGCCTTCTCCTGTGTCTCCACCAAATATGCCTGTGAGGGTGGTGGGACTGAAATAAAGGCCTCTCCTGACTTTTTAAAATATCCGAGTAGATTCATAAAGAGAGGAAAAGTATTTAGACAGCTTGGTCCTGAACCGTTTAGGGCTTTATAAGTTAAAATCAGCAATTTGAAAATGTGAATTACATCCAGAAGTGGATCAGCAGGAATTTAGGAAGATGGGCAGAGAGATGAGCAATTTGTTTGTTTTTGTTTTTGTTTTTTTATTTTATGTGAACCTTTTATTTTATTTTATTTTATTTTATTTTATTTTATTTTATTTTATGTGCCTCTTCCAAACCAATAGGATGGATGGATGGATTCTACAGGTCTTGTTTGTGCCCTGTTGTCATCCTCCACCCAGCTGAATGATGTGTTCCATTAGTAGCCTCTTAAAGAAATTTCAGCTGTCTTGCCTCAGAGCAGAGACTCCATCTCATGTTTCAAATCCCCAGGGAGTGACAAAAGCCAAGTAGGAGGAGTTGCCTCAAACACATACACGCGCACGTGCACGTGCACGCGCACGCGCGCACACACACACACACACACACACACACACACAGTGGCAACAACGGCGGTGGCTGCCTCCTTGTTCCTTGAGTTGAAAGTGTTGAAATTACAAAAGCATAGGATTACACTCCAGAAAAATAGAGGGGCCAAACAGAATAACACAGACTTTCCCTAAACCTCCTGCTTCTTACATACTTTTTAAAATGGTCTTTCATAACCTTTCATTGGGCCAAGTGAGGCAACTCTGACAGGCAGCAGATGTTAGGGGGTAACAAGAGTGGCCATCAAGATTAGAGATGGGGACAAAAAAAGGAATTATGTTCTTGACAAATTTGGCCAATTCATCAAAATTCGTTGATTCACATTCATGATAAATAATGTTCCCTGATGAATGTGAATTGACAAATGTTTAGCGATTTTTGATTAATCAATTCATTGGGCCATAAAATTCAAATGAATCAATTCATTGACCCTGAAGGCAGCTACAGACACCGAATTTGGAGGGAAGCTTTCCCTGACTTGCCTCTACAATCCCTCTACAAGTTTAGTGAAGATTGGGGTTTCCCAGCCCAGTTGCTATAGGGCACTTTCCTACTTCATGGATGTATAATTCAGATGTCTGAAACCCAATCTTCACCAAAGCTGGAGGGGTTGTATATGTGAATTAGGGGAGGCGTCTCTGCAAGTTTGTCTTTTCGAGGTTCCTGGAGGGGACAGTTTCCTGGGGTGTCCTTTTTAGGGATGCATAGCTCAGAGGTATGGATCCCAATTCTCACTGGACTTTCAGAGCTTGTAGAGGAGAGGCAGATGAACCATCCCTACAAATTGGGGGCCAGTAGATGCCAAGGGTTTGTTTTTAGAGTATTTTAAATTGCTTCATTGATTCATCACCGGAAATTTGCCAATTCATCAATTCATTGATTCATCAGTCCTGGTGAATCAGGAATCATGTAGAATCGCCATTTTTTAAACTCACCCCCATCTCTAATCAAGATGTTCCAACTGAGCCTCCTGGCCATTCCCTTCTTGGAGAGGGACAGAGCAATGAATATCAGATGTAGCCAAGACAGTAAAAGGCCTGAAGCCTCTTGGCTTTAAGTGATCACCTGGCATGCGCCTTTGAAAAACAATATAAACATCAGAGATGAAAAAGGCATGCTTGTCAACAGCACAGCAAGTCCAGATTTTGAAGCATCGTCTTCTTCTTCTTCCTATTATCTTCCCATAGGTGCAGGATCTGCTTTTTGGATCCTCAAATGCCACCTTGCCCAATCAACTACATCTCCAGAGCACAGGAGAGCAAGCACTGAAACATTATGTACTTAAAGGTCTTGGCCTACCTGAAGGAACCCATCCAGTCATGGGGCCTCCCAAATTTGCTTAAAAAAACTGGATGTCTTTCCACCATGACCATAGAGACATTTTCCAAATTGGTAAGTTGTTATCACTAATAATCCCAATGGGAATTCTCCCCCATCAAGCCTCCTGACTCTTAAACAGGTGTCGTAAAGTTCTTGTGCAGAGAAAAAAAAAACAGTTCCAGCTTGGCATCTGGATGATGCCAAGAAAGCTGTGTTTTGTTTGTTTTTTTCAGCAATAAGGAAAGTAAGACAAGAAACACTTTCTACCTGGTGAAAAGCAATGCCGAGTAGAATATGTCTTTGAAGATTCTCAGTCATTAAGGTAAGTTTATCTGGAAGTTGTGTCATGGCAACTGGACTCCTTTCCTTGAGAGATTTAAATATTTTGTTGGTCATCCAAACAGCTTCGTCAGTCTGAAGAAAGCTAGTTACGAGTCCTCCATTTTATAACTCACTTTGATCTCTTGTCATTCTGGTCTGAAATAGGCTCATAAGATGAACAATGGCCTGAATAGGCTCATTAGGTAGACAACAGCCTCAATAGCTTTAAAGTGAGCAATGGCCTAACCTGCTGAAACCCATAAAGTATGGGTCATTAGCGATAGTCTTGGTGGTAAAGGCATGAAGTATTTTTATTTGTCTGGCTATTGTTGAAATCACAGCCTGATAAGTGGCAGTTAGACTGTGCCTGAGGCCCCCACCTCTGTTGAGAGAGGGGTTTTCAATGCTCACATGAATGGCTTCCCTGACCCCTCTCTCAAACCACCTATCTTCTCTGTCTAATATGTGTACATCCTCATTTTTGAATGAGTGTCCTTTGTTCAGTTGCCATGACTCAACTTCCAGAATGCCAAACAGAACCAGTTATGCTTCTTCCCTTTAGCAGCCATTAATGACCTCCAAGACTGTACCTTAATTAAGCTTTCTGCAGAAACATTGGGTTGCATTTTGTGCTCCTGGCCTGTCAAGTGCATCTCTTAAGAAGACATTGCTGCTCTTTAGAAAGGGAGAGATGAATTATTCACTTTGAACACCTTCTGCTTTCAGGCTGCTCAGGGGTGTGGAGGGCTCCTCTTAACTGATGGATGCCTTTTTATTCTATAAATAAAGTCAGTGGTTTACAAAAAGGAGAGAGATTCAGAATTTCTGTGAAGACGGTAACTGGAGCAAAACAGCCGAAGAAGAAGAAGAAGAAGAAGAAGAAGAAGAAGAAGAAGAAGAAGA
>JAHTLZ010000237.1:6955509-6966019 GCA_023846285.1 Phrynocephalus versicolor | reverse complement strand
AGAAGAAGAAGAAGAAGAAGAAGAAGAAGAAGAAGAAGAAGAAGAAGTTAGGACCCTCTTATTTCAGCAAGCGTTCATTTTGCCATAGTCCTAAATTTAGAGGACTCAGAACTACAGTGGTCATCGTTCCCAGTTCAAGGGGCTTGAGCCCCCTAGCTGTTATTGTACAGTATGTTGGTCAGTTGTTGATCAGGAGTCAATGAAGTCATGAACTGGCTCCAGATTTTAAAAGAGGCATTCAAAGCACTGGAAGACATTCTTGGAAACTGACCCAGTAAGCTGGATAGCTCCTGTAAAGTTCAGAGCATATTTACTGCCCCTGCACAGCCAGAAACATCAGCTTCCCCTGCTGGCCATGGTGGGTGAGCATTCTGAAAGTTGTAGATACTTTTTAAAAATGCTAAAACTCTGGAAACGAGGTTCAAGATCAAGCCACTCAACAATGCCTTACTGTAATCACAGCTGTAGTTTACTTTGCCACGGGGATTGCTCTGGGCAACTTATCATTGGAAGAAAGATTTGTTTCTCCCATCCCTACTATGTGGTGGACTGGTGTCAGAAGGAGCAGCAAAGTTTGAGGAGAATAGCAGAGGGCGCCATCTCCTGTGCTCATGAAAGAGTCACACTGTTTTCCACCAGCAAGCCCTGGATCCATTACAACCGTGGGCTTGGTGGAAAGACAAGGGGAACCCCCGAGAGCCACCTCCTGGAGCACTGCAAGCGTTAGTGGCACCAAAATGTTACCGAAAAGAGATGGAGACATCCACTGCCACTGCATTCGTCAGAGGAACTACCTTCTAGTGGCTTGATTTTCTTCCTCAGTACCACTCTTTTTTTAACCACCCCCACTCAAAACTTCCTTCCTTTTCTCCTTTTCTTTCTTCCGATGCTCTCCATTCCCCGATGAAACAAGCCCTTCCAAAAACAAAACAAAACAAAAAACCTCACCATCCTCCTGTCTTCTAGTTAGTCCTCTGCTCTTCCTCTGGCATTTGCCAGTTAATATATTTCTTCAGGAGAGGCATTAGAACGATAAATAATACACTAATGTCAACATACTTAACGGATTTTCTCTGAAATGAAATATGGAGGAGGTTGTTGTTGTGTTTGCTCACTCTTCCCCTCTGGGTGCTTAGTGCTTTTATATATATATTTCCCAGTATTAACGTCACTGAAGTAGGATAGCTTTGCCTGGAATTAGCAAATCTCAAAGGCTGCAAGATTTTATCTAGGGGTTATTGAACTGTGGGTTATTAATCTAATTGTTGTCCTCCCCTCCCTCAACCAGGTGGGGAAGATGACCTCAAAGGTGTTTGTTTGTTTGTTTGTTTGTTTATATTGCTTTTCTTCACCTTTGGAGGGAGTGACAAGTTAAAGAGCTGAAGGGATATTTTCCCTCCTTGGTCAGCTGGAGAAAACCATCTAGGACCACCCCTCCTTACTGGCAGCATGAGAGAATCTAATTTCACATAGCATGTTAATGAAAATCTGTGATATATATATATATGTAGCGGGGACTGTATTCGCTCTGTGAGACGCACAGACACTTCCCCTAACTTTTGAGAGTGGGAAAAGTGCATCTTACAGGGCAAAAATATGGTAATTAAATTATAAACTGCCTAGTTAGTGATTTAAGCGCTATAGGGTGGTATATAAGGAGAACACTTTGTAGTTTTGCCACTAAGTTTTCACGGCCAAGCAGGCATTTTAACCCTGATCTCCCGAGGCCTAGTCCAGCACTCTCTCCACTACATCACATTGGCTCTCCCACTAAGATGAGGAGCAGTTAGCAAACCTAAAGAGTCTGAAGGTTTGTGAGCCACTTTCCAACCAGATCTAATAGCCACACAATTTCCAGTCCTCAAATTATTATTCATACACAAGGAACAAATGGAAAGCATTATGTATTTCTCCTAACCCAGCTGCTTAGGACAAAGATCATGAAACAGGATTGATGATTCAGGATTCTGCACTATCCAGATTTTAAAGTAACTTTCCACCCATGTATGCATAGTCACTGATGTCACAAAAGAATGTATCAAAAGAAATTGGGGCTTGCTTTCTTGGGAAGAATAAAATAAGTGGATTTGAAAAATATAACAAAATAGATTTACAAATGTAGACGCTATCAACAGACTACAAAATAGACCAGAGTGTAGGAAAGGTATTGCTGTGGATTATACGAACCAGAAACTCTCAACCAGCATGGATGGAATTGTAGGACAAATTGGGGAGAGGTGAGAATGTGTGTACGTGAGATCCGTGACATGTCTTTGGATTGACTGGGACAATAAAGCCATCTCCCTCCCTCCCCACCCCACACTTCGAAGGCAGCCCAGAAAACATCAAAACTCCAAGCCTGAAGTAAACTGCCTGGCTTTTTTCCATCTTGCCATGGACTTAACGCCTAAGAAATAATGCCTGGCAAATCCATCTTTTGCCATGTTGTTACCTATTGGTACTGCTCTTGAGGAAGAGGGCTTGCCCTCGAAATATTAGCAATGTTTTGTTATTTTTATAGTAGCCTAAAGGTATCACCTGTTCCACTTTTGTATTTGTCTTCTAGGACTACAGTATCTCTTTAAAGAAAACACCAGTTTTTGAAGTGTTGACGTTTCCTGATTTCTCTGGCCTGAGTAAGGGTTGGGATACTAGTAATTAATCTCCTTTGGAAGCAATGATGGTGGCTATGATGATCACAGAACAGAAAACTTGGATCAGGAAGGGAGAGAAAATTTTCTGAACAGCATGAAAGGATGCTACAGTGACCACAGGACTCAAGATCTTTTGGTTCATTTAGGATTCATGCCACTCCCAAATCTTCTGAGAGACAAACTCGGAGTGAAGCATCTTCTTATTTGTCTGTTGGGGTACTACCCATCAATAAAATAGTCCCTACTTTACTCTCTCATATTATGTGGAATCATGTTCCCAGACTATGTATACCAGTTGTCTGTGTTTTGTGCCATCAAATCACATCAGACATAGAGTGACCCTGATAAGGTCTTCAAAGTGTGTGAGTTATTTAAAATACAGTAGTTTGCCTCTAAATGTTATGGCATTTCCATAATGGCACAACAGTATTTCAGCCACTGGTTTCAATGTATATAACAAATAGCAGATCTATCACTTCATCTCAGTATAGATCATCTCTAGATCAAGCTCAAATTTGTATCTGTGTGGAATAAATGTGGACATCATTGGTGCAAAATAGAAGTGGTCATTAGGCAAATATTTGCGTATGCTTTCCCTAGTGAAAATTGAGCGATCTTTTACCTGGTGACATCCTAAACATAGGAAGGCACTTTGAGGATCAGTTATTATCCTCTCGAACATCATAAGCCAATGATGGCGCTCTTGACAGCAGCAAACAAATAGAGCCTTGATGTACAGACAGACTAGCAGAGAAAAAGGTTGGGAGAGAGAGAGAGAACAGATCATGACATCATCTTGATTCATTTGATTGTAACAGTTCTTTTTACACAGGCATATTCCTCCTCTCTGAAAGCAAACACTGTGACGACTTGTTCCTGAAAGAGGGAGAAAGCCAACAGAGGGAGATAATCAGGGTGTCATCAAAGGACACACAACATCTGTGGGCTCTTTGTTTTGCTTTGTTCTGCATTTTTACCTCTGGAAAAGGGGAGACTCAGAGCTTGGAAAGAATTGATTACAATTAGAGATGGGCACGAACCGAAAAATTGTGATTTGTTTAGGTTTGGTTCCTTTTAGGGTTCAGTTCATTTTGTTTTGTTTTAAATGAATTTTTTTGAAAAAAAATCATTTCGTTAATTCATTGATCTGTTATTCATTTTGTGTGGTGTGTGTGTGTGTGTGTGTGTGTGGTGCTTGTGCAACTTTGGCTGGGGGAAAGAGGGGCTTAATCTTCCCCCCACCCACTGTGGGGTGGGGGAAAGAGCTCCCTTAGCCAGCGCCTCTCAGTTTGGGGCCAGCACCTCAAAGAGACCCTTCTTTCTGCCTCCACATGAGAAGGCGAGGAGCGGGGTCTCTTTTTCCCACAGCGGATGGCAGCGCTGAGCGGGCGCTGTCATCCACTGCAGGGAAGATACCTTTAAAGAGACTTTTTTCCCTATCATCGGCTGGGCCCATTTAAAAATGGCCCAGTCACCACCAGGGGCTCTCCCCAGTGCTGACTGGACCATATTTAAAGGGGTCCAGCTAATGACAGCTCAGCAGGATCCCTCTGAAAATGGCCCCATTGGTAATGCAGGAGCTCTGCGCTGGCCACGAGGCCATTTTCAGAGAGCTCCTGCTGACCTGTCATCGGTGGGCCCCTTTAAAATGCCCCAGTCGCCACCAGGGGTTCTCTGCAGTGCTGACGCCATTTTTAAAGGGGCTCAGCAGACGGCAGCTTGGCAGGATCCCTTTGAAAATGGCCCTGTTGGCAACACAGGAGCTCTGCGCTGGCCACGGGACCATTTTCAGAGAGCTCCTGGTGACCTGTCAGCAGCTGGGCCCCTTTAAAAATGGCCCAGTTGCCACTAGGGGTTCTCCCTGGTGGCGACTGGGCCATTTTTAAAGGGGTCCAGCCGATGACAGCTCGGCAGGATCCCTCTGAAAATGGTCGGGATGCCAGTTTGGAGCTCTCCTGCTGGTATCCCGACCATTTTCAGAGAGCTCCTGCTGACCTGTCATCCTATGGGAAAACGAAAAATGAAATGAATGAAGCGGAAATTTCCATTTCATTTTGTTTCATTTTTCTTTGATGGGTCAGTTCGTTATTTGTTTCATTAGGTAACAAAATGAATAACAAATAATGAAATGAATTAAAAATTTGTTTCGTGCCCATCTCTAATTACAATGATAATTTTTTGAGAATTATGTCATCCCTGAGGGACAAACTTGTTGAAGCTTGTTCCGCCCCCCCCCCCCCAGAATCCTGTACTTGCACTAATGGGGCAGTCTAGAAATGAATGAAATAAATAATAAATAAGTAAACTTTACTTCATGATGTGACAGCCTTGCACTTAGAAGGTCAAGTGTTATTTCTTCAGAGTTGCAACTGTGTTTTGAAGCTGCCATACGTGTCCAATCAGGCATGCAAATAGAACGTCTATCCATACATACTTATGACATCATACTAAATAAAAGCAAAACAATTTGCATTTTTTTTAACCCAGCTAATTTTTTCACTTGAAAATTCTGAAAATCATGTGCTAAAAGTAAACATTTGACTTCTGGGTTTTAAAGTACCCCTGCTTCTAATAACATGTTAACTGTGGTGCATAGTCTTGTCAAGGAAGGTATGAGGAGCTAACCTCAATTAGCAGAGTTGCAGCAATGTCAAGCATTAGAGGCAAAAATATGACCGACTCCGTTGCTGGTTTTCTATTGCAGTCTATTTACAAAATACATACAGGTTCCATTTGGTTTCCAGACTTACATCCAGTAGCATAAATAATCCAGCTACTCTTCCTGATCACAGCCAACACATCAGGCTTACTGGCTAAACAGCCCTGGCTAAACAGCAAGAACATATTGTGATACATAAGGTATATATAACATCTCTTTCCAATCAGTTCTTTACTTTCACATCACATGTTACAGTGCTTCTCTCATCCACGCTTCTGAGCTACGCTCCACTGTCCTTGGACATTAGCCTTCTTGTCAAGGCCACTTTACCGAGTTTGCTTCAGTCCACAGCTGGACTCCATATCTCTAATTGCAAGTTGAAAAACTCACACACAAGAATATTCTTGACAAGTCTGAGCCTCAGTTTCCTTATGACTGCAATGTTATACTGTACATATGTTCAATATTTCAATGGCCCAATTAAAGGTATTATCCACTCATAGTTTTAGAATTTTTACAAGAACCACACCATACCCCCACTCCTTTTTTGGAACATGATGGGAGAGAACAGAATGCCTTTGGCATGGAATTGTCACAATTTCAGCTATTAAGGTATATGGTTTCATTACTTATGTGTATTTTGTGTCACAGACCATTGACTGGCATCACAATTTTAAGTAACCAGAAAGCAATCTTTAATTGCTTTTTAAGATTATGAAATCCCAAAGACAGACCTTTTTAAAAGCAACTATATTGAGAAGCAAGTCATTTTGGGGAATTCACACTTCAAAAACTAACATATTCCTTTTTAAAAAAAAAATTAAACATTCTAACATGATACTAGATGGGAATAAGGAAATGCATTTTCTAAGTTTCAGTTGGGTTGTTTATATTATTTTGTTGCAGGCAGCAAGATACTTTGGACCAGCCCTTGCTGTGGTACAATCAAGAATGTCACTATAACAAATCTATACTATGTTGATTCCAATGGCCTTCACGTCCGAAGGTCAGACTGGAACCAAAGAAAGCCCTGTGATTGAGACAAATTGCACATGACCAGCAGGATTGGCTTTCCTAAGACAAAGCTTCTTGGACAAAGGGACCTGGAGAAGTGTTGACCCAAAGGTTGTGAGTGTTACATGACAGGCACTGAAAGCTCCTTTCTTCGCATAAAAGGGGGGGGGGAGCTCCAGGCATTACTCAATCTGCTTTCAAATCCTTAGCCAGTTTGAGGGAGCTGTGTCATGAAGCCCTTTCTCCAGACAATATTCCAGTAGATAAATCCCCTGTAAGCCACTTTCACAGAAAGTGTGCCATGCGAAGGAAGCAACGAGATGGTTTATTCCTCTTAGATGACTTTATTTTTGTTATGCAGTATATTCTCCAAGGACTGCAACAATGTGTTGCAGCACGGAGAGATCCTGTTCAGGATGCTATCCAACCACTCTGTCATGCCCTTTTTCAAAATACTCCGTTATTCCATGTGCACATACATATGCATAAACATACATATACAGATGTATTAAGTGCCATCAAGTCAGAACTGGCTTATAATGATCCTGAAAGTAAGGGTGAAGCTACTTTAGTGACAGGGAATGAATTATGTGTGAGCAACTTTTGGAATAGTTTGATTAGAGTCATCTGATCAAGACTGATGGTTCACATGGGAAATATTTTGGATCGTTCTAGCATGTGTGGAACTGTTGTAACTGCTTCAGAGCAAGCCTTCTAGCTTGAATTTAATAAGCAAGCCACCTCAGGATCTTGCTTAAAGCCACTTCAGGATATTGGCAAATTAATCACTTCCTTTACCAGCAGAGGGGAAGTTATTTTTTTTACTGCACATGAACCATAACTTATCACTGTTTGCATCACTTTTTAAAAAGAAATATTTTTCTTTGCCTTCTCTTAAGGGGTCAGCTGAGAAACTGTCTGCAGCTAAAGCCACCACTGTGGATTCAACTGTGAGTGGTTCCTCAAATGGTTCTTTAAGATAAGGCAATTTTTATTTTTTATTTTTGTTTTTGTGTGTGTGTTTGTTTGTTGTTAAACTTCTATACTGTGCCATCTAGCAAACTTGCTACTGTGGGCAGTGTACAAACCAAAAATATACAATAAGAATACAGTATAAGAAAATGTAGATAACATAAATATAGAAAATATCAAATTGCAAAGATACAATCATACGTAATTATACCAATGACAAATTATCAGTATAACTGATGTAATTAGTTTAACAATATTTTGAAGTGGTTCATTTATTGGGAACCAATAGGATTGAAGATCCAAATGCAGCAACTATAATCAACCAATAGGCCTGTTCCCTTTTGAACAGGGAGGCAGTTACTCAACCAGCAATTACAGATCAATACACAACAATAAGAATATGGGTTTTCAAGGACTGACATTGAGAGAGGTAAGTGTATTGCCAGTACCTAAAATGGCTACTAGATTGATGACACCCATAGGTTAGAGAACAGAACTGATTGGTGGGCTGATGGCCTATGCCATTCCTGCATTGAATGAAGCAGACTAAGAGAGAGAGAGAGAGAGAGAGAGAGAGAGAGAGAATGAGAGAGGGGGGCAGTTCCTAACATATGTTTGGTGCAAACATTTACAAACTATCATAAATGTCTGCATCAGGTGCTACGGCACACTTTTTGCTCCTAATTTCTTCACTTTGTGCTTTAATCCTGTATTATTTCGCTTTCTGATGGTGGGGAAGAACACTCAAGCCCCATAAGGTGGATCTCCATTTTGCAACCACCTTCCTTCACCCTGGAAGGGGCTGGTATTGTTTTTCACAGTCAGTCAACAAAGAACCATGTACACTTGTCTAATCTGATCATTTCAGAGGTATAACTGGATAATTACTTTTTCTCTTAGTCTTCAGCTCATTTTGGCTTCTTTTAGGACAAGGGAACACCTGGCTCTCCAGATGTTGTTGGCCTCAATTCCCATTGTTCCTTGCTGGAGGTTATGCTGACCAGGGCTCATGGGAGGTGTAGTCTCACAACATCTACAAACCTACACATTCCCCAGCCTTTATCACAGATGATGCATTGCCTGCTAATTGACTGATTGATTGACAGGGAGCTGGGGGCTCTGCAGAAGGGCCTGGAACATTGTGCCTGAAAGACGAAGGAGGGAGAAGAAATTATATAAACCAGGGAAGAGAGAGAAAAGATTGTGTGGGAGGAAAATAGCTATTCGTTAAAGCCAGCCATTTTTGCCTAGGTTAAACAAAGGATCTTTTCGCGTTTCAGAGCACCAGGTCTTGTGCTGGGTCGAATACAATACAGTCGGTGTGTGTGCCTGCATACATTTTCAGGGTTGTTTTTTTTTGAGTCACCTTCCTATGTTTGCTGAACTCTAAAATGCAAATAAAATAAAGTCCCAGAATAAACAAAGGGTATTTGTACGACCCCTAAACTCCGCCGCAAATGGCTGCCAGCTCCGGAGCTTACAATTGTTTCCCCACCAGCTCCGGAGTTTGCAGGAAATTAAGTGCAACCATGCCCACCTAAGCGCATCCCAGCACACTTTTCATGTACCTGCTCTGGGAGGGTGAAAATTCCCAGATCTGGAAGTAATCTGGTGAGTGCCCGGCTCTCCTCGCTTCTGTTTGTTTTTTTGCCTCCCGCCCCTTTAAGAGAAGGAATCAGGACAATGACGGGGCTACCGGGCGGCTTCGGAGGTGAGCCTGCATTTTTCCCTCTCTTTTTTTCTCCCTCCCCTCACACAGAAAGGAGCAAGGAAGTGCGGAGGGGTGGGGACGCAGGAAGAACAACGAACCCCCAAGATCTCTAGTCCGAATTTAAGTGGCCAGCGGATCTTAGGGGTCGTGTGAAAAGGCCCATAGTAAAAACCATCCAAGCAATGATCAACCCTAAGTTGTGACGGGCACCATACGAAAAATGACACACCCTGTCATTATAAACATGGGATGGTAACTTCCGTTGCATAGCTTCCATGAAGCCTTTCCAGGGAGGAGAGGGATTTTCTGCTCGCAGTCTCCACACATGGTCAGCAGCACCTCTCAAGAAGCAGTGAACTGGTGCAAGAAATATCACTTGGAATCTTATCCTGGATTTGTTTTCCAAAAATAAATCAGCCAGTAGTTTCCCAGCATTTTTCAGCTTGACCAGAAATCTCTTACCACTACTCATCAAAGCTGCAATTGGGATACCTTTTAAGCCCGAACTGTTCCTGTTGAATATTGTGCCTGAACAAGAGTGATACGTGCAGTAACTGCAGCAAGAATTTTATATGCACCAGGCTGGAAGAACACCAGTATCTGAAAGAAAGGAGAGCTGATGGAACAGATCCTAGAGGTGGCAGAAATTAACCTTTTATTGGTAATTTTAAAAGAACAAATGATTCCAAAAGCAAAACAAACCTGGAGTATATAAATGGTTCCAAGATAAGCTTGAAAACCCACTTTAAAATAGAGTGATACCTCATAAGACGATTGTCCCTTAAAACAAAAATTCATAAAATGAATGGAATATCTGGGATTAGGAAAACCTCATAAAACTCATTTTCCTATGGGATGCTTCGCAAGACGAATTCAATGCATTCCTATGGGAAACCGCATTAAACCACATTTTGTAGGATGAATTTTTCATAGGACAAATTGACCCATAGAATGAATTAAATTCATCTTACGAGGTATTACTGCATGAAAGCTGAATTAGCCATAAAGTATGTGGGGGAAGAGCAACAATTACTACTATATAATGGGTTAGAAGATATAATAATTGTAAAGTGCTCGTGAACTTCTTTGAACTGTTGCCTTCTGGCAGAAGATACAGAACAATTAAAACTCGGACCACACATCTTCTGAACAGTTTTTATCCCAGAGCTATAATTGCACTTAATAATGAACTCAAGAACCACCAGTAGCGAGCACTTGGACAGGATTACCTAGCCTGTTGTGTAGATGCTTGTGTTTTTTGGGGGGGGGGGGGGGGTGGGGGAGTGTTCAGGGATTTTTATGCGTGTGTGTTGAAGGGTTTTTTGTTTTTGTTTTTAATGTGTGTGAGAGTGTTTGGAGATTTGTGTGTGTGTGTGTGTGTGTTGAATCTGGTCTCTGGGTGTCTGAATTTCGTTGTATGTGTATACTCTGTATATACATACAATGACAATAAATTATTATTATTATTATTATTATTATTATTATTATTATTATTATTAT
>JAHTLZ010000237.1:6917509-6955499 GCA_023846285.1 Phrynocephalus versicolor | reverse complement strand
ATTATTATTATTATTATTATTATTATTATTATTATTATTATTATTATAACATGGAGGAGGTACTACTGTGTTGACCCTCTCCTTAACCCTATTTCCCCTCTCCAATTACCCTACCCTTACTCTTGGTTTTTAAAAAGCTGTAATTCAGAAAGGTGTCGCTCTTGTTGTTAATTGGCCCTCCCTATAATATAAACAAGAGCAACCAGAAGAGAATTTTAAAACATTTCTATCAGGCCTGTATAACAATAATAATTGTTACTCAGTGGCAAAAGCCATCTGTCACGGAAAGACGTAAGCTGCTAAGCATGCTACAGGATCAAAGAAAAGGCCAAGCAGTTGTGCAGTGGAACCCTGGGGTCACAGAGTCAACACCTCTGGCTTTTCTGTGCAGTAGGAGTTATGGGTTTGTCAGCTATCCTCTGCACATGTTCTTCTGTTCTTTCTGTGGTTACCTTAAATCAGGCATGTCCAAACTTCGGCCCTCCAGATGTTTTGGACAGCAACTCCCACAGTCCTTGTTCAATGGCAATCTAAGCTTAGAATTCTGGGAGTTGTGGTCCAAAACATCAGGAGGGCTGAAGTTTGGACATGCCTGCCTTAAATCCTCATGATAACTGGGAGAGAAATGGATTCTACCGGGGAGGTATATGGTTGGAAGTTACCCACCATGTAACACAGAGTATCTAAGGGTGGTTTGGTCTTCAAAGAGCAATTACAGGTAGGAGCCAATAACTTTGCAAAAGAGCTCTTCATCATGGGTTGACATGGACTGATTCAGTGAGCCTTTATTTCTGGACTCTCAGGTGTGTGTTTATGTGGGTGGGTGGGTTTAGTACAGGTACTATCATAATGAATACATTCACTTTCAGATTTACCACTATATTATAGGGGTCCAAGTGTTTATCACTAAGAGGCATGTTTCCAAGTGTGCCACCTCTGGAACCTCCCCCGCCCCCAACTCTACTTTATATCTTAGTGTAGTCAACACCGAATATCTTGTGTGAGATTATTTCCACAGCTCTGAAGGACTGAAGCAATTAAATAGGCAATCCCTAAAATATGCAGGGCATAAACCCATCAGGGATTAAAAGCAACAGCTACCAATACCTGGCAGCAAAATGGAAACTGCATGAGAAGCAAGTCAGAACTGGAGCAGTGTAATCCCTACATCCTTCTTGAGGCAAGGCATGGGGAACAGGTTTCTAAGAAATCTATTAGGATGCTTTTCTGGAATACAGTCTCCCAGTCCTTTGCTCTCTATCTGCATTATATCTGCATCATTCTTTCTAAAGCTCCACTGCCACCTCGTTGCACTGCTTGCATTTCTTTCATTTAGGGGCGAAGAATCTGGATAATAAATAGTTTTAAAGGACCATAATGCAAGTACAGTGTTCCTGCCCTCACGCAGGGATTAGGTTAGAACTTCGCCAGCCAGGTTCCCATTACAAAAGCTCTTCTAAAGTGGTTTGCCATGCCACCTAGCAGGGATTTTAAGAACTGTATTTGTTCAGGCAGAGCTGCACTTAAAGGGCTAGAATGAGGAAAGCCAGCCAAGTTGGAGGCAACTGAAAGGGGCTGATCACCACATGCTGTGATTTTAAAGAAAACGGTGCCCCAATATAAACATATACACTTATTTACTTAGTCAGGTATTTTGGAATTGCCTTTCCAAACATGTGATTTCATAAACTAGCTTACCATCCATATAGTAAACCATTTAATTTTAACACACAAATCATCATCTGAGAACATTAGAGATGGAAGGGACCTTATGGATCATTGAGTCCAGCCCCTGTCAGGGAGGCACAGTGGGGAATTGAACCCCTAAACTCTGGCTTTGCTGCCAGACAACTAAACCACTGAAGTTTGGTATACAAAAGCATAGGAATCTCGGAATGCCTACATCAGGAATGGTCTTCTTAGACTGACTCAGGCCTTTGGTCCGTTTAACTCAATATTGTCAGTTGGAGTTTCTCCTCATCCTACCTGGAGACCTTTGTTATTATCTAGTGGTCTCCCATCCTGGTATAAAGAGGTCCAGCCTTGCCTCACTTCCTAATCAGACAAGATCAGGTGTATTCAGGGCTATATATATAGGATAGCCTGGAATGGTTCCCTTTAACTAAAAGCAGCAGTCTAGGAAGATTCTCAGTAATCTGGGTATGGTTATCCAGAAGATGAGTCATGGCAAGAAGTCCAGTTATCATGACTCAACTTCCTGATAAAAGCAGCAATGTAAGACTATTGCAACCCAATCAATAAAAAACTCACCATGAACAAAAGCAAAAAACAAAACAAAACCCAAATAACACTGAAAACAGAACTAATTTAGATGAAATGAATTTTAAATTGAATTGGTGGATTTTTCATTGTCAAGACTTCAAAGCCCTTTCAATCACAATCACAAGAACCTTTATTGGCATACATTCATATAAAACAGAGGCAGCAAAATGTAAAATAAGAGGTAGGAAGTAAATAAATAGGTTTAAAATGAATTGAAAATTGGGTTAATAGCAGGCCTTGGCCCCAAACTATTTACTGATATTTAAAACAGTGGCCAAATATTCAGCCACTGAGGCTGTCAATTCCGGATGTTTGTCCTCAAGGAGACGCTTTGTTATACTCTCTGGGGATCCAGAAAAATTAGAAATGTAAGGGGTCAGAAGGCGAAGGCGAAGCTTGTGGTGCGAGGGGCAGGAGAGAAGGATATGAGAGGTTGAGTCCGGTTCCAGTAAACATAGTTTACAGAGTCTATTCTCAAATGGAACGTTGTAGTATCTTCCTGAAAGAACTGCTGAGGGAAGGATGTTCAGTCTGGCGAGCATAAAAGCACGCCGCAAACAAGGGTTAATGAGATGTTTCATATAATTTGCTCCTAATCCTGGAGTTGGCATCAAACCATAAAAGTGAGGAGAGCACGTTGGATTGAGCCCTGATGAGATGGTTTGGCCCTCAATATCCCAGATTCTTTGGTGGATGATTTTGAGGATTAGGGATTCTTCACAGTTAATTAGGGAGTCTAGGTCAATTCCAATATGATGAATTTTGGACTGGATAAATTGATACCATTTTGAGACATAGGGGTCTCTTAATAGTTCGTATGCAAGGGAGTTGGAGTCAGGGTGAAAATGAATACGTAGCCAAAACTTAATAGTGGCTGTCCAAGCAATAGTTGATGGCAAATGGAGTCCCAGTTCATTAGCAATGGTATAGAGATTGATCATATTTGGGACACCTAAGATACGACGAAGGAAGGTGGCAGCACACCGGTCAATTTCGGAGTCGACAGCTGAAATCCAGATCGGGATCCCATATAAAAGCTGGTTTATGATTTTCGCCTGAAAAATCTGGAGGGCAGCAGGAACATATTGGTTCCCAGTGTGGAAATGGAACCGAGAGATAGCAGATAGATGGTTATTTATAGCTGATATAGCAGCCCTCCGATGATAAGACCAGGAGAGTTGATGGTGGAACAGGAGACCCAAGTATCTGAAGGATCTCACTTGTTCAACAGGTTTCCCGTTGACTTTCCAGGAGAGAAGTTTCCATGATTTGGAGAATATCAGGATTTTAGATTTCTCTGTGTTAATAGTCAGGTCATTCTTAGAACAGAATTCTGAGAAAGCTGACAAGAGGCGAAGAAGGCCCAGTTTTGAGACTGAAAGGAGCACAGTGTCGTCCGCGTAGAGTAGTATAGGAACCGGAAGTTGATTCAGTCGTGGAGCATGACTATCAAATTTGGCTAGATAACCTGGTAAATCCGACAAGAAGAGATTGAAAAGGGCAGGAGCTAGAAGGCAGCCCTGTTTTACCCCTTTGGTGACTGGAATTTTAGGGGTAAGGAGGCCTTCATGGTTTAGGCGAACTTGACAACTATTCGCAGAGTGGAGCTGACGGATCAGGAATAGCAGGCGAGGGTCAATTCCCAAGTTGGTAAGTTTGGACCACAAAAGAGATCTGTTGATAGAGTCAAAAGCCCCACGAAGGTCAATGAATGCTGCAAAGAGTTTGCCTTTGAAATACTGGGAGTATTTCTCCGCCAAGAAGGATAAAATGAGAGAGTGGTCAAGTGTAGAGTACCCAGCACGGAAGCCCACCTGTTCCTTGCCTGGGAAGTTGAATTTGGACATCCAGTCAGATAGATGTCGCAGAAGATGTTTAGAGTATAATTTCCCAATTACTGAGAGTAGGCTGATGGGTCGATAGTTGCTGGGTATTTCTGGGTTGCCTTTTTTTAGGACTGGAATGATGATAGAAGATAGCCACGAGTCAGGAAGTATCCCAAATTTGTCCACAAAGGTGAATAGGCAGGATAGAGGTTCAGCCCACCAGAGTGGGTTGGCTCTTATGAGATCAGCCGGGATCCCATCTGGGCCTGGGGCCTTACCAGGCTTCATGCTGGCTATGAGTTCGAGGATTTCTTCTTTGGAGACTGGGGGCCAGGCGGGTTCATCGGGGGGCATTAATGGGGCGGCGGAGAGGTCTGGGAATATCGAGTCCGAAAATAGATTTGAGTAATGTACAGTCCAGTCCGAGGCGGAGATTGGTGGGGTTAGAACTGTATTAGAGGAGTGGGTCTCTCGTGAGACCAAGGCCCAGAACTCTTTCGTGTTCTTTGAACGAGTTGCCTGTAGCAGTCTAGACCAGTTGTTCGATGCGTGAGTATGTCTTTTCTCAACTAATAAAGCTTGGCAAGCCTTCTTAGCTTGAAAGTAGAGGGCTGTTGACTCAGAAGAATGGTGGGCGCGTAGTCGTTGGTAAAGCCAGCGGAGGTTTTTCTTGGCGGCCCAGCATTCATGGTCGAACCAGGGAGCAGCTTCCTTAGATTTCCAAAGCCCTTTCAAAAACAAGCACACGGGGAGCTAAGCATACCTCCCTCAACTTGGAACAGGGAAGAAGAAAAGTTGGTTTCTTGAACTGTAGCTCTCATAATATCCCAAGCCACCTTAGCTAGTAGTTCTGCTGTCTGTGGTATTCTGGGAGTTGAAGTCAAAAAAATTATCTTTTCCTGCCTTTGAACTGAATTTGCTGCCCCCCCCCCAAACAGTTCCTGTGTCATGTACCTGGTGACCTAACTGATTGTTTAGGATGGGACTTCAGTGTTTGTGTAGTTCTCTTTTTATTATTATCATTATTTCAATGCCCTTTCACTAGCAGGAGAAAGCCACCAACATCTTGCATTTTCTGAAGTTCACAAATGTTTTGTGCCATTTCATGTTTCCCTCTTTTGTCTAACCTGTCTTTCACCCTTTATCTGTAAAATTCCCTTGGCTATTTTTCGTTTAACAGCAGCATCGTAAAGGCTGCTCTCAGCAACCAATCAGAATTTCCTTAATTTTGAATCTGTAAAAGGCACTGCATTCGGTGGAACTTACTGAGTATTCTTTCTTTGTTTCAGTTGTTCAGTATCCAAGTTCCTGGTAACCACCCCCCACCCCCAACATGGATTGTGCTGCCTCCCTACCTCATAGGGAAGGCATCAGTGGATGGGGGGAGAGAAATCTCCATATGTTCTAGCACTTTTGATTTAGGGAACTTTTTATTGTAGTTTTTTTGCTATTATTTATTTCCATGTTTATTTCTTAGCTTTTGGGAAAGGAGACTATGGTCGTATGGGTTTTTGTTTGTTTTTTACATTTTGCTATTTCTCTCTCTCTCTCTCTCTCTCTCTCTCTCTGTGTGTGTGTGTGTGTGTGTGTGTGTGTGTGTTTCTATCCCCGTCTGATTGATTTTTTCCCATTTCCGTTTCCGTTCCTCGTTTCCGTTACGTAACGGAAAAGGAAACGACAATTACTCTGCCAGAACTCGAACTCGAACTGACGAACGAATATAATTGGGTATGATTTGTCGTTGTCGTTCCTGGCATCGCGGCAATCGCGCAATGCCAATCGGCACAGAAAAAAAGTTTTTAAAAGTAAAAAAAAAACCCTGATTCCCGGCCAAAAAAGCAGGCGAAAATATGCCTGCCTCTGAGAGTGCACCTACCAGAGGGGTGGTTTCTGGGGGGGGTCCCCGGCCTCCCCCCCTCTCCTGTCCTGGGCTGCTCTGGTGGGGGGCATCCTCGTCGTCTCGCCAACTCGCCATGCCATGCGGAATCCAAAATCGGGCGACCGCAATTTATTTTGAAATCGTTGTCCAAAAACACACCAAAGCACCCAGAAACATGTGAAAATTGCTACTATTTTAAAACTGCCAGAATTTTTACAGTAGCAGCAGTGGGTTTTTCTTGCAACAAAATGTCCTCCTCTCCATTGATTTTATTTTATTTTTTTTATATTTTTTTACACCTGCGCAATGATGGGCTGGCCATGGGAGTGGACCATGCAAATTTTTGGAGCCATTCCACCAATCGCATGGCCACTTGGCCACTGAGACTTCTGGGATGTGCCAAAAAGCCCACTAACCCTGCCCTAGCCCTAACCCTAACCCTAACCCTTACCCATACGCCACAGTACACTGTCCTTCTTAGTGGGTCAGAGAGGCACCCAGAGGTGCACCCCACTACTCACCCTAACCTCACCTGTAACTAGCCTAACCCTAGCCCTTGCGCTAACCCTAACCCTAAGCCAGATCTGTGAGTGTGTACTTGCATTGCACTACACGCAAGTATGCTTCCCTTCTTAGTGAGACACAGTGAGAGCCCGCATTCTCTCTGACTGACTGATGCAGAGGAGGCACCCCAAAGAGGGGTGCCTCTGCCAGTCCAGTGTCACTGTCCACTAAGCAAGTCTGCAACTTGGCATGCATATCCATATGGCTATGCATGCCCTTTTGTAGCGGACGAGGAGAGGAGGCACCCACGAGGTGCCTCCAGGAGCCTGCTTTCCCTTCCTAGCGGGTGAGGAGAGGAGGCACCCACCCACCCCAGTGCCTCCAGGACCCCGCTACCCCCCCAAACCAGTACTAACGACAGATGAAAAAGCGAAAAACGAAATGACAAATTTATGAAAAATTTCGCAAAAAACGGAAACGAGCCGAAATGGACCCGTCCCGAAAAACGACAACTCGAAAAAAAAAATTTCCTGGTCGTGCCCATCTCTATTTACCGTGTATTTATTCTCTTAAAGGGTTATGTTTTGGTGGTGATGATGGGGAACGGTTTGTTTTGCTTCTGTGTGAGTGTGGGCCAAGCAGGGGGTGGATTTTGTGACTGTGCTAGTGTGCCAGTGTGTTATGTGGGCGGTTGTTTTCATTGGTTGGGCACAACTTGTGCATTTCCCTCTTGTTGTTCTGACTATGGTTTTTCCCTATGTACTGTGGCCTGTGTTTGGAGTACATAGATTCTCCATTGTCCTGCCTCTGCCCTGTTTTTCTTTTTCAGAGTAGTATTTACAGGCTTTTTGGGACTTTTTGAGGCTACTGCCTGAAAAGGGGAGCAAGGGGGGGGGATAGAATGAAATGACCAGTGAGAGGTTGTTGCTTTTGATGTGTTAAAGAAAAGGACTGGTGCATGAAAGACACGAAAACATAAAGCATCCCCCCTAACTCCCCCACAAAAAAATCAAATATAATTTTGTTCTTGTGCACTTTGCTACTAATTGAAAAAGAGGACAATTGCAAGAATGACCTTCACAGCCAATATGAGAAGCTAGAGAGGCACCCTATGTATGAAGCTGAACGCTGTCCTTTGAAATAATAGTTTGAGATCAGGCTGCTTTCTATCATGAGCAGCAACTCCTTCAGATCACCTCTCTTCTACACCTCAATTTGCTCTTTTGTAGTTTTGTGTCTCTCCGAGTCATTTAATGAACGGCTGTAATACCACTTGATCATGCAAACACGTCTGCATCCACCTGTCTTCAAGTGCTAGTAAAAATAAGATGTTGGTGTCCCCCCCCCCCCGTTACTTTATCTTGCTAGCCAAATGCATCCTTCGGCTGCAAAGGAATACGGCGCATCATATCAAACTGAGGCAGCAGGTTTATGGTGCAGCATTATAGCTGTCTTATTCAGAGGACGTATTCAAGGCTGCCAAAGTGTCATTTATTTTATTTATTTCATTATATATTAAGGGGAAGTCCACCCCAGATATGTTAAGGTCTGGTCTGGTTTTGCATTATTTTTTCCCACTTCCTTTCTTCTTCCCATGTCCGTGAGCTCCCAAAACAACTTCCGCAGCGTCTCCTGATTAAAAAAAAAAATTGGTTGTTTCTTTCGCCTGCTTTCTTAATCTTGCACAGCCACAAATCCCCATGGCTGCCTTAAGGCTGGCTGCAGGTTTGACATTGTTTCAAGGTCGATCTTGCTGCAGATCGGCTACTGAATGCAAACCGTGCGGCAGATTCTGGATAAGGAGCCCATACAAACCGGTTCCTCCTTGTCTCCAGCTAATGACAAAGGTGCCGACTAAGAGGGACCTGAAAAAACATTAGTGGCTTTAATTTGTTTCTCTTCTGTACTGGTGGGCTCTGCACAGCGACTGACGCCGATGGATTGAAATTAGCTAATTTAAAACGATCAAACCAATCAATCGAGGCTCAACCTGTTATTAGAGTCTCAGTTTGCTCCAAAAGTGGGAAAACACACTGGCTTAGTGAACATTACTTCCATGGCTCTTATTGATTTCTAACACATTTCCCTTCTTTAGGCTGGCTACATTTGTAGAAAACATAAGGAGGGCTACTAAAAAATTTTTTAATACTGCAAGCCATGTCTGTCTTCCAGGTGAACAAAGCTCATGCTGAATTCACATTGGTGAGGCATTCTTTTATGCACAAGTACCTTTAGCTAGGGAGTGTTTTGTTTTTTTCTTTTTAAAGAAAAGCCTTCTTGCAGATGTGCAGATTGATAGGCCTAATTAAAAGTACACAAATAGTATCACCAAAGCCAGTGGGATTTCATATATCCTTTCTGTTCATCACACAATTGCTTGTCTCAATTAACAATTCATCTTGTTGGATTGCAGTGCTGAGCTCTGTGTTTCTGGGTAGGGTCCCACAGGTTGACTCCCACCTCAGGTCACCGTTATCAGCCTGAATCTTGTACTTGCTTACAATGTGTCTATATGTACATGTGGGTGGAATCTATATTACACTAGCCACATCTGACCAAATTTATGCTACCCCTGCTGGCAGGTGCTGATCCATTGAGAAGATGCAGAGGGCCATCCAACCATTCATACGAGGAGATATGTCTACATGGCAACCACCTGGAGATAGCAGCACTGGTATTAGAGGTCAGCATGGCTGGGCAAATGCCAAAGGGCATGCCGTCCTGAAGGGTCAATCATCAGCCAAGAGTGTCCACAATGATATTCGTAGGAGGGAGGGATCCACCCAATGTCACTTTGGTACACAACTACAGCATTGTGTGTATCTTAAAATAACCAGTTCATTTAGGAAGATGAGGTGCAGATTTCCCTCTTGCCACATGTGGAACCTATATCATCAACCCAAAAATGATGATGTCCTTCCTTTTGTCCAATGTACCTGCCGAACCATGCTCAGTTTTCTGCTTCCAGGGAAAGGACAATCTCAATCAGGCCAGTCCATGGCAGCCATCTTGAAAAACCATAAGAACATAAGAAGAGCCATGCTGGATCAGGCCAAGGGCCCATCTACTCCAGCTTCCTGTATCTCACAGTGGCCCCACCAAATGTGTCTGGGAGCACATGAGACTAGATATCTGTCTCTTCATACCACTCCCCTGCATCTGGCCCTTGAAGTACCGAAACCAGTGTGCAATACCAAAGGCATCATCAGCCGTTCACTTGATTCTCAGGGACAAATAGGTACTGCTGAGGGTGCTGGCTTGAGGTGCTGACTGCAGCCCTTAAATAGTATATTGTAATAATCGGGCAGTATACAAATTTAAAAAACAAGCAAGCAAGCAAGCAAACACAACAGAGTGAAAGAAAGTTAGGGAGCTGCAGCAGCATCACTACCTGCTACTTATGGACAGGATGCCCTAATCAGCTGCTCTTGCCATGATAGTATATTTGGAGCAGGGCTCTCAAAGAAAGGTTGCCGTGCTTTCTGTTGGATCTGCCCATCAATTCAAACAGAAACAGTGCTTTCAAAGAAAAAAACGAATGACAATATTCATAACGTTGTCTCCGAGCTTGCAAAAATAAAAGCACAACTCATAAATTCCTCCAACAAGCAGGGTCTTCACCAATTGCTGATCCCTCCTCCTAAAGGAAACCTTTCCAAGTTCAGAGCCCTATGAATAGCTTCTCATAAGTAAGTCTCACTATGGGCAGCCAAACACAATGCTAAGTGCATATTGATCGGATTGTGGCTTTAATTTGTCTCCAAGTATTTGTGCCCAACCTCATCATATATAAAAGGCCTATAGCCAAGAGTACAGTAGCCCTATGGATACCGGCATGATTCATTGTTTTCCAGAAAGCTAAAAGTAGTGGGGAAATAACACAAAAAGAAGAGGGGAGGTTGAGCCTGCAAGAGAATAATACTAAGAGCACTGCAGGATCAGACCAAAAGTTAGCATTTGGTCCCTGGAGTGACCAATCAGATGCCCACAGGAACTTCACCCTGTTAGCTGTGACCCTCAGCAATGTGATCTCAATGGGACCACATTGTTATGGAGCCCAGATGTTAGGTTCCACAACATCTGGATATTCTAGATCATCAGTTTCTTGTGTTCCTTGCACCCAGAGTCCTTACTCTTCCCATTAGTTCCATAGCCAACTGCTCTAATTCATAAGCATCTAAAAAATTCAAACACTTTGATGTTACCAAAGCCTGCATTTATCCAATGTGAGGGGTGACAGAAGTCACTATTTAGCACAATCGTTTCTCCTTTTAAAAAATCCTCCTTGATTTCCTTCTCCAACAATGAGCTTGATTTCTAATTTGTCATATGCCTGGTTCTTTAGTATGGATTTTTTTTCAGTCACTGTGACTTCTAAGTGTGTACAGTATATGTCAGGAAAGGGGGTGTATATTTATCTATTCACAAACACAGAGCTTGGAAATGTTACATTTTTGGTTTGGGATTCCTAAATCCTTCAGCCAGCATGGATAGGCTGGCTGGGGAAATTCAAGAAGCTATACTCTAAACCAGTGGTTCCCAACTTTGGTAACTCAGGTGTTCTTGAACTGCCATTCCCAGAAGCCTTCACCACTGGCTGTGAAGGCCAGGGTTTCTGGGAACTGAAATCAATAACTTTTCTGAGCTGTGCCGACTCACTGTTGCTGCCTCGCTCTTGGTGCACCCATGGAGTGAGCACACTGTTGTCTGTATTGCATGCAGGTAGGAGTCTAACTCCTCAAAAGAACTGCAGAGGGATGCTTTGTTGTTCAGAAGAATTTTCTCAGGCTTCCAGCTCAAGACATTACATGGGCCTCCCCAACATTGCCAAGCCCAAAGCAGAAAGCATGTCTCTGGTTTAAGACAAGACATCTATAAGACAAGGGTCTGGATCCAGACTTCATCGCATTTAGGGCAGCTCCATTGAAATCAATGAAGCCTGTGTTAGGCATGATTCACGATCCTTCTCTTGATTCAAATAGGTTTATGCTGGCCAAGGCTAATGCTAGCCCAATATGTGGAAGCAAAATCATCCGTCCTGGGTTGTGATAGGCTTGACTGAGACAGGTATGGAAGCCTACCTGTGATGCAGTGGGACAGGACCATAGAGCAATCCAGTTGCCTGTTATTATTGTTGATGTTGTAAACCTCCCGGAGTTCCTTTGGAAGATGGATGGTAAATAAATAAATAAATAAATAACTCAAATATTCAAGGAAATGATCAGCAATGAAACTGTTGATTTTGAAGATGCACACAAATATTTTAACACATGAGGAAATGCTAGAGGCTAAAGCAGTGGAATCCAGGAGCTCAGGTTAAAGTAAGTGAAGTGTTTTGAGTGACCTAATTAATACACTTATTAGTTTTTAAATAAATTAAATTATGTCCCATCTTCTCCAGTAAATGTGCATTTCCAGATTTCTCCCCACACACACACACACACTTACACTTAAGTGCTCCTTCTCTCTTCAGTTCTTCAAACTCCACAACATCTGGGAAGCCTTGGGCCTCTTTCCTTTGACCATGGGTAGCCAAAGGGAACCTTTCAGATGTTGTCAGACTGCAACTCCCCTTATCCCTAACATGCATAGCAAAAGACATGGAAGGCTGGGAGTTGTGGTCCAGCAACATCTGAGGGTACTTCCTTCAGACCTAATACTCAGTCAAATCAAAAGCCAATAACGAGTGAAAATATCTACTGATGCCCACCTCTTTTTACCTTTCCCTTCTTCCTCTCTCTCTCGGGAGCATGAAACTGTGTGGTGCCATCTAGCACAACATCATCACCTATACATTGACTTGGAAATAACTCCCATGCATTTCACCCGGAACTGTCTTCTAGGCTTAGAATTTATAAGGTTAAAACAGAAATGCCAGGGAATGGCTATAGTTGGGCCATGAGCATGGGACTTGGCCTACTGAGGCCCGAGGCCTCAACAAGACAAGCAAACTCATCAAGTGACCTTGAGCCAGTCACTTTTCCACAATCTGGTCTACCTCACAGGTTGTCATGAAGCCTTCTATACTATCTTGAGCTCACTAGAGGAAAGGCAAAAAGATAGAAATGTGACAAATGTCCAAGGATTGGTAACATAAAGTAAAACAATTTGGTGATGCTGTGAAGCATAGATTGTTCAGGTCAACCAAGCAATGCTGATACAGCACCATCCATTCCTCTATAGGTACAGTGGCAAGCAACTATAGGAACCAACAGGGCCGTAAAGACAAGCATTCTTGCCTACCTCCCTACTGATCCCCAGATCACATGTAAATTGCAAACCAGGACATGAGGGAGATAATAGACTTCTGGAATCCAGAAGTCTCTCCTTTTCTGCCATGACCAATATGCCGTAGCACACATATTCTGAGGAGAGGTCCGAGAGGAGAAAGGGCTTCATTTAGTTCCCATGCCAGTTATTTCGCTTGGATGCAGATTTACCCCAAAACTGCTGCACCATTTCAAGGATAATATTTTTTAAAGGCAATTAAATTTGGGGTGATCCAAGAGCCTAAAGATGTATGAGGCTGCTGTTAAAAATGCAAAAAAATAATAATAATGAGCAAAGCAATATGAATAAGAATGTTTTGTGTGTGTGTGTTGCCTAGGATTGACCCATTTACTCAGATCACTTGCCAGACAGAAAGGCTTATACTTCCTTGCACATAAAACAAAATTAAACTGAGTAATTGCTGAAATAAATGGTTTAGTATGTCTTGATATCGCAGACTGCATCCACACAGAGCAACATCAGCCACAATTCTCTCACCAACAGTTTAAATAAGCCTGTGGGATAAAATCCAAGCTGTGTATGACTTGCAAAATCATTGGAAGTCTACCAGTGACCTTCAAACCAAGCTTTAGCAGGACTTGGAAATGCTGGTTAATGGAAGAACATCAGATGATAAAATATGCACCGTAATGTACAGTGCAGAGGCAATAAACCCTCCGTAAGGGCATTCAAATAACAAAGTCATATAGCAGCTTTTTTCCCTTTGGACATTTGCTTATAAACTACTTGCATCATTCCTGGGAATACAGCAGCACCTCCATTAAAAAAAAAAGATGCCAGCCAATACAGAACACAAGAAGACATTCTACAGATCAACTTCTTACTGCAGCACTCCCTATGCATCTGAAGCTATGTGAGCTATCAAAATCCCATCTGACACATCTATATACCAGTCTATCAGTCCAATCATGATGGCTCTCTACCACATAACCTGGGGTTATAGTGAGTCTCTTGAGAGGACAACAAGCCGGAGGCCATTCACTTTTCCCCCACCAAATTACAGCCTGTAAACTTCCTTAACTGTGAGGCATGATATTGAAAATGTTTAAAACAGGTTTACAGAGACAACATGGGTGACATCATCCCATCGTCTTCCTGTAAGAAAGCACACATCTAGCACTCGGTTCCTCTAATTTAGGGTAACTCTCCACAATCCCTGCAGGGATTCTTCCAGACTTTTCACTTTGAAGTACTAAGAAGTCAGGAACAATGAGTACCAAAAGATGGAGAGAAGAAACAGCATCTCTGTGTTCAATTACTGGAAGTACAAGAGCCATAACGATAGGCTTGAGGCAACTCCCGGTGTGTTCCCTCTTGATACTGAAACTCAGCCACCAAATACAGCAGTACCTCTGCACATGACAAAATGCATACACTAGGCATTATGTATTGCTTTGAAGTCACCATGCAAAGGGGGGGAAATTATGTCATTCATTTCAGTGATCTACATACACTGGGCTTCCTGAAATCATTTAAACAATAAGACAGTTGATATGAAACTTTGTCAACTCAGAGAGGAAACAAATAAAACTGTGGATCCTGAGGTAGTGACACAATGAAACCAGCCAGATAAAACGTCCTTTCATTACAAATTCCACAGTCATGCCTTAGGGTTCCTTCTTTCCACTTAGCAATCACAAAACAGTGCCATTTCCGCTCTTACCTCCTAAGGCTTGTTTCATCACAAATTCCATGGCGATGGCTTTAGATTCCTTCCCACCAGATCACTTCTCACATGCAAGTCAGACAGGAGACAAGTGCTTGAGTTGCAGCCTGTCCTGGATTCACAAAGCAAAAGATTAGCATCAGGGCGGCTGCGTTTAGTATTCTGGCCCCCGCTCCATGTCTCACTGCATTAAAGCTACTTGTCCTTTAGGTTGAACACCAAAATGCAGACACATACATGCACTCACATGCAATTTTTTTTAAATGTTGAAGCGGAACTCACTTGCTCATGTTCTAGACAGCAAGAAAGCATCACAAATTGTTTTAACATCCTGCAGTGGCTAGCACATAGGTAGTAATTAAAAGGAGGCAGCCCCTGCCAATATACTCTTATACTACAGTGCGGGTTTGGTGGGGGATTACTCCAGAATTAAGGGACATTTCACTCCAAATCTCTGATAGAAAATCAAACCAAGTGGCAGAGCTCTGTCAAATAAATAAATACATTACTGACTGGACTCTCGTTTGCTATGAAAACAGATCTGCCTGCAGAGCTGTTCAATTCAATATACAGGGCACCTGTTTCCTCTATAATGGACCATCAGAGGGAATTGTCTGCTTCAAAACAAGACACATTGTTTTATCTGACATTTTCTAACTAAAGAGTTAAACATCTCCAACTTGTGTTTCTTGAGTGATCTGGAGAGAGGCTGCTTGGAAGAAGTGAGAGCTCTAGCCATGAAGAGTGGAGGCAGCACTGGGGGGCATTTGAAGGTTGAAGCACTTGAATTCTCGGCAGCAGGCTTCTCTGTCAGAACCTCTTAATGGCCAGCCTTGTGTCCGCATCATTGACCACAAGAGCCACTCCAGTCAAATTGAGTTAAATACCAGACACATTATTGGGGGGGGGGGGAGAGAGAGAGATGGAGATTTAATGAAAGTTGGCCGCCCAAGTGGCTTCAGTATCACGTATGCCAACAGAACTTAAAAGCTAGACTGAATAGTTCTCCCATATAGGTGTATGCACAAATACTAATTTAATGGAAAAAAAATTCTGAGGACATTTCATTGAGATCAGACATGATCTCAATGAAATGTCCTCAGAACAAAACGGTGGCACAACATTTTAAGCTGGGGCTACAAACCTGGGGCTGTCCACTGGAGAGTTAAAAAAAAGTGTCTTTTCCCCTTTATGAGTCAGAGGTTCCACATGTAGTGTTGTGTGCATTATTTGGCCATGCCCTGACTGCCTGCACAACACAGTTTGCACTCCAATAGGCAATAGGAGCTTTTTGCAATTTGACCCTTCTTAACTCATGCCACCCAGGCACTCTCTGGGGTAGGAGACACATAGGTTTCGTGATTCTGCAAAGAGAAGCCAACACACTCCAGATTCTTCCTAGTACAGTGTTAAACCACGCACATGGCTTCAGTTTTAAATAAAGGTGCAGAGGGCCATTCTTTAGGCAAAGGCAAAGGGGGGGGGGAAAGATTGAAGGAAAAGCAGGCTAAGCTGGAAAACATGCCCTGCTGCATCCATTGCCAATTTTCCCTCTCCAAACTTCTGCGATCAAGAGTGCTGTGCCCTCATGCTCCTGATGGGGAGGGATCGATGCATGCACCAAAAGACAGAGAGGCATGCTCCAAATTCCAATGAGGATGCAGTGAGGCTCCACGCGTAAAGAGAAGTGGGAAGGACTTTTCCATGCATTACATTTGGCATCCAGACATCGGGTTCCCAACATGATTTTTATAATAATAATAATAATAATAATAATAATAATAATAATAATAATAATAATAATAATAATAATAATAATAATAATAATAATAATAATAAAAAACCTCAAGTGTTTTCCCCAAGCAGATCAGAGAGAAAGAAAGAAAAACTTGCATGGGCCAGTGGAGTGGAAAACCCCTCCCAGTCCAGTTCTGAGTAGCTTTTAAGCCAGCAGCATGCAGATAATAAGCTTGTCCCATTTGGATCCCGCAGGGGCACTTTTGCCTTCTCCTTTCAACAGCCCCGGATTGCAAGCTCTGCAACAGCAAAGTGGCCTAGGGGCTGGCTTTGGCTTTTCCGTGCCTGCCCCAGCTTGTAGAATAGCTTTGCCCCTCAGAGATCAAAGGAGAAACCTCGTGGGGGGGGGCAGTGCGGTGAGCTCTCAGCAGAGGCCAGAGCGTTCAAGCCGAAGCCGGGAGAGGGGGAGGGTGAGGGAGGGGGGAATAGTGTGTTTTCAGCACCAAGGACACTTCCCAGCGTCCGGGCGGTGCCTAGGCTATTACTAAAGATGCGTGGCTGGGCGCCGCTGCATCAGCACCCTGGACAGCTCCGAGCCCCGGAACCAGGACGGGAAGAAAGGCAAGGAGGGAATACCTTTTCACAGCGCCTGACTGCCGGCGGCTCGCTGTCCTCCCGGTGCGGCGAAAAAGAATCAAGGCGTTTCTTCACAAGAGATCGGTCTTCCGCTGCTCTCCGGGGTCCATGTGTGACCCAGGAGCGGAAAGCGTCGCTGGAGGGCAGGCGGAAGGGGGAGAGGCGCCCCCACACAAAGAAGTTCCCTCTTGCTTCCTTCCAACCGTGTCCGGACAGGACGAGATGGACCCGCAGGAGAGCAAGGACCAGCCAACAGTGCCTTTACTTTGACTACTGCCGCTTTTTATCACGGGATTTCCGGACCATCCCACTGACACTATTCCCTCCTTTACACACTCTACGCTGGCTCCTTCCTCCTCCTCCTCCTCCTCCTCTCTCTCTCTCTCCCTCAACCCCCTCCCGCCTCCCGCCTCCCGCTACTGATGCTGCTGGGTCGGCATTTCTTGACTGGCTCTCTCTCATTCGCTCCTTTTCTCCCCCTCCCATGGTAAGGGCTAGGAAAGGTGAGCAACTACTGGTGCCGAAGGACCTGGCTGTTCCTACGCCTGCAGGGATGGAGGCCAGGCTTCAAATTCACCGGGTGGTGACGGTATAGGGGTTGGGCGTTGGGGTTGTGGGGGGGGGTTGGGGTAAGTGTTCTGTCTCTAAATCGAGGAAGTCCTCAACCACACTCTAGAGACGTCTGGACTCGTGGAACAAAGAACGCACCTCCTCGCCCCCCACCCCACCCCTGTTTGCACCTTGAACAGGCCAGTATTGGAAAGGTGTGGGGGGGGAGGGGGGGAGGACAGCATTTGCTGAACTGAGCAGATGGACAATATTTTTAAGAAGACAGCACCCCGGGGTCGTTTTGCTTAAAACCCGGAAGGAGAGAGGGACAGGTATGATATGGGGGGGGGGGGAGCTGGCGGGGACGCCAAGTCAGCATTTTCTTTGCCCAGCCTCGCTTGGAAGCCGTGTTGTTGTCGTCACGCCTCAGACCCGTGACTCCTCCGGCTATTCTTGTGTTTGTGAGCCGCCAACTGTTCCGGGAGAAGGAGGCAGCGAGGGGAATTGGGGGGGGGGTATCCGGCGAGGGCTAGAGGGGGGCACTGCAAGGTCAAAGGAGGACAAGAGGCCCTTATGCGCCCCCATGGCAGAAGCAAGGGCTCTGTGGCTCCCCCCCCCCCCCCCCCCCCCACGCCCCGTTTCCCCCACAAGCTGTTGCCCAATACATGAGGGTTTGGGTGGTGTTTCGTGACGGTGTCTCCCTCAGCCGTCGCTTTCCTTCCCTCCCTCCCTCCCTCTACCAGAAGTAGGGGCTTCTGAAGGTTAATGGCATGGTGCCGTATAACTGGGGAGAGCCCAGCTTTGCAGACGCAGCCTCTGGTGAGGCGTGTCGGAGGTAAATGAGGGCATGGGGACGACAGCTTGGAAAAAAAGAAGACACCGTAGAGCTTGGATCTCATCGTGGGAGGAACCGGGGCGGGGGAGGGGAGAAAGTCATGGAGAACCGGGTTGCAAGAGATAAGAGGGGAGGGTCCCGAGATAGCTTGGGTACGGATAGAGGCACGGGGACGTTTCCTCCTTCGGTCCAGGTGGCCCCACCGCTTAAGCGGCGAGTCTTTTGATCTCGCCCACCCCCCACCCCGCCACCGCCCGCCCCCAATCCCGCCAGACACTCGGAAATAAAAATAAAAATGCGGCAATGGTGCGGCAATCCTCTTGCTGCAGAGACCGGGTCAGCTGATGTAGAGATTTCCCCCCAAATAGCTAGGCTCTTTCTCTCCTTGCGTGACAAAAAGGAAATGGCCCGGTGGGGCTCCAGCAAAGAAATCGAAGGGGTGGAATGGGAGTGGGGGAAGGGCTTGTTCCGGGCTATGAGGGGGGGGGGGGCTCCCGTTCAAAAACCGAGTGACTGAGAAGAATCAGCCCGGCTCTGGAGAGGAGGGATTGGCGGTGGATCGGGACCGAGTAGGCCGTTGCTGTGCCTCCGGCTGGATTCAAGGTCAAAGGAGGGAAGCACAACTTGGGAGTACCAACCACGTGAGGAAAAGGGGAATGGGTTGACCCAAATGATACACGGAGGGGGACTGAAGCCTTAGGGCATCCACCACAGCCCGCTCTCAGGCATGTTTGCTCCCAAACACAGGCAGAGTGTTCAGTGAAGCTTGCTTTTCTGGGCCACTGGCCTGAGACTGCAGCTTAGATCTTTCAATCACTTGTAAAACAGGTTTGGTTAGTGCCTCCCAGAGAGGTTCTCTCTCTCTCTCTCTCTCTCTCTCTCTCTCTGTGTGTGTGTGTGTGTGTGTGTGTGTGTGTGAGAGAGAGAGAGAGAGAGAGAGAGAGAGACCCTGACTTGCAGCAAAAGCAAACGAAGAATGATACAAGCTTTCTTTTAGGGCATCATTGGAGAGCATCTGACGAAGAGGACCACAGTCCAGGGGCAATAATAACATATGCCAGCCTTTTAAATGCTGCAAGACTGCTGGTTGTTGTTGTTTTTCCTTCATAGAGTTAAATCCTTCGTGAGTTATTGCATTCCCAATCTTCCTCACTCTTCATTTTCTCAGGACTGATTCACACAGAGTTTTTTTTTTGGGGGGGAGGCTCTTACTCATGCAATGATTGCAACATCAAGGGATGACCTATGAACATAGAGAGGCCATGACAGATCGAACTCCATAGTGTCATATTACTTCACATCCTATCCAGTTGATTCACATGCTTAGATGCTTGTCAAAGTGTAGAGAAACCAAATGATGGAAATCTGAACTAGGTAGCTGTTACTTATTGTGTACTTGTGCACCACACTCTCACTCCATTTGGGACCTCTCTCAAACGCATACGCAATAAGGCAACTTAGAAAGTTGACACAGGACCGTGGAAGCAATGCAGAGCACAGATCCAAGTTCTGTAAAACTACGTAAACATGCAGTAAACAAGAAAACAAGCTACATTCAACAGTAGTTGATAATTCCTCCAAAGTCACTGCCTGTTGGTTGGCAGAGGTCAATTAAGATGACCATTGTTAGGGCATTCCAAAATCATGACATGATGCTCAATGGCAGATGAACACCCAGCGGGTGGATCATCTACTTTATTGGAGTGTGAAAGACTTCTTCATATTGTCCTGTGCTGCATCCTTTATAAACCGCACACCCGCTTTGTTTTGTTCTTTTAAATCAGAGAAGTGGCTTGGTTTTTTCTCCCTAGCATTACTGCACCTCTGATTTGCGCATTTTGCTTAGAACAATCCAAGATGACAGGTATGTGATCAATGGAAGCAAACTTACAAAGGTGTCCTGGTCATAAACCTGCAGAATGTCTAGACCAGGACTTGCATATCAAACCTGACACATTATAAGACAAACATATTGGCAAAAATAAATTACCTCCTAAGCATATTTATTTTTATTTATTTATTTAATTCTTGTATTTATATCCCGCTTATCTACTACATGTAGTACTCTAAGCGGCTAACAAGAGCAATAAATGCCAAATCAACAATAATAGAGTACATCAAATATAAAGCATAAACAACGTAAGACAATTAAAACAACATTACATGTAAAATCCTCCTGCATCCCAGCATGCGGAGGAGCAAATCCTAGCAGGATTAAAAATAGACACGGCAAAAAACAAACTAATTTGGAAATGGTAACGATGGCGGGGGGGAACTAATTGAAATCACCAAAGGCCTCTCGGAACAAAAAGGTTTTTAAAGCTTTCCGAAAGGCCTGCAGGGACTCTGCAGAGTGCACTTCGCAAGGGATGGCATTCCAAAGGGAAGGGGCTGCCACTGAGAAGGCCCGGTTCCGAGTAGTCGTCTTCCGGGCCTCTCGTGGAGTGGCAACCCGCAGCGAGTGCGCTCGCACCTGCCGAACAGGACGGGCTGAGGTGGATCGCTGGACGATACGCTCTGTCAGGTAGTCCGGTCCCAAGCCATGGAGGGTCTTATAAACTAAAACCAAGACCTTGAATCTAATCCGGGCTGCAACGGGCAACCAGTGCAGGCGGGCCAGAACTGGGGTGATGCGGTCATAACAACGCGCACCAGCCACCAGTCTAGCCGCCGCATTCTGTACCCGCTGCAGACGCCGGAGAAGAGTCAAGGGCAGCCCCATGTAGAGCGCGTCGCAGTAGTCCAGTATCGAGATCACCAGTGCCTGGACCACTGTTCTCAGAGAGTCAACATCCAGGTACGGGCGGATCTGGGCGATCTGACGAAGATGGTAATAGGCGGCCCTGGTCACCGACGCCACCTGCGCCTCCATGGTCAGTGCCGGGTCCAGGACCACACCCAGATTCCGCACCCTCTCCACCAGCTGGAGGGAACCCCCCCCCCAGACAGGGAAGAGGTCCACCGTACCCAGATGGTGAGCTCCCAAAGAACATGACCTCCGTCTTCTCGGGGTTGAGCTTAAGCCTGTTCGCCCCGGTCCAAGTCAGCACGGCATCCAGGCACTCATCAAGGATCCTCACAGCTTCCACTGCAGATAGAGCTGCTGATGACAGCAGACTCCAAATCTCCTAATGACCCCAGCCAGCGGCCTTACGTAGATATTAAACAGCATAGGGGACAGCGACGACCCCTGTGGAACCCCGCAAGGGAGTATCCAAGGAGCCGACAGCTCCCCCCCATGCTGAACGTACTGTGGACGGCCCTCCAGGAAGGATCGGAGCCAACTGCGAGCAGTGCCTCCGATTCCAACCTCAGAGAGCCGATCCAACAGGATACCGTGGTCGACGGTATCAAAGGCCGCTGACAAATCCAGGAGAACCAACAGGGTAGAGCAACCCCTGTCGGCCGCCCAGATTAGGTCATCTTGCAGCGCGACCAAAGCTGTTTCGGTCCCCCGACGAGGCCTGAACCCGGACTGGCAAGGATCGAGGCACTGCCAATCCTCCAGGTACAACTGCAGTCGGACCGCCGCCACCCTCTCGATCACCTTACCCATAAACGGGATGTTAGCAATGGGACGGTAGTTAGCTAAAGCGTCCGAACAAAGGCCTGGTTTTTTAAGAATGGGCTTGACCACCGTCTCCTTCAGACGGGAGGGAAAGACCCCCTCACTGAAGGAGGCGGTGGCGATGGCCGAAGCCCATTCGGCCATAGTCCCGCTGGCAGCTTTTATAAGCCAGGCAGGACAGGGATCGAAAGGGGTGGACGTCGGCCGGCAGCAAGCCATAGCCCTAGAAGCCTCGACAGCAGAAACAGGCCCAAGCGCATCCAACCGAGGCGATGAAGGCGGACCAGCAACAGGGGATGCCGGGACAGTACCACTGCAACCGGAGTCGAAGCCGGCCCGGATGGCCTCAATCTTAGATCGAAAAAAGGCTGCAAAGTTCTCACTACTGAAATCAGTAGGAGGAGGCCTGGCCAGACTAGGATTGGAGAGGTCCCGAACCACCCGGAAGAGCTCCGCCTAGCGGTTCGAGGCCTCACCAATTCTCAGGGAGAAAAAAGATCTTTGAGCCTCCCTGATCACGTTGGTATAGCGACTAGTCTGGGATACAACAGCAGCCTTATTAATAACCGTCCGGGTTCTTCTCCATCTGCGCTCTAGTCTTCTCCTCATCTGCTTCATTGCTTGGAGCTCAGGCGTGAACCATGGTGAGGACCGAGCTCGGCAACGGAGAAGACACTTAGGGGCGATCCGGTCGATGGTATGGGCAGCTGCATCAAACCAATGGTTAGCCACAACCTCGGCCGGCACGCCAGTCAGTTCACCAGGAAACGCCCCGAAGACCTCCTGGAACCGGGAAGGGTCCATAAGTCCTCGGGGACGGGCCAAAACAGGAGGCCGGTGGTCCACGCGAGAAGGGGCTGGGATTGCCAGGGGGAAAGAAAGCAGGTGGTGGTCTGACCATGACACAGGCAGGGAGGCAATGCCCCCTACCTCCAGACTCGAATTCCCCGACATGGAGGAAAAAACCAGATCCAGGGTGTGACCAGACCTGTGAGTGGGGCATACAACATGCTGGGACAGACCCATGGAAGCCATGGATTCCATGAACTCCAGAGCTGCACCGGAAAGTTCACCGCCGGCATGCACATTGAAGTCACCCGCCACCAAAAGGCGTGGGGACCTCAACAGCGCCGCCGCGATGAACTTGGAGAGCTCCGGCAGGGATTGTGCTGGGTTGCGGGGAGCAGGGTAGCCCAGCACAATGCAAAATCTGTCCCGCTGTCCCACCAACAGGTGAAGCCACTCTAACCCCTGGCTAACCAATATCGAGGCCCTGCAGACATAAAGAGAATCCCGATGAACGATTGCGACCCCTCCTGCCTTCTGGCCCTCCAACCTTCCCACACCCTGGACCAGATATCCGGGCGGGCACAAGAGGGAGAGGGAAGCCCCCCCCTCCATACCCACCCAGGTCTCGGTGATGAGAGCCAGGTCAGCCCGCCCATCTTGGATGGAATCATATATAATGGGGATTTTGTTGTGGACTGACCTGGTATTCAGCAGAATGCAGGTAAGGTTGGAGGCGCTGGAGAAGTGACTCCTGGACACGTGGCACCTAGCCGGGGGGTCAGAACGCGGGACAGGCACAAGATGCCTGACCCGCGTTCTTCTGATCTGACGAACCCCATGGCTACTAGCGTACCGTCCACGGCCCGTCACAGTTGGTATATGAGTCCCTGCAAACATGGCAGAAAAAAGAGAGAGGGGGGGGAGGAGACTCTAACAGACAGCTAAATAGCCTCTAACAAACAGCTAGGCAAATACAAATAACTGCAATGGAAAATTACAAAATACACAACAAACAATTAATAATAATACAATACTGAACCCGCGAAGAGGCTCTAACAGAACAAACAACTGAATAAATCCAAATAACTGCCTTTAAAAGCAAATATATATATATATACAGTATACTGTACACTCCCGCCAGGGGACAGATGGGAAAAGCATAACAAAAGGGAAAATGGAATCTAGGGACCGGGAGAGAGGCGGGGGAGGGTGGCCTGATGGCATCAACATGGGGAGGCTAGGAAACGAATGGGAATAGGAAGGGGATAAAACAAAAGGGAAGAACGATCTATGGATCAAGACAGGGGAGGGGGGTGCCTGATAGCGCCAGCATAGAGCCACGATGGAAGAGCCGATTCGTAGGGTCGATGGATAAGACGTCTAGGTGCAGCTCTGGCAGCCAGATCGCCACCTAGCTGTTGTTGGCAAGTGAACAAATGAAGCACCACTCTGGGCAACGCTGGCGGCCGACCCACCGCCCGGGAAGGTGGGTGCAAACCGAGCACCCGAGCTGCAGCGTCCCCAAAGCCACACCGGCGGCCGAATCGCCACCCGAGAAAGGGCTGGTGGGCCAGACGCCGCCAAGGCGGCGTCAGTCCTCGCCCTGCCGCCATGTTAACCAAACGGCGAGGCCTCACCCGGCCGGCACCGGCAGCCGAAAACGCTACCCGAGGGAGACGGTGGTAGCCCTCCACGGTCTTCTCAAACCAGGCAGCAGGAAAAACATCTCCGTTCGGATGGAACTGGGGCAGAAACACACTCTGGGCCTCTCCGGCGGCCGGCATGCCGCCCGAAGACAAACAGCCAAGGAAAACGCCACCAAAATGGCGGTTCCCGATCGCCGGCAGCTGAAGCGCTGCCCAAGAATTGAGCCAACCTCCCCCGGTCGCCGCCACGCTCCAGGCTCTGGCGACCCACAGCTATTCGAACTGAGCTCAGCAACAGCCCCGGCCGACAACTCCCGAGCCTTCAGACCGTCGGGGGGACGACCTGAGCAGTGCAAGCCCTTCCCCGAGGAGCCCACGCCGGGAGCGAGGGGCTGATCGGGTCGGAGAAAGGACGGACGCCAGCGGCAGGAAGGGGTGCTGGCGGCCAGGTGGAACACCGCCGCCAAAGCCGCCGGGGCGAGATGCCACCAGGAACAAGCCCCCCGAAAAAACAGAAGGAGGTAGGGGAGGGGGGGAAAAGAAAGGGGGAAAGGAAAGGGGGAGAGAGGAGGGAACACCCAGCCTTACCGACCAGATGGAAAGTTGAGCCGGTCTGCTCGTCGAAACGACGGCTACGCTGGGCCCCCTTGAGCCCCCTTAACCCCCCTTAAACCCCTCGAGTCCCAACGAAGCCCTTGCCAGCTTCCCCCACCTTGTCCCTGGCAGGATAAAAAATATTAAAGAATAATATTAAAGAAAAATATTAAAAAATATTAAAGAATAAAAACAAACAAGGCAGCGGTCCTCCAAAAAATAACAGAGCGCCGGGATGCAAAAGCAACCAGGGAACGCTGCCGCCCGCCATCTTGGGTTAAGCAGAGGCAATTGTTTTGGGTACCGATCTCGCCTGATTTTGGAAGCTAAGTAGGGTCAGCCTTGGTTAGTACTTGGATGGGCAACCACCAAGGAATACCAGGTGCTGTATGCGGCTGGAGTAGGAACTGGCAAACCACTCCAGTATTCCTGCCAAGAAAATTCCATGGACATGGAGTCACGAAGAGTCGGTCATGACTGTAACGACACAACACACACGCACACACACACACAGAGAGAGAGAGAGAGAGATAAGACATCAGGACAAAAAAGAGACCATATGTGAGACAGATCAACTCAACTCAAAGAGTCATGGTCTTGGGTTTGCAAGACCTGAGCACAGCTGCTAATGGTAGGATCTTTTGGAGTTCTCTAATTCATTGATTATTTTCACTCTCCAGACTCATTCCACACCCAAGCACAAACTTCCTCCAAAACACGCACAGTGAGAAGAGTCTGAGCTGCACTTCAGAAAAATTAAATCTGCACAAAACCATACCAATATTTAAAAACAAAAACAAATGGCTGAATACACATATATTTGATAAATATGCCCATGGGGGAAATGAATTTTTAAAATGTTTATTAGAAAGGCGCACAAAATATATGTGGACTAATCCTTTAATAAATTCCCTGGGTAAAAATTACAAGACAAAGCCTCTGTAAAGATTCTCAGTCATCCAGGTGAGTTTATCTGGAAGCTGAGTCATGGCAACCGGACTTCTTTTTCTTGAAAGACTGAAATGTTTCGCTGCTCATCCAAACAGCTTCTTCAGTCTGACAAAGCTATTTGGATGAGCAGCGAAATGTTTCAGTCGCTGAAGAAAAGAAGTCCAGTTGCCATGACTCGACTTCCAGACTCATAATTTACTGTGAAGCACAGATGGGTTGGCCGTGCAGGTGAATTCTGGGGAAAGGCAACCAAGCTGAAACCAAGGTATTTTTTTTTCATAACCATGTACCTTACCTACTGGTGCAGCCTTTAAAGGGAGCCAGAGGGAGGGGTATTTGAAAACAGAACGGGGGCATGAGAAGAAAACTCTGCTCTGTAAGGATGAAGGCTGTTCCACCTGCAGAAGAAAAATCAGGATCCAAGCCCCTCCCCATGTGCATGCTCAGTTCGTATATTATTACCCATTACTGAGCTGAGAATTTTGCCGGGTTGGAGTTTCTTGTTGTTAACAACCTGACTTCAGATCTGTTTGGAAAGAAATCCTGCTGGCTGGGTGCTGTAAAGGAAATTTGTCTTCCCATGGAAGGAGCTGAGGCATCCTTGGATATCACTCTACTCACCCCAGTGCTGCAATCAATTCAAAACAAACTGCTCCCTTCTATCACTCCATTCAGTGAACTTAAAGAAACAGAAGGTTATGGGGACTCATTGGCCTTATCCCAACGACTATTTAAAACACCAGATAACAGCATTTCATCTCATGGCGATACACTGAAGGCAACTACTGACCCTGAGGAGAAGGGGGGTGCTGTTAAGAAACTGCTGAAACAGGTCAAGATCACTGACTTTGTCAAATTGGGGGATTGCACTATCCATAAGACCGACCTCACAGAGACGGACCCCTCACAGCCACTAGGTAATCCTACAATTGATCTACCGAATACTGCTGCAGTTGATCCTCAGACTCTGGACACTAGCTATCTGTCTAGCAATCTGGATGTTGATTTTGGTCGGCTGGGCTTTATGGATTTTCACTCCTCTCCAGTCACCTTGCCTCATAGAAATGTCCCTCTGGTTAAGAGGTGGAGCCAGTGGAATCCAGTTAAAGGCTACTCCTTGGTGGGAACTACTGAGCCTATGGACAGTCAGCTTGTGCAAGAGAGTGACAGTCTCAAGCCCGCCAATGACTCAAACAACAACGCTCCTACAAAAGATGATTGCTGCATTCATAATCAGGCTCACCTAGCTCATCTTGCAGAAATCAGAGACTTTCTATTTGATATTAAAGAGCTCATGATTGTCTTAGTAGGCTACCTGACGAAGACTGAACAGCAGAGAAAAGAGGACAGTAGCACACAAAGGTCTAATAATGTCAACTACTATAATCTGACCCCAAACACAATAGACAGAATTGCTGGTCTTTCTCTGGAGGAGCTTTTACTTTGTGTGGACCCAAAGAACACAGCACAGCAAAGCTTTATTCCTCCAAATGTCTCTAAGGCTCAAGAAGAGGCAGTCATCCAGACTCCCTCAGTTGCCAAAGAAGTCCCTACTGAGCCCCCAACTGGAACGTCCACAATTTCAGCTGTGAAAAGGAGTAATAAAACTTCCAGTAAAGGAGCACCACTAAGCCATAAGACGGGGAAAAGGAAAAGTAAGGGCAAGACTGGTAAGAGGAAGGTGGCTAGCTACCCTCACAGCAAGGCAAGGAAAGGTATGAACTTTAGACCGCTTTTCAAATTATTGGAGGAGGATAAACCCAATAATACCAGAAAAACTAGAGATGCTACTAGGAGTACTTTACAGCTGGGCATGGAGGCAAAAAGGCCACCAAAGAGGGAAACTGAACCTGAGACCTGTAAAGCTGCAAAATTGCCCCCAGATATGACCCATCCACAGAAGCAGATTACCTCTAATTCAGATGGATCTGATATTTTTATGGCAGAGCTCCATCAAGTGAAGAGACATTTTCCACCAAAACTGAATGGGAGAATTGAAATGGAAGCAAGCAGCCAACAACTTGGCAATAGGATTTATCCAATTCCAGTCATAATTGGAAACAGGAAAGCATACACGAGGCTTGGGAGGTGGAGAGCAAATGGGAGGAAAGCAATACATAAGAAAGCTGACACTAATCTCTGGACATATGAGAGAAATACTCCTGTATTAAATGGGTCCTCACAGATTTACCGGCATGGACAGACCCAGAGTGGGTTACTAGAAGGTGTAATTCACAATTGACATGGGGACAAAAATACTGTTCAATCTTATAGTAGCCATGGAGTGGATTGTGAACCTCAAGTTACTAAGAATGTAAGGGGAAGGAACATTGTGACCTCACAATCCACTGGATCCCAAGGGAACTCAATTAAAATTATCTCCTGGAATATTGCAGGATGGGGATCCAAATTGGTAGATAATTCTTTTAGAGAGTATGTGGAGAAGTTTGATATTTTACTCTTTCGAGAGACTTGGTCCCAGCAAGATTTGGTATTGGATGGTTTTATGTCACATGTTCTTAAGGCAATTCCAAGTGGGAAAGGGGGTCGCTGTAAGGGAGGATTGTGTGTGATGACGTCTAACAAACTACAGGCTTGTGTAGTTACTATCAATCCCATTCCCAACATTGGTATTGCTGTAATATTGAAATTTAATCTCTGTGTTTTATTGTTAATTGACATTTATTTTCCACCTCAGCAATCCCATGAGTGCACTAAACAGACTTGGGCTTCATTAGAAGATTATATTGTCAATTTGATTATGCTTCATCCTTCAGCTTCGCTCATCCTGATGGGTGATTGCAATGCAAGAATAGGTTGTAATGATGAAATCTTATTTTCATGTTATAACAGGTTACCACCCGAAACCAACACTTGTAATCCTCTGCCCTATAGATTGTCTAAGAATAAGGGTTGCAATTATGCTGGGTTATGTTTCATGCAAATGATCAATAACCTTGATTTGGCTCTCTTAAATGGAAGTGTGAAGGGAGATAGGCCTGGAGAATTTACTTTTATATCATCCAATGGTGCTTCAACAATAGATTATGCTCTAATCTCCCAGGACCTGGTAGGAGCAATATCACACTTTAAGGTTGATGACCGTATAGATAGTGATCATTTACCACTGGTGCTGGAGGTTAATCTGGGAGAATCCGTTATCTCTGCTGGAGAAGATCTCACAATTCTCCCAGGAACTGAAATCAGAGCCTCTCGCATTAAATGGTCAGTCAGGCAGGGAGACACTATGAGTAAAGTACTAAATACCAGCTGATTCCATTACAACTGTGCTAGAGACCTACCAAGAACTATTAAACTCTTTACAGTATCATTTAAAGCATGAGACCAATTATAATAGGACAAAGACTCAAAACAGCACCTATTCAAAACTATGGTTCGATAGGGAATGTAGAGAGATGAAGCATGAGTTATTGAATAAATATAGATTTTATAAACAACAGGCCCTGAAAAGAATTCCACCTGAATGGTTCACACTGAAAAGGGAATACAAATCCCTGATTAAGAGGAAGAAGGCTGAAGCCCAGAAGGAATTATGGCAACAATTAATAGCTGCAACTAGATCTAAGGATTCCTCATGCTTCTGGAAAATCGTGACATGGGGGTTGACCACCTACCCGGTTGTCAATGAGCTATGTATCCCCGCAAAGGTCTGGGAAGCACATTTTAGGGGAATCTACTCACAGCATTCTGACTCTACAACCAGAGTTCAAGAATTGCCTTTAGGCTTGGCAGAGTGGCCCCCTGTTTCCATGCAGGAAATCATCTCGCTGAGTCATCAGCTGAAACCAGGCAAAGCCCAGGCACTGATTATATAACAGCTGATTTATTGCAGGATAATTTGGAGTGGTGGACCCCAGTTTTGGCCTCGTTATTTACTTGGATTGACTGCACAGCGGTTATACCGGAGGACTGGGGGCTTGCCATTATAATGCCAATTTTCAAGAAAGGCTGTAAACTGGACCCAAGAAACTACTGCCCAATAAGTCTACTAAGCATTATTAGCAAGCTATATGCAAGGCACCTGTTGGGGAAGCTTCAGGATTGGTTAAATGATGAAAATATTCTTGCTGAAGAACAAGCTGGGTTCAGATTTGGTAGGGCCACTATAGATCAGGCACTCGTTCTACATCATCTAGCAAATAAATATTCTACTCCAAAAGGAGGTTCCTTGTATGTGGCATTCATAGATTTTAAATCCGCTTTCGATCTGATACCCAGAGAAAAACTGTGGGCCAAATTCAAGACCACAAATATTGACAAAAGACTTCTCCTGCTAATGAAGCGACTGCATGAAAATACTACTCTTAGGGTAATTTGTAACAAGGCAGGGGCACTATCCAACATAATTCCATCTTTCAATGGGGTCAAGCAAGGCTGCATTTTAGCTCCAACATTGTTTAATTTTTACATTAATGATATTGTGAGCAATTTATCGAGTGCAGACTTTCATCTCCCTACACTAGGCTCACGCCCCCTTTCAATCCTGCTTTATGCAGATGATGCATTCTTGATGTCAGTCTCGTGTGTGGGATTACAGAGAATCTTGAAAGCTTTAGCCTCATAATGTACAAAAGAACAGATGACCATTAATTACAATAAGACTAAGATCATGGTCATTAGCAGGAAGCGTAAAAAAACATAGATGGACAATAAATGGAAACAGTATAGAGCAAGTGTCCTGCTATAAATATCTAGGTATGCTATTTCATTCATCAGGCTTATGGTCCTCCCACGTGAACCATGTAGCATCAAATGCACAAACATGCAGCTCTGCACTACTGAGGTTCTTTTATACCAAGGCTGGTCAATACGTGCCATCAGCGATTCAAGTTTTTAAAGCTAAAATTATAGCCCAAATGCTTTACGGAGCCCAACTGTTTGCATACTCAAACGTGAAGCCTTTGGAGACGGTGCAGACAAAGTTTTTGAGAAGAATTCTTGTAGCACCTTTGTGTGTCCCTAACACGACACTCCGACTGGAGGCTGGACTAATCTTCATTAAAGCACATGCCCTGATCCACATGTTCAGCTACTGGCTGAAACTTATTTTTGCCCCATCTGGCTTGGCACCCCTAGTATTAGTGGATACATTCCAATCAACTTGGAAAAGGAATCTAACTGTTAACTTACTGCAGCTGGGTTTTTCCCTAGCGGCTGTTTTGGCCATGGGTTTTGGAAATGCCAAGGCTGCCATTAAAAGGAGAATCTGGGATGTAGAACTACAAGAACATCTAGCTGCCCATGATAAACTCAGCACAGTTAGGAATAGTTCCTTTAGAATGGCCAACTACCTATCCAATATAACCATTCCCAAGTTCAGGAGAGCTTTCACATTAGCTCGATTCAATGTTCTGCCCTCCAGATTGCTGGAAGGCAGATACCAGGGTCTTCCAGTGGATAAACGTGTTTGCCCTTGTGGCGAGGAGACTATTGAAACTATTGATCATGTCCTCCTGGAGTGTTCCCTTTTTCGGGATATCCGGAGGACTCTTCTTCAGTCTACCTTGCAGCAAACTCAGGGGAGGACAAGGGAGTTTTGTGTTCAACACCTGCTAGGAGATAAAAAGCCAGATGTAACTGAGGTGGTGGCTAAATTCTGTGCCGCAGCAATGAGGCATCACTCATCCCTGCCCACTTCAGGTGGCGAGGTTAGATGATTGGCAATGTCCATTGTGCATTTATCCTTATCCCCTCTCATGATGTGGGTTGGAGGTGGTCTAGAGCATGGGCGTGGTCCCAGGCTGGAGACAATTCTAGACCTATTGAGTTGATTACTCTGTTATTGAGCCTACTGGGCTGGGAAGATTTTACCTGTTCTGGCTCTTATACAAAGGGTTTGCCATTGTATTATGCTTGTCTTGTGCATGCTTTTATTGTTTTTATACGCTTTTATTTTGGTTTTATGTGGAATGTATCTTGTATTTTATCTGGTCAGTGACCGAAATAAAGACCTTCAACCTTACTCTATTTTTTTTTTCAGTTTTAATACAAATTTAAAAATAAGAACTGACTGCAGTGGATTTTTTTTGTAAAGAAAAGCTACAAGGAAGATGTTGGTTATCTTAAAATATGCTAATCTGATGCATATTCAGACAAGCTGTTGCAATGATTTCAGTTTGGCCCCTTCATTCACTGCATTCCTTCCTTCCTTCCTTCCTTCCTTCCTTCCTTCCTTCCTTCCTTCCTTCCTTCCTTCCTTCCTTCCTTCCTTCCTTCCTTCCAGGGAGCTTGAGCTTCCAATGCTGTTTTGAACCTGAAAGATGCTGGTTCTCAAGCTGTGCTGAAATCAGAGATTACAACTTTCTTGGTTAGAACTCCCAGAATATCCTCTGGCTATGATGGCCAAGGTATAGTGGGAACTCTAAATGAAAAGGCTAATGCTTCCCATCTCTAACCCTGGAATGCTAATCCCATTCCAAAGTCTTGTCTTGGCTCCCTCGGTGCAAACATTCAAGGGTGGACTCAGGGTACTTAAGTAGCCTTAACTCTGTGTTGGATTGTGGCTGGTTGCTGTAAACTGGGGAAAAGCCAAGGCGAACCTTAATGCATCCTAGATACTTCTATAAATAATGGCTCTAGGAGACCGTCTGCCTATGGATGGAAAGAACACTTTGTGAACACCTTTGTTACCAATTATTTAAGCTGTTTTAAAAAGACAAGACAGCCTTGATGAATACATTTCAAGTCTCACAAAATCATTCTTTTCTAACATGGGAGCAAGATGAGTGTTTGTTTTTAAAAACCCCATCGAGATTTTTGCAAGTATTTCAAAATGTGATTGGGTGGTCTGCAAAACTGCCATTCTGTCCCTTTAAGAAGCAAAGCACCTCCACACACAGAAAACAAAAGAAGACTAGCTGATTGCTGAGAAGAATGCAAAGAACCCACCCAATGCCTCAGATGTTAAAATGCTGTGACTTGAAGCAGCATCTATCAGTTTTGCCCAGTTCATGCAAGTTTTGCAATTTTCATAAAACTACTGAGGCAACATCTGAAAGTTGAGCCATGACAACTGGACTTCTTTGCCATGACTCAACTTCCAGATAACCTCACCTGGATGACTGAGAATCTTCATAGACATACTGAGTCAACAGTACCAGAAAACACTGGCCATGCTAGGTGTCAAATTCAGTCAGAAAAAGAAGTCAGAAAAGTAAACGTTTCTGCTTCTGACCATAAATTATGACTTGGGTGATCATTCACCCTACCTTACTTCATGGTGATTCAGTAGAACCAATCCACAGAGTCAGCTGCCTGTGTTCCGGTGTACAGCAGTTCAAGGCAGAACACTTGACAGAGGCACTAAGAACATAAGAACATAAGAAGAGCCATGCTGGATCAGGCCAAAGGCCCATCTAGTCCAGCTTCCTGTATCTCACAGCGGCCCCACCAGATGCATCTGGGAGCGCATGAGACTAGATATCTGTCTCCTGATACCACTCTCCTGCATCTGGCCCTTGAAGTACCCAGGTTTAAAGCCTGGAGACTACACATCTCCATCATGGTTTGTAACCTGTGATGGACTTTTCCTCCAGGAATCTGTCCAATCCCCTTTTGAAGGCATCCAGGTCAGATGCCATCACCACATTGTGTGGCAGGGAATTCCATAGACTTACAACGCGCTGGGTGAAAAAATATTTTCTTTTGTCAGTTTTTACTCTCCCAGCCCTCAATTTGAGTGCATGTCCCCTAGTTCTGGTATTTTGGGAGAGGGAGAAGAGCTTCCCTCTATCCACTTTACTCATACCCTGCATTATTTTGTATGTCTCAATCATATCCCCCCTCAGGCGCCTTTTTTCCAGACTAAAGAGGCCCAAATGTTTTAGCCTTTCTTCATAAGGGAGGTGCCCCATCCCAGTAATCATTTTAGTCGCCCTCTTCTGCACCTTTTCCAGTTCCACTATGTCTTTCTTGAGATGCAGTGACCAAAATTGTACACAATACTCCAGGTGAGGCCTTACTATTGTTTTGTATAATGGCATTATAATGTTGGCTGTTTTATTTTCAAACCCCTTTTTGATAATCCCTAGCATGGAATTGGCCTTCTTCACCGCTGCCGCACATTGGGGAGAAACCTTCATGGAGCTGTCCACCAACACACCAAGATCTCTTTCCTGATCCGTCACGGATAACTCATAGCCCATGAGTTGATAGATGAAGTTTGGATTTTTTGCCCCAATATGCATTACTTTACATTTGGTTACATTAAAACGCATTTGCCACTTCTCAGCCCACTCCCCCAGTTTGGAGAGATCCTTCTGGAGCTCTTCACAATCTTCTCTGGTTTTTACCACACGGAAAAGTTTTGTGTCATCTGCAAACTTGGCCACCTCACTGTTTATCCGTGTCTCCAGGTCATTTATGAACAGATTGAAAAGCACCGTCCCAGGACCGAGCCCTGGGGCACACCGCTTTTCACTTCTCTCCATTGTGAAAATTTCCCATTGACACCTACTCTTTGTTTCCGGGATCTCAACCAGTTCTCAATCCATAGGAGGACCTGCCCTCTTATCCCCTGACTGTGCAATTTTCTCAGCAGCTTTTGGTGAGGGACTGTGTCAAAAGCCTTTTGAAAATCCAGATAGACTATATCAACCGGTTCACCCAAATCCACGTGCCTGTTGACCTTTTCAAAAAATTCTAAGAGGTTTGTCAGACAAGATTTACCCTTACGGAAGCCATGCTGATTTTCTCTCAGCAAGGTTTGTTCTTTTATGTGTTTTAAGATTTTCTCTTGGATGAGGCTTTCCACCATCTTCCCTGAGACAGATGTAAGGCTAACCGGCCTGTAGTTTCCCGGGTCCCCCCTCCTTCCTTTTTTAAAAATTGGTGTGACATCTGCTATCCTCCAGTCCTCCGGCACTGTGGCCGTTTTAAGAGACAAGTTGCATATAACCATTAAGAGATCTGCAATTTCATTTCTCAGTTCCCTAATAACCCTTGGGTGGATGCCATCTGGGCCCGGTGACTTGTTAATCCTCAATTTATCAATTAGTCCTAAAACCTCCTCTCTTTTAACCTGTATTTGATTTAATTCTTTAGTCAAGAGGGGCGGCTGAGGCAGCAGAATCCGCTCAAGGTCCTCTGTCGTGAAGACAGACGCAAAGAACTCATTCAATTTCTCTGCAATGTCCAAGTCTTCCTTAACCTCCCCTTTTCCTCCCTCACCATCCAGAGGGCCAACTGGTTCTCTGGCAGGTTTTCTACTTCTAACATATTTAAAGAAGCTTTTATTATTACCCTTTATATTGCTAGCCATTCGTTCCTCAAAATCTTTCTTTGCCTCCCTTATCATCTTCTTACATTTCTTTTGCCAGAGTTTGTGTTTCTTTTTATTTTCCTCATTTGGGGAGGATTTCCATTTACAGAAGGACCTCTCCTTGTGCTTTAGAGCCTCCCTAACTCCACTCGTTAACCATGCCGGTGTCCTCTTGGATTTAAATGAGCTCTTCTTTCTTTGTGGTATGCACTTGTGTTCATCAGATAGGGTTGTCTCTGCCCTATTACAGTTAATCTCTTTGCCATACCATCTTTTGCCCCCTTGCTCTCTTCCCATGATGGTCAAAGAGCTGCATCATCTTTACTACCAACAAAATGCCCATTTTTGAGGCAAACCCTTTTGTGTTTAGGCAAGTGGGATTACTGCCAACATCCATGGAGGAATCTAGTTTTACTCTCTCTCTCTCTCTCTCTCTCTCTCTCTCTCTCTCTCTCTCTCTCTCCCTCCCTCCCTCCCTCTCCTTCTCCCCCCCCCGTGTTGGTGCATATATATCTTGCACTTTCGTCTTCACGTAGAAGCCAATTCACCTATCTTTAGAGCAGATCAATGGATTTTGCTTTCTCCTACTATCGCTCCCAAATGGCAACACTCTTCATAGGCTGTTGAAATGCCAATGCATTTCTAAGCAACAAAGAAAAAGGGCTGATGGGGCAGGTGTAAAGGTTAGGAAAGGTTTCCTCTTTTAGCCAAGAAGGGCAGCACTTTCAATAAACACTGATCGAACCCGACTAAGCTGTCAATACAGACATTTCAGTAGCAACCTACTACAGTGTTGATTTTTTTAAAGAGTGAACATTGGCTAGCTATGACTAAATAAATTTGAAAGACAGAGACGTGCTGCATTTCATCCTGCCTTACACTGCTTTTTAATTGTTATTGTCCAATATTTGGGTGGCATGGAGGGGGGAGCTCCTCTCTCTCAGCTGTGACACCCCCCCCCCCGATTCCATGTCCAGCATCTTGGCAGGTTGGAGGGTCGGGGCTGGTGGCCATAGTTTTTAGGGAATCTTTTAATGCCAGCAATTCTGCAACGTTGGTACATCCAGGGCTGGAATGTCTACAACTATTGGTGGGCCAGCGGGACAGGTTTGGGATGGTGCTTGTGTACTGAGCTTCCTGCAACCCTGCACTCTCCCTTCCGGAGCTCTCCTAGTTCATCTCAGTGGCGTTGTTGAGATCCCCCGCCTTTTGGTGGTTTGGGACTTCAATGTGCATGCCGGGCATGGGCTGACGGGAGTGGCTCTGGATTTCAGGGAGTCCATGGCCTCCATGAAACTTTCCCAGCATGTTTTTTGGTCCCACCCATAGTGCTGGGAATACCCTGGACCTGGTATCTTCCTTTTCATGGGCTTTGATCTGAGGTTCAGGGGAAATGCTCTCCCGACCTGACCCGTGTCATGGTCAGACCATTATTTGCTGAGCTTTTCCCTTTCAATGGTGCTCCACCCTACGGGAAGCTTGATCCCTCTGCTTGGCCCTGCCCCTGAAGGCTCCTGGACTCTGTTCATTTTTCAGGGGCCTTTGGGTGCCTTCCTGATGGTCTGGCTGATGATCTGGTCAACACCATGGTGGACAGATAGTATTATGATGTTGCCAGTGCTGCCAACTGGATCACCCCCAAGCACCTCATCCAGTACCGAGCCCATTCCTCCTTGTGGTTCATGATGGAGCTTCAGGCAATGAAGCAAGAATGGAGGAGGCTTGAGAGCAGATGGAGGAAGGACTGGGTGGAATCCAATCAGGCTGCAGTTTCTGCATTGACTAGACACTAATGTTAGAGCTATCAAGGACAGATCAGAGAAACCGGAATCCAGACCAGTACGGATGGCCTCTACTTTAGACTTTTAAAAGTCTGTGAAAGACTCACTAGTGAAATCACTTGGAGGAGGACCTGGAAGACCAGGATTGGTAAGTTCTTGAACCACCCGGAATAGTTCCACCTCGAATTCAAGGCCCCATCAAGTCTCAGGGAGGCAAAGGATCTTTATTGCATTGCACTCCCTCGGTCTCCTCGGTTTACTGAGTTTGGGTCTGTTACCTCTGTTGAGGCCTCCAAGGCACTGGCTCATTGCAGGCCAGCAGCTTCCTTGCCCTTCTTCACTTATTAAGACCACCAGAGGAAATGGGCTTCTTTGATTGCCACCACCTACTCCAGGGATGGGATTTCTCCCAGTCACCAGCAGGAGACTGTGGTGAAGCCCGTTCTTAAAAAACCTGGTTTAGCTGTGGACAGTATGTCCAATTATCATCCAATAGCTAATGTTCCCTTCCTGGGCAAGATGGTTGAGTGGGCCGCCACCGTGTGGCTCCAGTCATTCCTGTAGGAAGATCTTGTATTGGATCCTTTCCAATTTGGTTTTAGGCTGCATCATGAGACTGAGATGGTCCTGGTCACATTGCAGGATGACCTCTTGAGGAGGCCAACAGGGGTTGCTCTACCCTGTTGATTCTCCTTGATTTGTCAGTGGCTTTCAATACGATCCACCACAATATCCTCCTGGGCAGGATCTCTGAGGTGGGGATTGAGGGCCTAGCCTTGTGCTGGATCTGTTCCTTCCTCAAGGGCTGTGCCAAGCAAGTTAGCAGGAGGGGGATTGTTGTTCCCCTGGACACTCCCTCGTGGGGTGCCTCAGGGTAAGCCATCTCCCCCATGCTCTTTAACATCTATATGAGGCCATTGGCTGAGGTCATCCAGAGTTATGGGGTCTGTTGTAATCTGTATGCCGATGACACGCAGCTCTATTTCTCCTTTTCCACCTCTGCAATGGAGGCCATCCAGACCCTTAACTGCTGCCTGGCCATGGTTATGGAGTGCACCAAGACTAACAGGCCCAGGCTCAACTCCAAGAAGACTGAAGTTCTGTTCTCGGTGGGGGGTCCTAAAAGTGAAATAAATAAATAAATAAATAAATAAATAAATAAATAAATAAATAAA
>JAHTLZ010000237.1:6866365-6917499 GCA_023846285.1 Phrynocephalus versicolor | reverse complement strand
AAATAAATAAATAAATAAATAAATAAATAAATAAATAAATAAATAAATAAATAAATGGTTTAAACTGTTGTTTACATTTAATTTAGTTTTCTAACTTTGTAATTTCTTTTCATTTTTAAATGTGACTTGTTTCAATACCATGAGCCACGGGTTTCCTCTCTGGGAGAAAGGTGACCTTGAGCTAAAAGGAAGGAAGGAACTATATTTTCCCTCTCAGTTTAAAAGGTAGTCCTTCCTTTTTATGTGAAAAAGACAATGGGTGGTACTTTATTTCGTATCTCAGTGATATGGAAGCACCTATGCTTAGTCTTCTCCCCACCCCACCCAAAGACCCAGCATGATCCCAAAGAACGCCTCCCTGCTTTGCTTCATCAGTTCATCTTGCATTCCCAAACCAGGGCTTCATTCATAATCAATGTATGGATGAAATGCAAGAACATAACTGAGAAAGAGTTTTTAAATTAGGGGTGAGGTATGGTCAGCATGCTAATTTCATGGGGATCTTCGCCTGATTTCAAAAGTTCCCTTTTAGCAATCAAACCAGTATTCCAGCAGGGCCAACTTTTCCCTCTATGCCAGCTTGCTGGGCATGGGGGATGCCAGAGAAAGGGGAGACAGAGAGACATACAGTAATACTCCATAAGATGAATGCCCTTTAAGACAAAAAATTCATAAAACGAATAAAATGTCCAGGAATAGAAAAACCCCGTAAGATGAATTTTTCTATGGGATGCTTCACAAGATGAATTCAATGCATTCCTATGGGATCCACATTAAACCGTGCTTTGTAGGATGAATTGACCCATAGAATGAATTAAATTCATCTTAAGAGGTACCACTGTATAGAGAAAAAGAGAGAGAGATGATTTGCTGACAGAGAAGAGAAAAGAAGAGGAGAGAAGAGGAGAGAAGAGAGAATTCACCCCAGTGTCTACTTGGGCTTGAAACCAACCATCCTTGGCACGAAGCATCTGGAAAATGATCGCAGACGGAATATAACCCTCAAGAGAAGGTAGGTTGCCCACCTTTGTTTTAAACAGATTGCTCTATAGGTGGCAGGTGGGTTTGCAACACAATTGTATGCAAATCAGGCTTGGTAAAGCTTATGTTAATGAGATGAAAAAAACGAATCTAGCAGGAGACCAGCAAAAGAATCCATTAGAATTTTATGTGTTGTGCACACACAGGTCTCAGAAGTGAACTTAATAATTGAATGCAACAAATAATTAATGTACACGGAACCCTAGAACTCTCATTGTTTGCCCCTTTTGAGAAAAGTGAGTTTTGTGAAATCTTCAATTCCATAAGTAACTTGGAAGGATGTTTCTGTCCATTTTTTTATCTATCAAGCCACTTCTACAATGCTTAGTTTTAAACAAAAAGGCAAAGAAAAATACAGTTGAGTAAGAGTATCTCATAAAAAGCAGGGCTGTTTTCTATGTAGGTGTTAAGTAGGAAAATTGTGACCCTCCGACACGGTTAGGCTCTGTAGTTGCCATAATCCTGAGTACTGGCAATAATCTTTGAGAAGTCCTGGAGAACAGGGGAAGTCTCCATAGACTGGAGGAGGGCAAATGTTGTCACCATCTTCAAAAAGAGGGAAAAAGAGGGCCCAAATAATTACTGCTCCGTCAGCTTGACGTCAGTTACTGCAAAGATCCTAGAGCAGATTATTAAACAGATGTAGCAATAAGACTACACATCTGATCTGGGTGAACAGAATGCTTTCAGCCTGTGCTGCTGCTTCTTGCTAGCCCGGCTGTAGCTGTTTATCAGAAGTGGTAAACAAGACATCACACAAGCGGGAAGGGTGGATAATCATTGGCCATAGGACAAAGGAAGACAAAGGGTGGTCACATAACCTGAATTCCATGGGTGGGGGGGAATGAGGGTCTTGCCAGACCTGGGGCTTCACACTGCCTTATCTGGGAGGAAATACTTGCCGATGGGGAATCATTGATAGAGGCTTGAGCTGGTCATGTATGCCTCCAGACCAGAGGTCACCTGATCAGCCTGATATCTGGGTGGCCATCTGTTTTGTCCCCCTGAGTCACGCCTGTTGGAGACTGACCTCTGCCCAGCTCTGTCTTGGCTTATCCACACTAGGTTTCCTGCTCTGCTCCCTAGACATGGTTGTCCAGGGCTTATGGCTGCCTCAGTGCTGCCAGAGTATTTTGGGTTACAGAGCTTCTACGTGGGCTCCTACAAGACGTGTTGTGTCATTGCAGTCGTGACCAACTCTTTGTGACCCCATGTCCATGGAGTTTTCTTGGCAGGAATACTGGAGTGGCTTGCCTGTTCTTACTCCAATTAAATAGACAGTCTGTAATTATTTAACAAGCAATGCTGTCATTATGAGAAGTCAACAGGTTCCTTAAAAACAAGTCATGCCAGACTAATTTGATCTAGATTTAAGTAAGGCATTCAATATTAACAAATTAAAAATATTTTTTAAAAAAAATATAAATAAAAACAACCAGAGGAGGTTCCTATTATCTTTTTCCTTTCTGTCTTCCATTTTCAAGTAACTGACCAATTAGTCAGGGGGCAGATGTAGTTACTTGCAACACCTGTGGCATGTTTGTTTTTCTGCCAAACCAGGTACCGGGATACATTTGCTCAAAGTGCAAGCTGGTGGCTCTATTGGAGGACAAGGTCAGGCAGCTGGAGGCCTGTGTTTTCAATCTTCGCAACCTTAGGGACCAGGAGGGGGTGTGACAGGAAGCATAGAAAAACTTTGTCAAAACTAGTAACAGGGAGAATCTAAATCAGGGTGAGGGCATTTCACAAATACAAGAGACAGATGCTTGGAGTAATGTCACAGTCAGAAAAGGAAGAACTAGGAAACAGACAGACAGCTTGCAACTGCACAATAGATTCCAACCTCTCTCCTTTATCAGCCAGGAACAGGAACTGCACCTAGAACAGCAAGGGCAGCTTGAAGACCCTGCACAGAGAAATCCAACAGTACAACAAAGGGCACCTACCAAGCCTTGAATGAGGAGAGTGGTGGTGATTGGAGACTCCTTGCTTAGAGGAACAGAAGCGGTTATCTGCAGGCCTGACAAGATGAATCGAGAGGTCTGCTGTCTCCCTGGAGCCAAGATTCGGGATGTAACAGAGAGTCTGACGAGACTCATCAAGCCCACTGATTCTAACCCATTTCTTTTGGTCCATGTAGGAACTAACGATACTTCAAAGTGCAGATTTCAAGATATCACAAAGGCCTATGAAGAGATGGGTAGGAAGCTGAAGTACCTGGGTGGACAGGTGATAATATCATCTCTCCTCCCTGTAGAAGGACGTGGTCCACGAAGGGAAAGAATAATAGTAGAGGTGAACAATTGGCTTCGGAGATGGTGCCGGCAGGAACGATTCGGATTCTTGGACCATGGTTTGCTTTTTCATTCAGACGGGATATTGGGCCAGGATGGGGTGCACCTCACCACTGCTGGTAGGAATCTTTTTGCCAAGAGGATTGCAGATTTAATAAGGAGAGCTTTAAACTGAGTTTGCAGGGGGAGGGAGAAAATTCTCTTAACGGTAGAGATCCAGAAGAGGTTGTGGAGACTAGCCCAAATGTTGAAATAGGAGCAGGACTAAAAGTAGTGCAGACCATCAGTGCAAGGAAAAACAGGTTAAGCAAAGGACATGTAAGAAGTGCACGCAGCCTAAAATGTCTCTACACCAATGCACAGAGCATGGGGAACAAACAAGAAGAGCTGGAACTCCTAATACAGCAAAATAAATATGACATAATTGGCATCACTGAAACATGGTGGGATGAGACATATGATTGGAATGTAGTCATTGGTGGGTATAACTTGTTTCAAAGGAACAGGCTGAGTAAGAAAGGAGGAGGTGTAGCTTTATATATTAAGGACATTTACACTGCTGAAGTAATACAAGATAAACAGCAGGGGAAACATGTTGAGAGTATTTGGGTTAAAATCAGGGGTGAAAAAACTAGGAGGGATGTCACTGTGGGAGTATATTATAGACCCCCAAGCCAGCCGGAGGAGTGGGATGATGCCTTCTGTGAGCAGATAGCCACACAGTCAAAAGGGAGAGATGTAGTAGTAATGGGGGATTTTAACTATCCTGATATATGCTGGCAGTCCTACTCAGCTAGGAATGCAAGGTCTAACAAATTCCTTACTGCCCTTGCAGACAATTTCATGGTCCAGAAGGTAGAGGCAACCAGAGGCAAAACCATTTTAGATCTGGTCTTAACCAATACGGAGGACCTTGTAAATGGGGTCGAAGTGGTGGGATCATTAGGTAAAAGTGACCATGCCCTCTTGGAATTTGTTATACAGTTGGAAGCTGAAGCTAAGCATAGTCAGACAAGAATCCTGGACTTTAAGAAAGCCAATTTTTGTAAACTTAGGGAATTATTGGCTGTGATTCCATGGACTGAAACACTGAAAGAGAAGGGAGTCCAAGATGGATGGGAGTTCCTGAAAAGTGAGATATTAAAGGCACAATTTAAAACTGATCCAACAAGAAGAAAAATGGGAGAGGTCTAAAGAAACCACAGTGGTTTACTAAAGAACTTTCAACTCAGCTAACTATAAAGAAAAACAAGTACAAGGAATGGAAAAATGGGAAATGCACCAAAGAGGAATATAAACAAACAGCTAATATATGCAGGGGGGTGGTAAAAAAAGCTAAAGCGCAAAACGAACTTAGACTTGCCAGGAAGATTAATGATAGTAAAAAGGGTTTATTTAGTTATGTCCGCAGCAAAAGGAAAAATAAGGAAATGATAGGCTCTCTGCGTGGCAATGATAACCAGTTACTAAGAGGAGACAAGGAAAAGGCAGAACTACTCAACACCTTTTTTGCCTCTGTTTTCACCCAAAAGGAAGAAAGAGATCCGCTGACCCTGGGACAAAGAGTAGATGAGGTAGGATGGAAATTGCAACATAGAATAGGTAGGGGGGTAGTACAGGAACATCTGGAAACATTAAATCGTATCCTGGACCCCTTCCAGTCTGGATTCAGACCTCTTCGCAGGACCGAGACCGCCCTGGTCGCTCTGCAGGATGACCTCCTCAGGGAGGCTGACAGGGGGAGCTCCTCCCTGCTGGTCCTCCTTGATCTCTCAGCTGCCTTTGATACCGTCAACCACGGTAACCTGCTGGTCCGGCTTGCGGAGGCAGGAATTGGTGGTCAGGCCTTGGCCTGGCTCCATTCCTTCCTTGGCGGCCGGCTGGGTGATGTGTTGTCGGCTCCTTGGACTCTCCCTTGTGGGGTGCCCCAGGGGTCGGCAATCTCACCCATGCTGTTCAATGTTTACATGAGGCCGCTGGGGGAGGTCATCAGGAGATTTGGAGTTCGCTGTCATCAGTATGCTGATGACACACAGTTCTATCTCTCCTTTTCGTTGTCTGCAGTGGAGGCAGTTCTCTCCCTCGATCTGTGTCTGGAGGCCGTTCTGGAATGGACCAGAGATAACCGTCTGAAGCTTAATCCGGAGAAGACGGAGGTTCTGTTCTTCGGGGCGCCCTCGTCTGGGTACAATGCCCCCCTCCCTATGCTGGGGGGTGTTTCCCTCCAGCCTACAGACAGGGCCAGGAATCTGGGCGTGGTCCTGGACTCAGCCCTCTCCCTGGAAGCCCAGGTGATGGCTGTCTCCAGGGCCACTTTTTTCCATCTCCACAGGATCGCCCAGATCTGCCAGTATCTTGATGAGTCCTCCCTGAGGACAGTTGTGCAGGCATTGGTGATCTCGAGGATCGACTATTGCAATGGCCTCTACGTGGGGTTGCCCTTGACCCTGGTCCGGAGGTTACAGCGGGTGCAAAATGTGGCGGCTAGGCTGGTGGTGGGTGCCCGTAGATACAAGCACATCACCCCAGTCCTGGCTCACCTGCATTGGCTTCCCATTGTCTTCCAGATCAGGTTCAAGGTCTTGGTTTTGATTTTCAAAGCCCTCCATGGCCTGGGACCCGAGTACTTGGTGGAGCGCATCTCCCAAAGGACAACAGGGTCCAGACCCACGAGACTTGCGCAGGCGTGCTCACTGAGGGTGGCCACACCCAGAGAGGCGCGGAAATCGTGTACGCGAGACTGCACCTTCTCTGTGGTGGGCCCCTCACTCTGGAATCATCTCCCCAGTGAGCTGCCCCTGCTGGAGTCCCTGCCCGCCTTTAAGAAGGCCTTGAAGACCCTCTTTTTCAGAGAGGCCTTTGGCGACCTTTTCAGTTAGGCTTTTTTTTTCCTCCCTCCGCCCGGAACCTTGCCGCCATCTCGCCACTCTTTTGTCCTGTACTTTACTCCCTGTTTTTACTATTGTTAGCCGCCCAGAGTTCCCCTTGGGAAGATGGGTGGGATATAAATCCAATAAATAAAATAATAATAAATAATAAATGAATTTAAGTCTCCTGGGCCAGATGAATTACACCCAAGGATATTAAAAGAACTGGCAGAAGTAACTTCAGAACCATTGGCAATAATTTTTGAGAAGTCCTGGAAGACAGGAGAAGTCCCCATCGATTGGAGGAGGGCTAATGTTGTCCCCATCTTCAAAAAGGGGGAAAAAGAGAATCCAAATAATTACCACCCAGTCAGCTTGACTTCAATTCCCGGAAAGATCCTAGAGCAGATTATTAAGCAGTCAGTCTGCAATTATCTAACAAACAATGCTGTCATTACAAGAAGTCAACACGGGTTTCTTAAAAACAAGTCATGCCAGACTAATTTGATCTCTTTCTTTGATAGAATTACAGGCCTGGTGGATGAGGGGAATGCTGTGGATATTGCTTATCTGGACTTTAGCAAGGCCTTCGATAAGGTTCCCCATGGTATTCTTGCTAAGAAGTTAGTTGGAAGTGGGATAGATAGTGCTACTGTTAGGTGGATTTGTAATTGGTTGACTGATTGCACCCAAAGGGTGATCATAAATGGCCTCTCATCAGCTTGGAGAGACGTGACCAGTGGGGTGCCCCAGGGTTCTGTTCTGGGTCCAGTGCTGTTCAATATCCTTATTAATGACTTGGAGGAAGGAATAGAGAGTATGCTAATTAAATTTGCAGATGATACCAAATTGGGAGGGGTTGCTAATTCCCTAGAGGATTGGATGAAAATCCAAAAAGACCTTGACAGATTAGAGTGCTGGGCCAAAGCTAATGGAATGGATTTCAACATAGGGGAATGTAGGGTGCTACATCTAGGTAAAAAGGATGAATTGCACAGATATAGGATGGGGGACACTTGGGTAGAGAATAGTACCTGTGAAAGGGATTTAGGGGTCTTGGTGGACCACAAATTGAACATGAGCCAGCAGTGTGATGTGGCGGCCAGGAAAGCCAATGCGACTCTTGATTGCATCAACAGAACCATAGTGTCTAGATCAAGGGAAGTGATAGTGCCACTCTATTCTGCTCTGGTCAGACCCCACCTGGAGTACTGTGTCCAGTTCTGTGCGCCTCAGTTTAAAAAGGATGTTGACAACCTCGAGTGGGTGCAGAGGAGGGCAACCAGGATGGTTGAGGATCTGGAGGAAATGTCTTATGAGGAACGGCTTAGGGAACTGGGAATGTTTAGCCTTTCAAAAAGAAGACTGAGAGGGGATATGATAGCTATGTTTAAATATTTGAAAGGATGTCATATTGAGGAGGAGGGAACAGTTTTTTTCCATGGCTTCAGAAACTAGGACTCTGGGCAATGGTTTCAAACTACAGGAAAAGAGATTCCATTTGAACATTAGGAAGAACATCCTGACAGTTAAAGCTGTCTGGCAATGGAATATGCTGCCATGGAGGGTGGTAGAATCTCCTTCTTTGGAGATTTTTAAACAGAGGCTGGATGGACATCTGTCAGGACTACTTTGACGGGGGTATTGGACTGGATGGCCCTTGAGGTCTCTTCCAACTCTTATGATTCTGTGATTTTACTGTAAGTGCTGGAGAGGTTGGTGAGAAGAGGAGACTAACAACCTATAGAGGGCCAAATGTTTATCCCATTAGTTTACACTCTTCTACACAGTGTAATGATTAAGGTGTTGGACTGGGTTCTAAAAGACCCAAACCCAAGTCGCCAATGAACCATGAGACTCTAGGTTGGAGTTCCCAACCTTGGGCAACTGAAGTGTTTTGTCGGACTGGAACTCTCAGTAGCCTTCCCTACTAACTGTGCTGCCTGGCATTTCAGGGAGTTGCAGTCAAAGAACAGGCCTACTGTTGTCTATATAAAATGGGCAGGAGGAGGGCCGTTTATACCACTCAGAGCTGATTAAGACAGAGGGAAATGGGTGTAACTAATATGCAAACAAACAAATATTTGAACAGTAGCATGGAATGATGATAATTACCGAGTGATGCTCATTAGATTTTAGCCCACAGAACATTTGCAGATATTCAACAATCAGTTTCGTAGGCACATTTTTATTCTGAATGAGAAAATTTTGAATTCCATGGTTACTTTTTAAATATGAAATATATATGTTTTTCTCCCACAATTTAAATGATTTAGACTTGTTGGCAAACCTTGATAGATTTGCTTTTGGCAGGTACTGAATCCGAAATTCCATTTGCTGTCAACTGTTGACTTCTGTGAGATACTAATTTACCACTGCAGGTTATCAATGAAGCACTGTCAGATTTTTTTTTCAAAGAGAAGAAAGAAAGGAAGAACAAAACCAATTACATGTTAGCTACAAAATCTTGTCAAATATTAAATAGTAGTGCATAGCAACCAACTTCCATTGTCATACGCAAAATATCAGTATGTTTTTACCCCCAAAACAGTTTTCTGGTGTATAGATGATGGAAAAATTTGTGCCCGGCATTCAGTGCTTTGCAAACCGCATCGGATATTTTTCACCTTCGGAGACCAGGAAATAAATTAAAATAAATTTTAAAATAAAGATGACAATGAGGAAGAGAAGTGAGCTGTATTGTTATTGTTTCCTGCCCAAGGGAGAAGGGTGGTTGGTTGGCACCAGACATTGAAAGCTGAGGAAATGAGGGTTAGAGTGACAGCAGCCATAATCCTCATCACCATCAGAGAATGGCTGTAGAAGACTGCATTGACTGGTGGTCTCTCTCCAAAATGGCACTCACCTGCCAATCTGGAGGAAAGTGGTGTGTCTGACAGCAAGTTCTGTTAAGAGCATAAGAATGTCAGAAGAGCCCCGATGGATCCCATCTAGTCCAGCTTCCTGTATCTCACAGTAGCCCCACCCAATACCTCTGGAAGCCATGAGACAACTAGAGACCTGTGTTCTGAAGCCACTCCCCTGCCTCTGGCATTTTGAGCTATGCTGCCCCTCTAACCCACTGCCCTCCACCCTGGATGGCAGCAGCTTTCTAAAGACCCAAGCCTTTCCCACTTTTTACCTCAGACCCTGATACCTGAAGATGCTTGGAAGTGAACCAACACCTTTGGTTTGCAAAACATGTGCTCTGTTTTAGACGGAGCTGTATCTAGTTCTGCAGAAGAACACTACATGCAGAGCACTAGGTGGTAGCCATCCCAGCTAGAGTATTCTGGGAATTGTACTAAAAAAGTAACTTTTTCCCCACCTCTGGCTCTCCCATTGAACAAAAGCAAAAGATTGTGCTACTGCTCAATGTCTAGGATTACTTGCACCAATCTCTTACTTTCTGGAAGTACCAATCTCCAAGGGGGTGAAGGGAGACCCACACTATTGTAAGTGATGAATCATTCTGATGAGTAATGTGTGGGTAGATGAAATTTTAAGTATCAAGGCATTTCTGTTTAGTATGCTAGCATTAGAAAGGTGGCTGATTAGAAGTCACTGTTGGGGGAGGGAGGAATGGAAAGAATAAATGACTGTTACCCAGCAACAGTACAAATACTGGGATATTCAGATTGTTGCGACATAAATGCCAGTGCAATGGGATGTGAATATATCAGAGTGGTGGGGGTAAGAAAGTGTAGGGCAATATTTTCAGATTAGAGCAGGAAGGATCCATTTTAGTCCGCTGAATCTAACGAGGGCTCCAAACATGCAGGGATGGAATTAAGGTCCAACTTGAGCAGACGGCTTGGATACAGAGAGAGCCCAATTAGGAAAGAATCCCTGAGTCTGGGCCATAAAACTCTTTAGAAGCACTAATGAGCCATCTTCTGATCCAAGGATCCATCCTGATATCTGTACACCCCTATGTTCTTTGGTCTTTGAGAATCAAACCCAAGAGGGTGGGTGACGGGGCACCTCCGGACTGCACCCATGTCCTGTCCTCTCCTGCCTTACAAGGCATCTGGGGCTTATTGTCGATCTCTTCTCTCTGCTGCTAACATCAGTAGCTAACTAATTATTGCAAGATTACAGGGAAAGCCAAGAAACAAAACAGAAGAGAATAAAATGCCTAACATTTTCTTCTCTCTTTATCGAGATTTAACATAAGAACATAAGTATATAAGAGGAGCAATGCTGGATCAGGCCAAAGGCCCATGTAGTCCAACTTCCTGTATCTCACAGGCCCTGCCAAATGTGTCTGGGAGTGCACGAGACTAGATATCTGTCTCTGAATACTACTCCCCTGCATCTGGCCCTTGAAGTGCCCTGGTTTTAAACCTGGAGATTACACATCTACATCATGGTTAATAACCTGTGATGGACATTTCATAAGAACATAAGAACATAAGAAGAGCCATGCTGGATCAGGCCAAAGGCCCATCTAGTCCAGCTTCCTGTATCTCACAGCGGCCCCACCAGGTGCGTTTGGGAGTGCATGAGACTAGATATCTGTCTCCCGACACCACTCCCCTGCATCTGGCCCCCGAAGCAACCCGGTTCAAAGCCTGGAGACTCCACATCTCCATCATGGTTTGTAACCTGTGATGGACTTTTTCTCCAGGAATCTGTCCAATCCCCTTTTGAAGGCATCCAGGCCAGATGCCATCACCACATCCTGTGGCAGGGAGTTCCATAGACTTACAACGCGCTGGGTGAAAAAATATTTTCTTTTGTCTGTTCTTACTCTCCCAGCCCTCCAGGAATCTGTCAAATCCCCGTTTGAAGGCATCCAGGACAGATGCCATCACCACATCCTGTGGCAGGAAGTTCCACAGACTAAAATACTGGGTAAAAAAAAACTCTTTTGTCTGTTCTCACTCTCCCAACCCTCAATTTGAGTGGATGTCCCCTAGTTCTGGTATAGTGTGTGAGAGAGAAGAGCACCCCTCTATCCACTTTAATCATGCCCTGCATTATTTTGTACGTCTCAATCATATCCCCCTTCAGGGGGCTTTTTTCCAGACTAAAGAGCCCCAAATATTTTAGCCTTTCCTCATAAGGGAGGTGCCCCAGCCCAGTAATCATTTTAGTTGCTCTCTTCTGCACCGTTTCTAGTTCCACTATGTCTTTTTTGAGATGCGGTGACCAGAATTGTACACAATACTCCAGGTGGGGCCTTACTATCGTTTTGTACAATGGCATTATAATGTTGTATGTTTTATTTTCAACCCCCTTTTTGATGATCCCTAGCATGGAATTGGCCTTCTTCACCGCTGCCATGCATTGGGTAGACACCTTCATTCAGCTGTCCACCAATACACCAAGATCTCTTTCCTGATCCATCACGGATAGCTCAGAGCCCATGAGTTGATAGATAAAGTTTTTCCCCCAATATGCATTACTTTACATTTTCCTACATCAAAACACATTTGGCATTTGGCAGCCCATTTCCCCAGTTTGGAGTGATCCTTCTGGAGCTCTTCACAATCTTCTCTGGTTTTTACCACACAGAAAAGTTTTGTGTCATCTGCAAACTTGGCCACCTCACTGCTTATCCCTGTCTCCAGGTCATTTGTGAACAGATTGAAAAGCACCAGTCCAAAGACAGATCCCTGAGGTACACAGCTTTTCACCTTTCTCCATTGTGAAAATTGCCTATTGACACCTACTCTTGATTATTTCTTAGATCTCAACCAGTTCTCAGTCCATAAGAGGACCTGCCCTCTTATCCCCTGACTGTGCAATTTTCTCAGCAGCTTTTGGTGAGGGACTTGTCAAAAGCCTTCTGAAAATCAAGATAGACAATATCTACTGGTTCACCCAAATCAACATGCCTGTTGACCCTTTCAAAAAATTCTAAATGGTTTGCAGACAAGACTTACCCTTACAGAAGACATGCTGATTTTCCCTCAGCAAGGTTTGTTCTATGAGATTTTTTCCCCTTGGATGAGGCTTTCCACCGTCTTCCCTGGGACAGATGTAAGGCTAACTGGCCTGTAGTTTCCCGGGTCCCCCCTCCTTCCTCTTTTAAAAATGGGTGTGACATCTGTTACCCTCCAGTCCTCCAGCACTGTGGCCAATTTAAGAGATAAATTGCAAGATCTGCAATTTCATTTCTTAGTTCCTTAATAACCCTTGGGTGGATGCCATCTAGGCCTGGTGACTTGTTGATCTTCAATTTATCAATTAAACCTAAAACATTCTCTCTTTTAACCTGTATTTGATTTAATTCTTTAGTCAAGAGGGGCTGTTCAGACAGCGGAATCTGCCCAAGGTCTTCTGTCGTGAAGACAGATGCAAAGAACTCATTTAATTTTTTTGCAATTTCCAACTCTCCCTTTACCTGCCCTTAACCTCCCGCACCATCCAGAGGGCCAACTGGTTCTCTGGCAGGTTTTCTACTTCTAATATATTTAAAGAAGCTTTTATTATTTCCCTTTATATTGCTAGCCATACATTCCTCAAAGTCTTTCTTTGCCTCTCTTATCATCTTCTTACATTTCTTTTGACAGAGTTTGTGTTCCTTTTTATTTTCCTTATTTGGGGAGGATTTCCATTTACGGAAATACCTCTCCTTGTGCTTTAGAGCCTCTCTAACTCCGCTCGTTAACCATGCTGGTGCCCTCTTAGACTTAGAGGAGCTCGTCTTTCTTTGTGGTATATACTTGTGCTGGGCCTCTATTACCATTGTTTTAAACAGGCTCCATGCACTCTGGATTGGATTTTTTTAACCTTCCCTTTCAATTTCTTTTTAACTAGTTTCCTCATCTGAGGGAAGTTTGCCCTTCAGAAATCAAGGGTTTTTGTGTCTGATTTGCTTGGCATTCTTCCCCCAACATGCATGGCGAGGGAGATTGCGGCATGGTCACTGTTCCCCAGAGGCTCAGTGACATTCACATCCCTGACCAGGTCCTGAGTATCACACAGTATTAGATCCAGAGTTGCCTGTTCTCGGGTGGGCTCCATGACAAGTTACTGTAAGGCTCGCATTGGCCCAGTCAGGTAAGGTAAGGTTTATTGTTACGGCATCAAGCCAACATAAGATAAAATAGAATAGAGCGGAATAAGATACAATATAAAAACATTAGCTAGAAAGCTTTAAAAACTGGCGAACATTACAGTGATCAATATATAAAACAAAAAGTTATTTTAAAAGCCTTTAAGACATCAGATATAACAATATAAAACAAGGTTTAAAAGCTTAGCTATCTATCTGTTGCTGTGACATGCCGCCCAGAATTTTGCCACCAGTTCAGTAGTAGTCCGACTTTGGTCAATTAGCAATTGATTACAATAGTCCGAGTCTGATTGGCCTGCCATATCTTTTAAGAGTGGTGTGATGTATTTTGCCCGGGTCTTTTTATGCCTACTGCATCTGAGCATCATATGCTCAACGGATTCTATCTCATTAGAGCCACAAGGGCAGAGTCTCTGTTCCCTCGGGATGCTCTTAAATCTGCCTTCCAGCACCGCAGAAGGGAAAGCCTCACACCTGGCCAGAGTAAAGGCTTTCCTAAACTTGTACGTCTCCAGCTGTGACAGATAGGCCATGGGGAGTGAGCAATATTTATGTGTATCTAGGATTCTAAAATTGGGGCAACTACTAAGATCTGCCTGTCTCTCCATATCCATTATTCTCTGTTTAAGGGCTGATTTTGCTTCATCCCATTGTATGCTCAAGATTGCTTAGGAAGAAAGACCCATAATTTGCAATTTATTTAGGACTGATTTTAACCACTTAGATTGGAAGTTGACTACTAAAAGTAGATGGGTTAATCCCTGCGGTTGGAAGTTTATCTTAAGCCAATACTGTAGAGAAGTTAATGTAATTTTAGCTATCATTGATAGCATACCTGTCTCTAGACGAATGTATGTGTTTGTTACACATCTTGGGACTTCAAGAATTGCTCTAAGGAATTTAGATTGGACCCGCCCTATAGGTTCAAAACTACAAAATGCAGGCCCAATAAAGGTGCCATAGATCATCTGGCTGACCACCTTCACCTGAAAGAGTTTTAGGGCTGCTGGGATATAACAACACCCTTTGGAGTGATAGAACCTTAAGATGGCATTTGCTGTTCTTTCACCCTGGTTAGCTGCATATTGGTTATGGGCATTTCTAGACCCAGTAGATTGAAGGGCCATACCTAGGTATTTAAAACAGGAAACCTGTTCCAGGGATTGCCCATTAATGATCCAAGACCTTTTGTCTTCTTCCAAAGGCCATGATTTTGGTCTTTTGGTAGTTTATTTCTAGTTCCTTCATTCACTTCTCGGCCTTTTGGCTAAGATCAAGTGTAGTATTGGCCCAGTCAATGTGGGGATAATTGAAGTCCCCCATGATTATGATCCTATCCCTCTTAGACACTTCCATGATTTGTCTCCTCATTTCAAGGCCCCCCTCAAGTTTTTGATCTGGTGGACGATAGCATACCCCAACTATCACATCGCTCCTTGGACCTGGTAGTTTAACCCACAGTGATTCTATGGTGGAGTCAGGCCCTCTGTCAATCTCCATTCTACTGAATTTTACCCCTTCTTTGACATAGATGACCACTCCCCTTCCAACCTGCCCCTCTCTATCCCTTCTATAGAGATTATAGCCTGGGATTGCTGTATCCCACTGGTTCTCCACATTCCACCAGGTTTCTGTTATGGCTATTATATCAATGTTATCCCTAGCTGCCAAATGTTCAAGTTCTCCCATCTTTGTTCAGAGACTTCAAGCATTTGCGTACGTAGAAGCACCTTTACAGTGCCTCCTCCAAGAATGGCTGCTTCTTTGTTCTCTCCCCCGTCCCACACTGCTTTAAATTCCAATAGACAAACTACCACATTCCATTATTCTCCCAGAGCTTATACCTACTACGTCATCACTTTGTGGTTCTCTACCCTCTCCAACCTTGTTCCATGGGGATTAGGTGTTCTAAACTAGATGCTGCTCAGCTCCTGTTGGCTTTCCCCCAGTTATCAGTTTAAAAGCTGCTATGCAGCCTTTTGGATGTTGAGTGCCAGCAGTCTGGTCCCATAATGGTTCAAGTGCAACCTATCCCTGCTGAACAAGTTTGGCTTGTCCCAAAATGTTCTCCAGTTCCTGATAAATCTGAAGCCCTCCTCTCGACACCATTGCCTCATCCACGCATTGAGGCTTATGAGCTCTGCCTGCCTGGTGGGTCCTGCATGAGGAACAGGCAGCACTTCTGAAAATGCTACCTTGGAAGTCCAGGACTTCAATCTTTTTTCTAACAAGAAAGATTGTTAGGAAGAATTTGGCTTCCAGGACTGACCACTTTTCCTTCCCAACATCATTGGTACCACTGGCTCCTTCCCAGTTCTCTCTAACAAACTATCTAGATTTCTTGTAATGTTTGCAACCTTTGCACCTGGCCAGCAAGTCACCATACGGTTATCATGCACATCACAAATCCATCCCTCTGTATTTCTAATAATTGAATCACCTAGAACAAGGAGCCTCTCTCCTGCAGCCTATTCATCTGCCTGTTCCTCAACTATATTAAGGGAGATGTCTTCAGTTTGTTCCTGTTGTTTGTCTTCCTGTATCTCATTAAATGTGATGAGGGTGGGTATGCACACATAGGAAAACATGGCAATCCATCCTGAAAGCAGCCCTTTAGCCATCTATGGTTGCCTGCCAGAGAGTAGATCAGCCTTCTGGGTTTTGCGTCTTTTGTCCTCTTTCGCAGTCAGAAAAGAAAGAAGATGACCGGGCTCATACAACTTTTCAGATCTGCAAAGAAGAGACAACCTCCGAAGGCATCACTTACCTCGCTACCCTGATGGCTTTCCTGCCTCTCTCAGGCTGGAGGAACAGGCAAATGGTTTATTAATAACTGCTGGAGTAGCATGGTTACAGTGCTATCTTAAGCCAGCTGTATCTGCTCCTGTTTCTAAGGGAATATAGTTGAAATAAGTGGCATGTTGGACCAAAAATAACATTAATAAATACCCAGCAAACATCTATGTATCAGCTGATCTTATTAGAAGGACTTTGTGTCATGATTGGTCTTTAGGACTTCAGCCTGGAATTCCTCTGAAGTCTGACTTCCTGAAGGGGACAGACTACCACCACATCATGAGAACTAACAGTAAAGAACTTTCAACAACATTGCAAAGAACTCAAGGGTTGGATATCATTGCCACATCGTTCACCTGAAAACAAAGCACAGCACACAATCATTTTTTTTAAAAAAAATAGTAGAAATAAAGCAATCGAGTGACCCAGCTATACTTTTGTTAATCTCGAGATCTATGGAGTCATACTCAGCTCAGGCAGAAATGCTATTAGCTCAAAACCAATGAGGGATCTTTGCAGAGGCAACAATAGCTGTCTCAAAAGCAGAAATGTAAATTATAAAAAATGGATGGTGGAAGAAATTATAGGGCTGGTGTAGACAGAGAAAAATTCAAAATAAAGGCAATAGAGACTTAGTCAGCTATATCTGAAACAAAAAAAAAAAAATTAAAGACGCCAAAGGCATGAAATGGCCTGAACAGCGTAGAGAAACAGGAATCTTGAGAAGATGCACATCTTTAATGGATATTTCAAAAACTCAAGGCAGTAGCAAGAATATTTTAAAATGTCAGTGCCCACTATTGATGGATACTAATGCCACTTGGGTTCAGGTGTAACGTCATCTTACTGATCGAAAGCTTTTTGACAAAAAGAGGCCAACTGAATTAATTGTATTACATGTTGATCCTGGAGTGGCAATGCAGACAACCTAAACCTGAAATGCAATAAAGGTAATGACAATACAAAGCTGCTAGGCTCAAGGAAGTTTCCATGAATATACTGCAATTAATATGACAATTTAAATGTTTTTAGTATTTTTATCCAGTTTGTCTACCAAGGAGGAACCATTCCTGAAATCTGATTGAGATTCAGGTTTATGACATTTTACAAAAGGAAAATGGCAAAACATGCAGTTACTACAGTACAGTGAGCTTTGTAGCAACTAATAAGTGATTGCAGCAACTCATAAGAAACTGGTTCATTGGTCACCTACTGTACTTCAGTATTTAGATGTGATTCACTGTGTTGAATTACACAAAATCACCAACACGATTTTGGTCATGTTATGGCAGAATTCACAAGAAGTGTGAAGAAAGAACAAGAGACATACATTATGTATTTAGAGGAGCATTTGGAACCAGAGAAACACTCTTCTTCCTACATGTATTGATGGAACAATGCCATGCTATGAACATTAGAGATGGGCACAAAACGAGTAATTTTTCGTTTTCGTTTTCGTTTTTCATTTCGTTATGCAATGAAAACAAAAACGAAAATTTTTCAAAACAAAACGGAAACGGAAACGGAAACAAAAAATTTTGCCGTGTTTTTCATTTTTGTTGTGGCAAATACATTGAGCTGAAAGAATGCTAATGAAACAGCAATTTTTCGTTTTCCTTTTTTCGTTTCGTTACGTAACGAAAACGAAAATGAAAAATTTGCAAAAAAAACCCAATGAAAACGAAAACGAACCGAAACGGACCCCTAAACGACCAAACGACAAACGAAACACCATTTTTTTGAGTCCTGCTCATCTCTAATGAACATAGATATTTAGGCATTGAAAATGTATTACAATAGTGCATGGAAAAATCTGTCATTTAATTTTAGTTGTTTTTTTTCCAGGAACACTCCTATCATTTTTCTTTCATTCATGCATCAGTCCTATTCATTTGACATGAAAAAGACATCCTTTTTGGCCTTATTCCATTCATTCTCCCCATTTTCACCACCATTAAAACCCTAAAAGGACCCTTAGAAAACAACAGTGCTCCAAGATGGAGTCAGAAAGGGGATAGGCAAAAGAACAGAGAGAGAATCAAATCCATCTACCCCAAATAGCACGCAACAGGAACTGAGTTATCATTAGAGATGGGGACAAACCACTAAAATGACAATGAACCACAAATCCACCACTCATGAGCAGACAAACCAATTAATCAGTTTGTCAGTTTGTGTGTGGGGGTTAGATAGCCCATGTCTGGTTTGAAAATTAAAGAGCCCTCACCCCCTCGAACGCACCCCCATCACCACCCTGCCTTAGATGCATTGGTCCTAAGGCAAAGTAAGTACATTTTTCAGGGACAGCAGTGGCAGCTGCTTTTTGCCCTCAGTGAAGCCATGGTCACCATCTTGATAAATGCCAGACTGTTTCGCTTAGGCCAGTGGAGGCCAAACTCTTGCCCTCCAGATGTTTTGGATCACAACTCCCACAGTCCTTTGTCATTGGCAATACAGGCTTGCAATTCTGGGAGTTGTGGTCCAAAACATCTGGAGGGCCAAATTGATTGATTGATTGATTGATTGATTGATTGATTGATTGATTGATTGATTGATTGATTGATTGATTGATTGATTGATTGATAAACTGCACCAGTTTTCCCAAGGGAACTCTGGGTGGTGTACAAGCAAACCAAACAACAATTTAAAACACCCCAATAGAAATCAAAAAGAAAAATACCAAAAGAAGAAAATAAAGGAAAATAAAAAAGGAAAATAATCCGGCAAGAGGCACAAACCAATACTAACAGAAAACAAATGAATCACAAGGGGCACAAACAGACATTACCAATTGCCATAAGCTTCTTTAAACAGCCGCACTTTCAGTAATTTCTTAAAGGCTGTGAGAGAAGGGGCCAGGCACATCTCAGTGGGCAGTTTATTCCACATGGATGGGCCAACCACCGAGAAGGTCCGATTGCAAGTCGCAACCTTATAGACCTCCCTGGGGGTAGCCACCCAAAGTGAGTAGGCTAATGAAGCTTTGGTCAGTCTGGCCAGCTCTGACTATTGGGAAATACACTCTGTCAGATACTCAGGCCCCAAGCCATGGAGGGTTTTATAAACCAAAACCAACACCTTGAACCTTATTCGGGAGGCAATGGGCAGCCAATGCAGGAGAGCCAGGATTAGGGTGATGCAGTCAAACCTGCCCACACCATCCACCAATCTGGCTGCCACATTCTGCACCTGCTGCACTCGTCGAACAAAGTTCAAGGAAAGCCCCATGTAAAGAGCATTTCAATGATCAAAACTTGACATGACCAGTGCCTGCACAACCATCCTCAGGTAGTTCCCATCAAGATATGGGCGAATCTGGGTGATAAGCCTAAGCTGGTGAAAGGCCGACCTGGTCACGGCTGCCACCTGGGGTTCCAGGGACAGTTCCAGATCCAGGACAATGCCCAGACTCCTCACTCTTTCAGCCAGCTGGAGGGTGGACCAACACCGACAGGGAAGAGGGCCACTGTACCCATCCAGGCCCCCTGGAAGAACAGAACCCCAGTCTTCTCAGGGTTGACCCTAAGCCTGTTAGTCCTGTTCCACTCCAGAACCACAGCCAGGCAGTGGTCAAGGGTCTGGATTGCCATTGCAGAGGTGGTCAAGGAGAAATAGAGCTGGGTGTCATTGACATACTGATGGCAGCAGATTCCAAAACTCTGAAAGACCTCAGCCAACGACCTCATATAGATGTTAAAGAGCATGGGGGAGATTGCTGACCCCTGAGGCACCCCACAAGAGAGAGCCCAGGGAGACGACAATTCTCCCTCCAAGCTCACTCGCTGGGGTTGGCCGTTGAGGACGGACTGGAGCAAGCTCAAGGCTGGACCCCCGATCCTGACCTCAGAGAGCCGATGCTATCAAAGGACGCAGGCACATCAAGAAGGACCAACAAGGTACAGCAATCCCTGTCGGTCCCCCTCAATAGGTCATCATACAATGCAACCAAAGCAGTCTCAGTCCTATGTTGTGGCCTAAACCCAGACTGGAAAGAATCCAGCATGAGGTTCTCATCCAGGAACAACAGGAGCTGCACAGCCTTAACTCACTCCAGCACCTTGCCCAGGAAGGGAACATTGGCTATAGGATGATAATTGGACATATTGTCTACACCCAAGCCAGGTCTTTTAAGAATGGACTTAACCACTGTCTCCTTCAGTCAACAGGGAAAAAATCCCGTCCCCGTAGGAGACAGTGGCAATCAATGAAGCCCATTCCGGCATGTTCCCTCTAGCAATCTTAATAAGCCAAGATGGGCTGGGGTCTAATGGAGAGGCTTCTGGTCTGCAGTGTGCCAGCACCCTGGAGGCCTCAGATGGAGTAACAGGCCCAAACTCAACAAACTGAGGAGACCAAGGGAGTGCAGCACCAGCCATGCTTGGGGGCAGATCAGTGCAACCGGAGTCCAGATCAGAACGGATGGCCTCTAATTTGGATTTTTAAAAAGGCTGCAAATGACTCACTAGTGAAATCACTAGGAGGAGACCCTGGCAGACCAGGATTGGTGAGGTCTTGAACCACCCAGAACAATTCCGCCTGGTGATTTGAGGCTTCACCAATTCTCAGGGAGGCAAATAATCTACTAGCGTTCCTGATCACTCTAACATAGCATCTGGTCAATGCACAAACCACGGCCCGATTCAATACCATCTGACCCTTCCTCCAAAATTTGGCCATCACTGCGTTAAGCCAAATTTTTCAAGAAGGTGGCAGTGGCAGCAATCATAGCCTGGGCACTGGGAACTGCTGAAGCTAAGGTGGGGAGGCAACAAGGGGGTGGTTTATTTGAAGGGATGATTTAAAAGGGGAAATATTTTCCTATTTATCAGGGATTCTATGCTCAACAAATAGGAAGGGTCAAACATTAAAAAAATCAATAATATTCATCAAATATTGCCATTTTTATTCATACCCATCTCTAATCATCATTGTCCCTTCAGACCTGTGCTCCTCACTTTAAGAAGCAGCTAATCAAGACAAGAATCCAACCTTCTCAACCAAACACCCACCAGCCACCCAGTAAAATCTTATAAATATATATACATATATGCAGTCACATGCAGCCACTACTGTCAATTATTAACCACATATCAATCAGAGTAAAGCAAACAGACAGGGAAGGGAACCTGCCCACACATCCACACACTCACTCATAGGGTGGTGGGAGGAGAAAAGGCAAAATAAATAGCACAGCAGCACCCCTACAGCTCCTCCCACCCTTTCCCAAAAAATCAAAAGAAGCAAACAAGCATGGAGGCAAAAAATAGAAACGAAGCCCTGACCAATCAAAATTCCTGGGGAGATTTATAACTCTCCTACTGCTGTGATGGGTCTTCCTTCCTTCCTTCCTTCCTTTCTTCCTTCCTTCCTCTCTCTCTCCCTCCCTCCCTCCCTTCCTTACACTGTCTAAAAGATAGTACTCAAGGTGATTTACAAAGTTAGCAAAATAAATAAAAGCAACTAAAACCAATGCTTTGCTAAAACCTTAAACAAAATCATATAAGAGATGTGCAGGGGTAGCATGTTTCTTTGAACAAGTATGCAGTTTCCATCTTATCTTTTTATTTTTCATGGTTATATAATATCCCTCATTAATATTTAAGCATCCAAAGTCTACATTTAAATTTCTCTTTGATTTCTTGGATTTTACTGGTGGGATATTGTGTTTATCATGTTTCATTGCTCTCTTATATTTCTTTGCACCTATTATTATACTAATTCTCTTGGTCTCTGTGGCTGAAGTTCTGTTTTTTAACTTATGTGATGTCATGTCATCATCTACAGCAATACCAATTTTTCAGACACTAAAAGGTCTTGTTCTCATTCTTTGGCTCCCAAGGCTTCCTTGGGTCAAAGGGAAGCCCTAAGGATCTCCAGAACCTGGAACAGAGAAGAGTTTTTAAAAATAGACACAGAAATAGCCACAGCATTGATGTAGATGGTGACCTCATTCAAGTTACAAATCAAAACTTGTAAAATAGGATTTAAGCCTATGCACAGACTCTGAAAAACTTTATTTAGGATTTCCATGTGTCAATTCATCTGATGGTTTTCTTCAAGTGTGTATTTGCAATAAATAGGATGTTGGTTTCCCAGAATTCTCTGAGTCTTTCTGTTTCATTTCTGACTTTGAGTCAAATTATGTAACATTTGATTCTCTTGTTTCCTACTTCAGCACTGGATGTGATTTTGGGTTTCCAATAAAAATCAGAACAGAGACTGTCTGAAGTTTACTTAAGATGAAAAATTCAGTGTGCAAGAAAAACATAAAATTGGCTTTACAAATCCATAGGGTTATGTATTCTCATTCATCTGTACAGCATGACATTGTAAACCGTGTGAAGCAGCTAGTTAAAAAGAGAGGGAGAGAAGCTTCTGACATAAATTTATATAAAAAAAATAAGAATAACAAACTAAGGTCAAGAAAACAAACCCCCCAGCATGAAGAAACAGTGAGATGAGAAATGAAAAGCACATGTTGTTATAGCTGATGGCTGAATGCAAAATAAAAGAGGAGAGAAGTTTGGGAAGAAGAACTTAATGGCTGGAAAGATTATTGGCTGAAAAAAAAAACATTTTAGATCAACATGAAAAAACCAAACAAATCCAAAATCATATCTAAAGTTAGAATAGCTACAATTAGAAATGTGGATGTGCTTAGTTAGAGCCCTTCCACTAAGATGCTTGCAATTTAATATAGTTTTCTATCACAGCACGTTACAGGGGTTAAAAATGAGGTAGCTGATGCCCTGTCCCATCAACAGATTGCATGGTTCAGATTGCTTGGCTCTCCAAGCGTGATTCAACCCAGAGACTCTGCTGGAAGAGGTATGGATGATTGGAGAGTAGAAGCTAATAAAGCTATGAGTTTAGCTTTAGTGCCTCAAACTCTGCATAGTTATTCAGTTTTGACAGACTCTGGCATGCATCTGCAGAGCAGTTAATAAAGTTTGCAGTGTAACTCCATTTCAAAGAATTAGCCCCCAGGACCATATAAGGAAAGTTATCGGCATTAACTTTTTATGCTAAGGCCCAATGATATGAGCATCCTGGGAATGAATTTAGGTTACAAAAGATGACTGAGGAGTGAACTAAAGAGAAGGGTCTGAACAGGGAGTCTAGAACCCCAATTTCACCACATATGTTGTGCATGCTCAGCACAGTTCGAAGCAGGGAGCTGCCTAGATGCCCTAAGCACATCCAATCTCACCTGATTTTGGAAGCTAAGCAGGGTCGGCCCTGGTTAGTACTTTGATGGGAGACCTCCAAGGAATACCAGGTGCTGTAGGCGCCTGGAGTAGGAACTGGCAAACCACTCCAGTATTCCTGCCAGGAAAACTCCATGGATATGGAGTCACAAAGAGTCGGTCACGATTGTAACGACACAACACACACACTGTGCAGATAATTACGAAGCTGCCTTGTTCCAGGCAGCATCACTGAAAGCTTTCTTTGCTGCCTTTAGAGTCAGCAAGCTCTTTGTGTGCTCCAAAATGATCAGTCATGATCCCTTTGCAGAGGAATGACATAGTCCTTGAGCCAGACTGATTGTTTTTTTAAAAAATAAAGTAGATTTTATTATAAAACCAATCACCAACACCCCAGACAAAAACAGTGACCCCCAGGCATCCAATACATTGGATATACATTAATAATAAAACAAATTCAAATTAACAATATGTACAATTCTATATAAATTAACAATCTGCAAGGTTTACTTAGCTTTTAACGTTTTAATTACCCCAAATTGGTCAAACATATATAATTCAGTAGCTTCTCAAACCATTCCTTCTCTTTCTCATTGACCTTAAACCCTTTGATTCTGCGTATCTTCATAGTTAGGTATTCTAAAATTATAATATTATTTAATTTTTTCCTCCATTGGTTCACCGCTAGCTCTTCTGCATTTTTCCAATTACTTGCTATGACCTGTCTGGCTGCAATTACCATCAGGTTTACCCATTTACATTCCTCTTTTGCTTTTAACTCTGTGCTACCCAGGCTAATGAGAACCATTAATTTAGATATTTCCACTTTCCTTCCCACAATTTTCGATATTTCTCTACCAATCTGTCTCCAAAAATTATTAACTAGAGGACAATCCCACCACATATGACTATACATTCCCATTACTCCACACTTCCTCCAGCAATTTTTGCCTCCTAACTTTGTAATATGTTACAACCTTACTGGTGTGTAATACCATTTTGTATCAGCTTCAACCCCTGCTCCTGGATTATCCTAGAGGTCGTAACAAAGGGCGGTTGCTGAAAGATTATATCCCAATCTTCATCTAAAATTTGTTCCTGAATATCTAGCTCCCAATATTCGTTTAAGCTTTCCTTTAGTGATTTCCCCATATTTAATAAAACCTTGTACAATTTTGAAACCATTTTGGTCCTACCTATCCTGTATCCTTTCATTAATTCCTCGAAGGGGGTAATATTTCTTTAACCACAATTTTAACTTCTTTCTCCTTCAAAAAGGAGGAGATTTGTTTTTTTTGTTTTTTTTGTAACCAATTAATCTTATTCCAAATTCCACTTTCCTCTTCCACCATATTTTCTGTTTCCCAAATTTTATCCATATTCTGGATTGAAATCTCCTTTAACTTATCCCCTACCTCTTTTGGGATGATCTTCCTTAATGGGGCAAATTTATCATAATACCAAGTGGAGAGAGGTCAGGAAAAAGCTTTTTTCCCCACTTCTCCCATACCCAAAGAGTATGTTGATAATTTTTCTTTTCTTTTCTTTTCTTTATCCTCCTTTCGAAGATTCTTATTTTCCCTCCTACTACTTCCAAATTCTCCTGCTCTATACATCCCAAATCTTCCCCCTGTTCTCCCTCCAACCAAATCATAAGTTGTCTCAGCTGATAAGCTTCATAATTTAAAATCAAATTGGGAATCCCCCATCCTCCATCTTGGATCCTATGGTACCTATATCTACCAGCTGTCCTTGGTTTCTTGGATGCAAAAACAAATCTATCTATTGATCTTTGCCACCCCTTCAGAATCCGTTTCGGTATGTGCCAAGGCAATACATTAAAAAGGTAAGTTAATCTGGGTAGCAGAAACATTTTAACTAAAGCAATTCTTGTGCTGATTGAGTCCTTCCTTTTATCCCATGTTCTCAGCTTTGATTGAATACTACTCCAAAAAAATTTATAATTATGTTCAAATATTTTCTTCACATTTTTAGTTATCATTACCCCTAAATACTTTACCTTCTTATTTGCTATAGGAATACCCAATGATTTAGAGGCTTCTAACTGAGTTTTAGGTTTCACATTTAAGCACATGATTGATGATTTAAAAAAATTAACTTTTAACCCTGATACTTTTTCAAATCCTTGAAAAATTTCTTTTAATGGCACAATTGCAGTCCCCAGGTCCCTAACTGTCACCATCATATCATCTGCATACATTGTAAGAAGCTCCCCTTCTGCTCTCCCTTTCCCTTGTGTTTCAAATTCTTTAATCTCACCATTCTTTTTAAGTTTAATTGCTAATGGTTCTAATGTTAAAATAAAGAGCATGGGAGAAAGTGGACAACCTTGCTTTGTACCACTTAACACTTGGGAACACCCCCTTTCCGACACACCAATTCCTATCATTGCTTTGGACTCTGTATATATTGCCTCAATTATATTGTGAATTTTTTCTCCAAATTTATATTTTTTAAATATATATTTCAAATAATTCCAATCCACTGAATCAAATGCTTTATAAATATCCAATGACAGAAGAGTAAGAGGCAAATCCTTATTTTTTGCTAAATATACCATACCCATTACCTTCCTAACTGCATCCACCAAGTACTTCTGGGGTATAAACCCATATTGATCTTCTCCCACTAATTGTGCAATACATTTTTTAACCTTATTGCCATAACTTTAGCAAATATTCTATAATCCATATTAGTACCAGATATTGGCCTATAGGAGTCTGGCAGGGTTTGATCTTTTCCCAGTTTGGGAATCAATACCAACCTTGATTCCAACCAGGTAGGTGGAGTTGAAGCTCCATTCAAAATACTTTGGTAAAATACAGTCATATGTGCCACCAATATATCCTTAAAATGCTTATAATATACCACATTAAACCCATCCAGTCCGGGTGCCGATTGCACATTCATAGAATCAATTGCTGACCTAACTTCCTCCTCTGTTATATCCTTATCTAGTTCCCTTCCATTTTCTTCACTTATTTTGGGGAGCACAAAATCGATCAACCTTCCTTAATTCCTTTATTTGCATACAGTCTGTTATAAAATCCTAAGAAGGTCTCCAATATCTTCTTAGGATCTATTTCCAATCCCCCCTTATTATCTCTAATAACCCTAATATTTTTCCTCACCTGATAATTCCTAATTTTTTGCTAATATTTTCCCTCCCTTTCCTTCAAATTCATAATATTTTGTTTGCTATACCACATCTTTAATGTGGTTCTATTAATATCTAAAACTTTCAACTCTTTTCTTTTTTGGTCTAATTTTTCCCTATCCGTCTTTTCCTTAGATTTCCTGAATTTTTCTTCCAATAACCTAACTTCTTCTACCTCCTTAATCCCCCCATCTTTTCTTTTTCTTAAAATTGCCAGACTCTGAATGCATTCTCCCCTAATCACAGACTTCATTGCTTCCCATTTTATTGTTATCTGGGTCTTGATTCTCCTCAAAATACCTTTCTACTGCTGTTTTAATTTTTAACTTACTCTGCTCGTCTGCAACCCACCAAGGATTAAACCTCCAAGAGTAAAACCTATTAATATGACCTATTTGAAGATAAGCAGATATGGGGGCATGGTCAGTGATTTTAATCATTTCAATATCCATCCCCTTCACCCAATTCCTAGCCTCTTGCCATATTAAGATACCATCCAATCTTGAAAATGTTCCATGTGGGCTAGAATAAAATGAATATGAATAATCCTTAGGGAACAACTCCATCCATAGTTCCAATAATCTAAATTTCCCACATAGTTTTTTAAACTTCACAACCTTATTCTTTTTGGGACTGTTCCCCCCTTGCAGATTAACATTAAACTCTCCCCCAATAACTTTGGTACAAGGCGAGAATTTCTCAAGCTTCTGTCAACACTTATAAAGAAAATCCAGCTGGTGCTTGTTTGGGAGATAAATTGATGCTAATGCTACTGGCTCTCCCTCCAAGCAACCTTGAACAAAAACAAACCTTCTGTTCTTATCTCTGAACACTTTATTCTCAGCAAAGTCCACCTTGGAGTTGATTACTATTCCCACCCCTCTACTTTTTGACGTTCTAGGAGCCATAATTTTTTTCCCTTTCCCAAAGCCAGGAAAATTTACCTCTCCCCCCCCCCATTATATGATTCTTGCAGAAAAACAACATCAGCCTTCAGTTCTTGAATATACTTCCCAATTCTCACTCGCTTCACCTGATTACCCAAACCTCTAACATTAAGAGTTGTACAAATAATATTCACATTTTTCATTATATATTTTCCAACCATCTCACTGCTCTGTTTCCCTCCGTTTGTACCATACCAGCCTGGAGATAAACCCAACCCCAACCACCTTCCCAATCAACTCTACTGTGAACCCTACGCTTCCATCCCAACACAGAAGTCCAGGCAAAAAGAACAAGAGAATAAGTGTATGCCACATTGCTGGGCATACCTCTTGCACCTGGAGCACAACCCAATATGCTTCCATACATTCTCACACTTATTCCTCCAACCGCTCCTCTCCTCTGTCTTCTCACTACTTTCAGACCATCCATATCCAAACACACACAACACACCCTAAACATATTCATTGCTCTCCATTCACCCCCACTCACTCCCCTACCCACCCCCCAACAACATAACATACCACACCAAAACTCTTCCACAATCACTCATCCAACCAACACTCACTCCCATACTGGGGTGGGGGAGGGGAAAGATGGAAGGGAGCTTGCAAGTTCCCCTAAACCTGAGGAAAGAAAAAAAAACAGCCCAGCTGAGCTGCCCCAGTTCTCTTTCTTTCTATTTTCCTTCTTCTTTAATTCTTCACTTCTTATATTTAGCCCTGTCTCTAAGGTCCCAGGATTTTTCCTGTTTCTGTTTTTCTTTCTTCTTTTTCTTCTGCCCCTGAACTTGTTCAGTCTCTTCTCTTAAGTCATTTTCTTCCTCGGAGTTAGGAGTATCCTTAAAATCCTTTGGCAACTGCAATCCCACATGGTTAAATAAGACCACCATCTGCTGTTGATCTTTGGCAATCAATGTCTCTCCTTTATACTGCATTCTTAAAGCAAATGCTGCTATTCTCCAATTGTATTTAATGTCCTTCTCTTGCAGCACCTTAGTAAATGCCCGTATATTCTTTTTCCTTTTAATTGTTTCCTGAGGCAGGTCATCATAAACCATCACTTTCTTGCCATTATACACCAATTGATCAAGTCTATCCAAAGCTTTCAGTGCTTTGAAAACCTGCTCTCTCTGTGTATATCTTCCAAAGCACATAACATCTCTTGGCCAAGTTGCCTCATTTCTTTGCTTCCCAACTCTATGTATACGGTCAAGGGAGTCTTTGGAAATTCCCAGCTCCGGCAACAACTTAGCCATCCACTCAATAACATTGTCCGTATCTTCTGACTCTGGAACATTTTTAAACGTAAATTCAACTGTCTGGCTCTATTTTCTAAGTCCATTAACTTATCAGTAACATACTTATTGTGCATTTCCAATTTCCTGGTCTGCTTTTGCAATGCCTTAATTTTCTGTTCGTTAGCCTGTGCTATTTCCCAGGTAGTATTAACAGTCTCTGCTATAAGTTCCACTGTATCGGCTAACTTGGAAAGTTTGTCTTCAGCAACATTTGTAATTGCCTCAGTAATGCTGTTTTTGGCTTTTTCCACAGCTTTTTAAATTTCTTTTTGAAAGTCCTTAGGGTTAATTATCTCCATCTCACTTTCAGCCTCCAAGTCTGTAGCTGCCATTGCTTTCACTTCCAAGCAGCACACAGCAGCAAATATTTCTCTTACTCCAACTCTTATCAGTATTCAAGACGCTTCCTCCTCCTCCCAAGCAGACCAGGTCATAAACTTATCAGGGCTTTGTTATTTTTCCAACCTTATCATCAAAAGGAAGAAGTTTCTTTATCTTTTTCTTCACATTTCACCGGGAGCTCAGCAGAGACGCATCTTCCCTCTCAGCCAAGCATGCCACGCCCCCTCAGCCAGACTGATTGGTTATCCACCTGAGAAAATCTAAAACCGACCAGTTGGGGAATTAAAAAGAGATTATATTAGGCAGATGGTGCCTGTCTCAGATTAGTCCTGTGCAAGCAACACAAAGATTTTAAGCCTTGTAAGGTAATGCTTATGGCTGTCTTTTCCAGCATAAAGATGGGATCCATTGACTCAGTATCAATTTTGGAGTGTCACGTCCTAGGCTTTGTCTAAGGCCAGGTACAAAGTTGTGATTTTGGGATGCATTTTGGGATGCATTTTGAAGCTGCGTCAATGGCAGCAGCTATGGGAATCGATTTGGCAGGTATCCAAAAAATCAGTCGCTGGAAGTCACAAAAATGTCAAGTTCATGTACAGCCATCGATGGACTATTAGGCCCAGGCTGGTGCTTTGCTTTGTCGTTACAGGTTTTCTCCCTGGAGTGCATGCCAGAGTCCTGATTGATTTGTGGCCACAGTTATGTCTGCTGGGTGGCCAAGTATGCAGCCTGCACTGGGTGGGGCTGAGATGTTGGCCTGGGAGCATGGTCCAAGATTGAGTGGAGGGGACAAAGGAGCATGCTCTGGGATGGCTTTACAGATTGTGCATCCCAGGGCCCTCCTGACCTACCACCAGTCATTTGGTTTATCCACCTTGGTGGAAATGACTTTACCTGAATGCCAGGTAAGACACTTATTTTCAAAGTCATTGCTGACTTGTGAAATTATACATCTAGATTTCCTAGGACTAGGTTACTTTAGTATGGAGATCAGCCAATGACCCCAGTAAGATAAACAAAGCCTGTAAAGGAGTTAAAATGGAGATTGCTAGATTTATTAGTGATGGGCAGGTGTCCGTTATTGAGCATCTGAGCATCACTGTGCATAGCCCAGAGTTGTATAGGCTGGATGTTACATATCTATCTGACCTTGGTTTGACATATTCTTGAATGACCTGCAAGAGAGCCTAAGGGCTAAGTTGTTCAGCCATGTAGAGTAAAGGTGCATACCTTGCATTTATTTATTTTTTTATACCACACCGATTTCCTCAAGCAAGAACTCTGGGCGGTTTACATCAGGCAACATAAGAAAAAACCAAAAAGAGTGATGATGATGATGATGATGATGATGATGATACAGGAAAAAGACAAAGACAAGAGACAACAAACGTAAACTCGGCAAGAGGCACAAAAAATCATAACAAACAACAAACACAGGGAAGCCCCTTTAGTGTGGTGGGTAATGTAAGAAATATTAGAATTCAGGTACGCCATAAGAACTTAAGAACATGAGAAGAGCCATGCAGCATCAGGCCAATGGCCCATCTAGTCCAGCTTCCTGTATCTCACAGTGGCCCCACCAGATGCGTTTGGGAGCGCATGAGACTAGATATCTGTCTTCTGGTACCACTCCCCTGACTCTGGCCCTTGAAGTACCCCAGTTTTAAGCCTGGCAATTACACATCTCCATCATGGTTTGTAACCTGTGATGGACTTTTCCTCCAGGAATCTGTCCAATCCCCTTTTGAAGGCATCTAGGCCAGATGCCATAACCACATCCTGTGGCAGGGAGTTCCACAGACTAACAACATGCTGGGTGAAAAAATATTTTTTTTGTCTGTTCTTATTTTCCCAGCCCCTAGTTCTCGTATTTTGTGAGAGAAAGAAGAGCATCCCTCTATCTACTTTACTCATGCCCTGCATTATTTTGTACATCTCAACCATATCCCCCCTCAGGGGTCCTTTTTCTAGACTAAAGAGCCCCAAATCTTTTAGCCTTTCCTCATAAGGGAGGTGCCCCAGCCCAGTAACCATTTTAGTCGCTCTCTTCGGCACCTTTTCCAGTTCCACTATGTCTTTCTTGAGATGCGGTGACCAGAATTGTACACAATACTCCAGGTGGGGCCTTACTATTGTTTTGTATAATGGCATTATAATGTTGGCTGTTTTATTTTCAATCCCCTTTTTGATAATCCCTAGCATGGAATTGGCCTTCTTCACCGCTGCCACACATTGGGTAGACACCTTCATGGAGCTGTCCACCAACACACCAAGATCTCTTTCCTGATCCGTCACAGATAACTCAGAGCCCATGAGTTGATAGATAAAGTTTTGATTTTTTTGCCCCAATATGCATTACTTTATATTTGGCTACATTAAAACACATTTGCCATTTTGTAGCCCATTCCCCCAGTTTGGAGAGATTATTCTGGAGCTCTTCACAATCTTCTCTGGTTTTTACCACACGGAAAAGTTTTGTGTCATCTGCAAACTTGGCCACCTCACTGCTTATCCCTGTCTCCAGGTCATTTATGAACAGATTGAAAAGCACCAGTCCCAGGACAGATCCCTGGAGCACACCACTTTTCACGTCTCTCCATTGTGAAAATTGCCCATTGACACCTACTTTTTGTTTCCTGGGTCTCAACCAGTTCTCAATCCATAAGAGGACCTGCCCTCTTATCCCCTGACTGTGCAATTTTCTCAGCAGCCTTTGGTGAGGGACTGTGTCTAAAGCCTTCTGAAAATCCAGATAGACTTTTTACCACACGGAAAAGTTTTGTGTCATCTGCAAACTTGGCCACCTCACTGCTTATCCCTGTCTGCAGTTCATTTATGAACAGATTGAAAATTTTGTTGACCTTTTCAAAAAAATTCTAAAAGATTTGTCAGACAAGACTTACCCTTACAGAAGGCATGCTGGTTTTCTCTCAGCAAGGTTTGTTCTTCTATGTCAGGCCTGCCCAAAGTCCGGCCCGGGGGCGGGGGGCAAATGCGGCCCATCAGGCCATTCTGAGTGGCCCGCGGCTGGCTGGCCCACCCCTCCCGCCCCCTCCTTTGCCCCATGTTTTTTTTAAATCTTCCGCCAGCACTGACACCGCTGGGAACCTTGTGAAGCACCGGCATAGCTGGGAAGGTTGGGTGGCACCGCAGGGGAATGTGTGAGGTTAGGTGCATGCTCGGGGCAGTGATTGGGCAGGCCGTGCCACCGGCACCGCTGGGAAGCTTTGACAGGCAGGTGGTCTGCCGCCACCGGCACCGCAGGGGACTGTGTGGGGGTGGGCAGGCCAGCGGGTCTCTGCCACCGCCAAGGAGCTTTGGGGTAGGCTGGTGAGCGAGCCGTCGCCACTGCTGGGGAGCTTGGGGGGTGCAAGGTCACACAGATCGCCTCTTCGAAGGGGCGACCTGTGGGCATGGCTCCCTGTGCTTCCTTTGGTCCCCACCTTCCTTCCTTTCGTCCCTCCCTTGGTTCCCACCTCCCTCCCTCCCTCCCTCCCTTGTTCCCCACCTTCCTCCCTCCCTCCCTTGGTCCCTGCCTTCCTTCCTGCGGGTGGGGTTGCAAGGGGTCAGTGAGTGGGGCTTATGGGTTAGTGGGGGGGCTTGCAGTGGGGTGGCAGGGTCAGGGAGCAACCGGCCCCTGACACATTCTGAGCCACCAAATCTGGCCCTCCATACAAAAAGTTTGGGCACCCCTGTTCTATGTGTTTTAAGATTTTCTCTTGGATGAGGCTTTCCACCATCTTCCTTGGGACAGATGTAAGGCTAACCGCCCTGTAGTTTCCCGGGTCCCCCCTCCTTCCTTTTAAAAATAATTGTGTGACATCCTCTATCCTCCAGTCCTTTGGCACTGTGGCTGTTTTAAGAGACAAGTTGCATATTACCGTTAAGGGATCCACAGATTAATTTCTCATTTCCCTAATAACCCTTGGATGGATGCCATCTGGGCCCGGTGACTTGTTTTCTTCTCATTTTTATTATTATTGCATTTTTTCTTTTTTTTAATTAATTTGTTATTATTGTTATTGCTACTGTTGTAAACCGCCCGGAGTTCCTCCGGAAGATAGGTGGTATATAAATATTTAAATAAATAAATAAATAAATAAATAAATAAATAAATAAATATTTCAAAAAATCATTTAAAAAAACCAAAATGAAACAAACCTTAAAACCAACCGAACCAAAACGAATTGCCATTTTTTTGGTTCGTGCCCCTCTCTACTTAGGATAAAGTTTTTTTCTATTCATCCCCATCTCTATTATTTAGATCATGAATGAGTACTTCCAAGGTCTGGATGACACACCAGCACTTTCCAAACCCATCCAGGCTGCCCAAGTTGTATTTGTTTTTCCTTCCTCTGACAATCACTACCACAAAAACTTTCAAGCAGGGACACATAAATTTTAGGCTTTCAGATGCTCTCAGGATAGGGACCATATCATCCCTGATTGTTGGGTGTGTCAGCTAATGGGAGATGAAGTCCAAGAACATCTAGAAGGGCACATGTTGATCACCCCTACATTAGACTGCAGCACAGAGGTATGTGGAAGACTGTTGCTGGATGCAGTATTATGAATAAAAGACCAGCTATTTCATCCAATCAATCAACCAATGGGCAAGTTGCTTCTCTTGTAAACTAAAAGTGATGACAGGCATACCTGGCAGTAGAAGCATTTCAGGAACAATAGAGCCATCAATAATGTGCATCATTCCCCATCCTCTCTAAAACATGCTCGTTCCCTCCCTTGCTCTCCGCAAGGAAAAAGACATGTTGATGAGTTTGTTCTCCCATACATTCATGGCTGCACTGCCCATCGATCTTCTAAGGAGTGCTGTTTCCCTTTCACATGACTCGTTGAATGTAAGTAGCTGGAGAGAGGCATTGTGGGCTGAAAAGCAATTACTCCTGACACTACTTTTGGCTTGTCTCTTGAGCTTTTCCAAGGATTTTCAATTGAACTTGGAATAGTGGTCTACAAGTCCCAGAATCCCCCAGCCAACAGGGGGAATGGCCATGTTAGCTGAGGCAAAGATTGGAGATACAGAAAACTATAATCCCAAACTGTGTCTCTAGGAGCTAAATTCCATGTTGGCTGAAACCCAGTCAAGTCATGTAAGGGGCATTTTTCAGACATTTAAGGCTCTCTCCTCTGCCCTGCTGTCCCGAAAAGCATTCCCAGGGCCAAAGGGATGCTAAGGGAGGTAGGGAAGAGAGGGGAGGGGATAGGCATCTTTTTATGCAGTATAACCTCTGATAGCTGGTTTTCAGTGTATTAAATGCATTGCATGCTTCTTGTTCGACATTGCTTTGTTTGTGTTTGATTTATTAATTGACTGTTGCCTTATTTGTTTATATGTGGAGTTCCTTATTTAAGATTTATGTTATGTTTGGTTTCCATTGGATGTCATTTGCCCGGAGCCTAGCACTAATTGAGTGGCATGCAAGTTTAATGCATAAAATAAATAATAAATAAACATGGCTCTGTTTTCTGTCTTACTCCGAAGTATAAGATGGCAGGGTCGAATCATCCACCCTACTACATACCCTTATGGTGGAATTCTGATCTTACCCTTGCCTGGTTCCAGGATGGTACTTGTGAGTTTTCAGAGCTTCATGACAAACCCTGTTCCCACAAATGGGCAAAACATAAAACAGGTATGACTTAGAGATAGGCACAAATCAAAAATGAATGGCAATATGTGTTCAAAAGTCATTAATTTGTCCATTTGTATTTGTTCAAATTGATATTCTCAACAAATATGACTCAACAATGTTTAGCGATTTTTAATTTGTCAATTCATCAGGGTATAAAATGCCCCCCAGGCACCTAGACATACCAAACTTACAGGGAAGTTTTCCCCTGACTCTTCTCTACAACCCCTCAAGTTTGCAATTTTGGTGTCTCTAATAGGATTTTAAAGTAAACAATGAATTTACAAATTGATTCATCAGGGAAAAAATCATGAATTTGTTATTTGTTGACCTTGATGAATCATGAATCAAAACGAATCACTATTTTTCTGATTACCAGAAGTGAGTGCATGTCTTACATAGTGTTATGAATGTTGGACATGTGGTGGACAGGAGGAGTTCACTTGTATCTTCTAAAGCACTATTCTAGCACTCACAGGTGGGCTAGCAGGCAATGGGATAAAAGTAAATATCCCCCCCCCTGCACATGTGTGCCTAGTCGTGTCCGACTCTAGGGACGGTGATCATCTCCGTATTCAAGCCGAAGAGCCAGTGTTGTGGAAGTCCATGGCTACATGGCCGTCATGGCTGCAAGGAAACACTGTTTTACCTTCCCACTTTTTACCGCGGTACCTATTTATCTACTTGCATTTACCTGCTTTTGAACTGCTAGGTTGGCAGGAGCTGGGGTTATCAGCAGGAGCTCACTCCACTGTGTGGCACCCGGGATTTGAATTGCCAAGTGGCCAACTTTGCAGCCAATAGTTTTTGGGGCCTTAGTCTGCTAAGCAATGGGATATATGCTACCAAAAGGAGAGAAAATCTAACTCAGCTAATCACAGCTGAGGAATACAGACATTAATCCCTGGTCTCTCACACACATTTTGACCTAGTAGTAAACTGTTTGAGAAATTAAGGAAGATGAGAAAGTAAGAGGAACATTCTAGAGTGCAAATCCTAGAGAGCAGTGATGATGTGAATCTTTCACTTTGGTCTATATCCCTGGAAACCAGCTAATGGAATGGCAACAAGGTGATATAAATCATGCAGTGACCTCAGTCTGAGCTCTGCCTTGCATGTCATTAGTTGGAGCATCAGGGGAGATTTTGAGTTTTATTGGGGAGTTAAACATCCCATTTCCTCGGTATACATTGTGGTTTGTCTTTGGATGATACCTTTGAACCCTCACAAATGTTAGAGGGGCATACCTCTGTCCTGTGAGCAACCAGTGACTCGTTGTTCCACCTTGTAGTCACCCCGGAATATAAGGAAGCTAGGCAAGGGAACCTGGAATATCTATGGAACTGTGCCCATTTCTCATTCAAAGAGAATGGACATCCCTTATCTCCTTCTATCTTGAATTTTTTTTAACTTAATTTTTCCTGGAGGGCAGGAATAGCAAAAATTAATTCCAGTGGATACCCACCCACACCTATTATAACCTATAGAGATGGGCATGAAATGAATTTATTATTTGTTCCATTCTTCGTTATTCATTTTGTTAGGGAAAGAAATGAATAACAACAAAACAGAGCAGAACTTTCCGCTTCGTTCCACTTCGTTTTTCGTTTTCCCATAGGAATGCATTATTTATTATTTATTATTTATTATTTATTATTTATTATTTATTTATAGGGCTTCTATACCGCCCATCTTCCAGTAGGAACTCTGGGCAGTTCACAGCACTAACTCAAAATACAATCAACTTAGCAATGCATTCCTACGGGAAAGATTTCCTTTTACCCCCAGCAGGGAAGCAAGCGTAGCAGCTGATTGGTGCTGGCTTGAAGCCAGTGCCCAACAACTGATGAGCGCAGGCTGGGGGGAGAGTTAAAAAGCCTGCTCTTCCCCCAACCCATCAGGTGGGAGGAGAGAGTGGGTTTTTTAAATCTTCTCCCCTCCCTAAGCTAGCACTGAGCGTCTACTGGGTGCTGGGTCTGGGAGGGGGGAAAGTGGGGGGGGGGGAGAGCATGCTCTTCTTCCCTCCACCCTGTGTGTGTGTGTGGGGGGGGAGAGTGCACTGTTTAAACTTGCTTCCAGCCTCCCAAAGCCAGCACCGAGCAGGCCGTGGGACTGCTCTGCCGGCTGGCATGCCGCCAGCTCCGGTGGCGCCTGGCCCCAGGAGGGCTCCCTGCGGTTGCGGGACCACTCTTCCTGGCTGGCATGCCCCTGAAACAAATGAACTTTGAAAAAAAAATTGCTTCATATTAAACGAAAAGAAACATGGGCCAGGGCATGAAAAATGAAATGGAACACCCTTTGGGCGTTTCGTGCCCGTCTCTAATAACCTACGTAGAAGGGGCAAATGTTTTAAAAGCTGGCTTGGGAAGAAGCTTCAAACTTCTGCTGTGCAGGGAGTTTATTTGGCTCCTGCACACTTTCTCATAAATAAACAAGGAGGGGAAGCACACCGCTGCTGGCTACACATTTAATGTGGTATGTTGTTTAATCCTCACTTGCTGTCCCTTCCCTTGCTAACAGTGTGAGACACACTGAGGTGTAATAAAACTGCACAGTTTCTCTGTCCCATCTCCATAAATGAAGATCTCTGTCCAAACAAGGCTCCAAAAAGTCTTTAAAGTCATCCATTTTTTTCTAATAACATGTAAGGAAGGCACTGTACCTTACTGTGGGCGCGCCAACCACAGGCCAAGGAAAGAAGTGCTCCCAGAGCTCCACTGAAAGTATGGCTTATTTTGCCTCCAAAAGATAAACACAAACCTGTAGTTAGTTAGCCATTGTTAGTCTGTGCCAACATTTCCGACAAAATCCAAAGAAGCAAACAAACAAAAGGACAAAAATGTGTGGCACTTTAAAGACTATTATATTTTAATGGAAGTTTTTATGGATCAAGTCCACTTCTTCCAACATATGGCAACAGAATGAAAGGTTGAATGAAATATCAGCTTCATGACAAATATTCATTGGCTTTGGGATGTATGGTACATTTACATGCAGTGATTTGGCTTGTGTTGTTTTAGGATTGTGCTATTTATTTATTTATTTATTTATTTATTTATTTATTTATTTATTTATTTATTTATTTGAGTGTATTTTTACCCCACCTTTCTCCTTGGAAAAGGCACAAGGCGGCTTACAGTAATGAGGAATAATATACAGCCCAGCACAATTAAGACATGTTCAAGTATTTGAGAACAAGGAATTCAGATACATCTTACAGCAATATAACATTATACCATTAAAGCTACAAGGTTATAAGTAGTTATAAACACAAAGTCTATGTGAACCTATAGATTCATATAAAAGACACATGGTATTTGGTGGGTAGGAAGTACTGGTGAGTACAAACCTATTTTCTTAGACTCTTCCTTATAGCCCTCTTGTGACTAAGTGAAAATCATCTGCCTCTCTAGCTGATTCATCGCATGCTTATTTCACACTACAGTGGAACCTTGACTTACATACTGCTTGACTTGCATCATATTTGACTTACAGCAAGAAGGGGCCTGTTTGACTTGAGTCGCAGGCTTTGACTTACATCTTGGAGCCCCGGCGCAAGGCACCAGAATTGGGCAGCAGCCACAACCCAGCATCGCGGCTGCCGCCTCCAAACTGCTCCTGCCTTCTTCCCCTCCTCTGGCAGCGGCGGCTTCGGTGAGGCCAGCTCAGAGCACCTGGAGCTGGTCCTCGGCCTCACCGAAGCGGCCGCTGCTGCCGGAGGAGAAGAAGGGCCGTGAGCTCGGGGCTGGCCTCGCTGGTTAGACAGTCGGCTCAGTCTTGTAAAAAATCTGGCTGCAGAAGTCTGGTTCACAATGGAACCAGTTGGGGAGCTGTAAAGTTGTGGGACTCTAATGGTAAGCATAGAGTTGTTCAGAACTTGGAACGTCAGGCTAAAAATCAGTGAAACTTAAATGTTAGACATTGTTGCTATGAACATTAAAAAGTGGAGGCATACAACTTGTGGACTATAATTCCACTGCCTCCTCCTCTCTTTGAAGAGACATTTCATTTACATCCCCAGAAGGAACCTTCTATCCCAGTCAAATTTGTGTTAAATGTTTTTGGATCTTTTTCATCATCTGGAACGGTTTAATCCACTTTCCCATTTCTTTCTATGGGAAACGTTCGTTTGACTTAAGTCATGTTTGACTTAAGTCTAGACCACTGGAACGGATTAATGACGTAAGTCAAGGTTCCACTGTATATAAGGCAACTTAACTCTATAATTTCAGCATTTCCAATGTTTGTGGGCAGCATATCTTTTGCCTATGTGACTGCTCGTTTTCAAGCAAATGAGAGATTATTTCCATTTTAGCACTTAAGCAACAGGAGGACTTGTCCTGGAAACAAGGCCAGTTTGGGAGCTTTCTTTATCACAGGTTTTGTGAGACTGCAAAAAGTGTGCATTTGAGCCAACAAGAACAGCCTACAATGTATGGCTGGAAGACTCAGGCCCCAAATCCTTGCCATTTTAGTGTGTAATTTTGGGTACCAAATTGCTGCAATTTCAAAAGTCAGTCTTTTGTTGTGCATTGAATAATGCTACTCAGCAGGAATTAGATAATACCTACACTGACTTTTGAACTTGCAATAATTCAGCTCCAAAGGATGCTATGCAAAGAAAATGTACCTCAAATGTGGCCAGGCCACTTGGCTTTTGGGGTGGCATCCTGGGCAAAGCCCAATGGTTTGCAATACATAGCCGAGGAAGGGAAACAGCAGATGGATGGAAGAGGCATGAGCAGCAATCAGAATCCCATAAACATTGAGTTTTAAAGGGCTTTGGAATTGTGGAGTATAGGTAAAAGGTAAAGGTTCCTTGCGCACATGTGCGCATCATGTTCAACTCTACGGGCAGTGATCATCTCTGTATTCAAGCCGAAGAGCCAGTGTTGTGCAAGTCCATGGCCATGTGGCCGGCATGGTTGCGAGGAAACACTGTTTTACCTAATCAGTTTTTATGGTAGTATCTATTTATCTACTTGCATTTACATGCTTTCAAACTGCTAGGTTAGCAGGAGCTGGGGTTATCAGTGAGAGCTCGCTCCGCTGCGTGGCACCCGGGATTCAAACTGCCGAGCTGCTGACTTTGCAGCCAACAGTTTTCTGAGCTTAAGTCCGCTGAGCCACCATGCCCCTGTGGAGTATGAACAGATACAAATTCATTGAAATCAGGTTGGTTTGAAGAGAATGTATGTCTGTATCAGACTGTAGTCCAAGATTTTTTCAACAATTAAAAAACAAACAGCATGAATACTAATCATCATCATGTGGGGATTCAGTGTCAAGGCAGTTTTCATCTGTGAGGGGGTTAGATACAATATGCAAGGCCCAGCCAACACATGTATCAAAAATCTCAACACCACAGATAACATGTAATTAGGCCCCTGGGAGCAGCAACCATTGTTTCTACAAGTGAAATTTTTAAAGAACGAACTCATCATCAGCACATGCATGAATGATTTAAAAGCTCTCTGAATATTTGCCTTTTCAAGGTGAGAACAGAAGTGTCCCCCCCCCCTTATTTTTCTTAATATGGTCTTTTGAATGAGCACCTTCTCCCCTTCCATTCCTCTGTGGTTTGTCTAAAATTTGCCTGGGAGATGAACACTAAATGTGTCATCAATCTGCACATCACTCCAATTTTACATTTCGCTGCCCTGAAAGACTAGAAGGGGTGAAAACTTTCTGATGACATATTTCCTTATTGATTAGTACAGTGGTACCTCTTAAGATGAATGCCCTGTAGGATGAAAAACTCACATGACCAATGAAATTTTTGGGAATAAGGGTTGCTTCACAAGATGAAAATTCCCTATGGGATGCTTTGCAAGACAAAAAAAACCATTCCACATTTTGAAACAAGTTACCCAGGATGCATTGTGCCCCCATAGCTAGTGGAGGAGTGGGAGGAATTTTTCATCAAGTTTTGGAGCCATTCTAGATGTTGTTTTGAAGCTTTTTTTTTTTTTGCACTTTTAGAACTTGGGAAGGTAGGGAGCTGAGGTTTCCTTGCTTTCTTTTGTGTTTTTGCATTGTTTTTCATTGCACTTTTGATGGGAATGACCTGGGGTTTTTCTTCAAGCTTGCTTTTGTCCATGTTTGCATTGTTTTTCATTGCACTTTTGGTGGGAACAGGATGAATGTTGTCTTGTTGCTTGTTTTTGTCCATGTTTGTATTGTACTGTGCTCTGTGCTCTGTGCTCTGTGCTCTGTGTGTGTGTCTGTGTGTGTGTGTGGTGTGTGTGTGTGTTACCGGGGGGAGGCACACTTTATAAAGAAGTATGGGAGGAAACGGCTTTTTGGGCCTTTGTTCCAACCTTCAGAACAGATTAATCAGTGTCCCATTCATTCTTATGGGAAACCACATTTTGTAAGATGAATTTTTCATAAAATGAATTGACCCATAGAACAAATTAAATTCATCCTACAAGGCACCACTGTATTTATTAACCACCTTTAGCTAAAGATTTTAAAGCAGCGCCCAGCCCTCATGAAACAGGGCATGCAAAACAGTACATAAAACCAGTATACAAGGGCTAGAATCCTGTTGCACAGATACACAAATGGTTTAACTTTCAGATGTAAATTTTCGTAAGTTAAGAACTTACTGTTGCATGACTCAGGGTGCAACCCATTGTGCCAACTGAGATTTTGTGATGTATGGCAATTTTCATCTACAAGTTATGCCCATTGGTAGTCCCCCCCCCTTTTTTTTTTACTGCAACTCGCAGAATCATTCAGCCACCATGAATGGCTTAGGGATTCTGGGAACAGGGCCCCCAAAATGTCTCTTTCAAATTCCATGCATTATCCATAAAATGCCATCAATGTATACCTGAAAGTGCATCTGTTGGTTTTGTTGGGTTAATCTTTATTCTGTGTTTGCTCAAAAAAGGTGTAAGTGGCTGGCAATTTAAATAAGACAGTTAAAATAACAAACAGGATTAAAATAACAAATTGGAGTTCTCTCAAATGAATATCTGTAGGATAACCAGTGCAGAAGGCCTTCCTGGCAGCAGTCTGGAGCTTACAAACCATGATGGATATGTGTAATCTCCAGGCTTAAAACCAGGGTAGTTCAAAGACCAGATACAGGGGAGTGGTATCAGGAGACAGATATCTAATCTTGTGCACTCCCGGACACATTTGGTGGGGGCCACTGTGAGATATAGGAAGCTGGTCTGGATGGGCCTTTAGCTTGATCCAGCATGGCTCTTCTTATGTTCTTATGTTCTTATCCCACAGCTGAGCACACAAATCAACCAAAGAGTTAAAATCAGGTAGACAACCAGAGGGAAAAGGTAGTAGTAGGAAATTCAGGCATTCTGTCCACTATGTAGGAACTCATTTTGAGGACTTACTCTTCACTTTCTAACCCAGTCCAAGTATATAGAATCATAGAATCATAGAGTTGGAAGAGACCTCAAGGGCCATCTAGTCCAACCCCCTGCCATGCAGGAACCCCCATCCAATTACTCCTGACAGATGGCCATCCTTAAAAACCTCCAAAGAAGGAGACTCCACCACCCTCCGTGGCAGCACATTCCATGGCTGAGCAGCTCTAATCGTTTGAAGTAGAGATGGGCACGACCAGAAAAAATGACGTTTCGAGTTATCGTTTGTCGGAACCGGTCCGTTTCGGGTCATTTCCGTTTGTTGCGGAAATTTTCAAAAATTTGTTGTTTCCGTTTGTCGGTTGGGGTTGGAGTTAGGGGGATAGGGAAAGTGGGCTCTGGGAGACACCTCTCTGGGTGCCTCTCTCTGACCCACTAACAAGGGATTAGCGCGTACCGTACATATTATTATGTTAGGGTTGGGGACGTAAGTGGCAGAGGCACCTCTCTGGGTTCCTCTGACTCACTAAGAAGGGAAGTGTACTGCCGTACAGGTTAGGGGTAGGGGTAGGGTAAGGATAGTGGGCTCTGGGAGGCACCTCTCTGGGTGCCTCTGACCCACTAAGAAGGGAAGTGTACTGGCGTACAGGTTATGCTTAGGGTTGGGGTTAGGGTAAGGGCTAGGCTTAGGGTTATGGTTAGGGTTAGGGTGGGTTAGTGGGCTGCACCTCTGGGTGCCTCTGACCAACTAAGAAGGACAGTGTACTGGCGTATGGGTTAGGGTTAGAGTTAGGGTTAGTGGGCTTTTTATGCCCTCTGGCACATCCAGAAGTCTCAGTCAAAACCTGGCCATGCGATTGGTGGAATGGCTCCATAAATTTGCATGGTCCCATCCCATGGCCAGCCCATCATTGCGCATGCACAGGTGTAAAAAAATAAAAATAAAAATAAAAATAAAATAAAATCAATGGAGACGTTTTATTGCAAGAAAAACCCACTGCTGCTACTATAAAAAATCAGGCATTTAAAATACCTAATTTTCAAATGTTTCTGTTGTGCTTTGGTGGGTTTTTGGACCACGATTTAAAAATAAATATTGTGGTCGCCATTTTGGATCCCCCCCCACCGCATGGCAAATTGAGACGACGAGGATGCCCCCTCCAGCCTGGTACCAGCAGCCCAGGACAGGAGAGGGGGGAAGGCCGGGGACCCCCCCCCCTCGAAACCACCCCTCTCTGGTAGGTGCCCTCACTGAGGCAGGCATATTTTCACCTGCTGTTTTGGCCAGGAATCTGGTTTTTTTAAAAAACTTTTTTCTGTGCTGCTTGGCATCGCGCGATCGCCGCGATGCCATGAACGACAACGAAAAATCAGACCCAATTTATCTTTTATCCGGTCGGGTTCGAGCTGGAGCGGAGTAATTCTCATTACCGTTCTCGTTACGTAACGATAACGAGAACCGAAAACGGAAACGAGAATTTCGCCGCTCCGTGCCCATGTCTAGTTTGAAGTTCTTCCTAATGGACCACATTTCCTCTGCTCTCCCTGGCAGCATGGTCTATTGCCAACAAATCCATTTCCTCCAGAGCCCTGGTCTACTGCCATCTTGTCCTGTGGTGGTAGATCAGTTTGCCAAGCCACTCTTGGGAACTTGTGGGGAAAAGAGCACACACTCTAAATCTGATGCCTTGGGGACAAAGCCCCTGGTGCCCCCTTCTCTCTTTACAGCCCTGAATGCTGTCCCTTCTCCCTGAGCAAACCCACCTTCCCCTGTTTCCGTGCATGCCACATATAAATCTGACGGAAAGGGGCTGCATTCCATGGGCCAATAAAACCTCAGTGGAAAATACACCAAGGGAGCAACCTGTTTTGTCTCTGTGTTGTCAGGCCTAAATACAATGTGGTCAGTGCCAACTGCCTGCATTTTTTTTTAATCTCAATTTTGTAAATTAGCATAGGCAACACAGCTGAACTCGTTATCTAAAAGCACTCACCTTGCCAGTCACATGAGTCCTTCTGATGCTATTTGTTGCCCTTTTCTTCCTCCGGATGTTGTTTTTCTGTGGTGCCATTTTCTTCTTTATCTTTGCCCTGCCATTGCATCTGGCCGGCAAAGGGGCAACCTAGCCTTGTAAAAGCTCTGACAAATATGCATGTGTCTCAACAGAGCCAATCAAACTCAGATGGAAGTGAAGGCAAATGAGGCCAAGGCCAGTGAAGACAGAGAAAGAGGACAGATGGAGGAAAGGCCACCGAGGGAAGACGTGGATGGCAGACAGCATGGAAACCAAATACTGCAGCATGTTTACAAGTAGACATGCCAGAAATGAGAGGCGTTATGGAACAACCTTCCAGTTAAAAACTTTTGAGACAGCCTTTGGTATATGTAGTACCGACAACATTCCAGGGCTGCTATGAAGGACAATTACAGATCTCCATCTTCTATATCAACTCAGTGGCCAGTCAACATCCCTTAGTTAGAGGCACCACCTAGGCTGCTCATGGCATCAGAATTAAAGGTAAGAGAGAAGGCCTTTTCACTGATGCTACCTCATTTATGATAGTCTCCCCTAAGGATATTTCTCTGTTTTATACCTTATTATCTTTTAGGCAACATTATTTCTAAGAAAATATGGTTGCCTGCATAGCTTAGTGTATCTGGTTTCTGCTCAGGTATCTGGCAGTGGAGCCAAAGGCTGGGAGTTTGGTTCCCCTCAGTGCCTCCTGTGAGTACAGCCAAGTTGTGTGGCCCCAGGCAAGCTGCACAGTCTTAGGATGCCCCTGAACAAAAAGGAATGGTTCACCATTCTTGAAGTATTTCAAGAACCTAGAAAACTCATTACGCAGACTCTGGGATTAAGGTTTTCTACTTAGAAAACTCTTGCGAGATACTGTTATCCTTTCAGCAGGTCAACAGAGCCAATGGAAAGGGCAAGACGGCTGCCTCTGGTGGATTTGTGGCAGAAGAACGGAAAGGAATTTGTCAGTTATTTAAATGCAGCTTGATTGGATTTAAACTGCAAGAGGTATGGAGTCAGCCTTGTGAAACTTTCTGCAGTGACAAGCTTCAGTTTGAGTAAGCATCTTGATTTGAGTAAACAGGTGCCATTTGTTTCCGTACCTCAGACAACATAATGTTCTAGGTCTTTTCCCTCCAATTTCAAATAACATGTGTTTTGCTTTTGCTTTTAAATATGACAAGGGTGGGAGAACTATGTTTCACTGTAACCATCATCTACAGTATACTGAGGCCTGAACTGTTTTTTGAAGTTGAGGTAAACTTTGAAGTGCTAGTTAATTCAGCAAGTGCATTTATTTAAATTGGAGACTAGGGGAGGTAATTTAATTATCTCAGTGTTTTGATCACAGCGTTTCACTAGGGACCATGCTGAGATATATTTATATAAAGTGATATATTCAAATGCCATAAATAATTAAATGCAATTAATTCAGGTAACTGGGTATTTTGAGAGAGAGAGAGAGAGAGAGAGAGAGAGAAGGTCTCTGTATTCAGTGCTTCCTCGGTAATCTTAATGGACAGTTATACTAAAATGATGTTTTGCTTTCCAGACCCAGACAGTGTCTTACTAATTAGTCTCGGACACTTCTACAGCTACCTTGGCCAAAAAATGCACGGATCCCTGCTGAGTTATTTTCCTAATTTAATTTGCTCCTCTGCTTCTCATGAATATTTATGCACCATCTGACTTCCAGGCCAGGGCAGTATTCACCCCATTTCCCAGTGTCCCCACCAGCACCCCCTCATCCCAAGAGTCACATAAAGTCAAATGCCAGTCAGAATTGATTTGCTGCTTTTGGACACATGCTCCCATTTTGGGTGACAGCTGTTTCCTTTGCCAAGGCTATAGAGGGACCACAGGGAGATGCCACTTTTCCTGGGAGCTGGCCCATTGCAAACAGTTGGATGGCCTCCAGCAATGTGATTAAACATCGAAGGCAAGGTTTGCTGGAACAGGGCGTCATTAGTAGTTGAAACATCAGTGTAAAGAACATGGCATTCTTTTGATTACAACTAATCCCTATATCTTGCCACCTAAGGTTCCCACAGGTGATGAGAAACCTTATTCCCAGAGTCTGTGTAAAGATATATCTTCATAGGTTAAGAGATTTGTTAGAATAATCAGATACCTCTTCCCAGAGGGTGATGGAATGATTCATCTGGAGAATTGGCTATCTCCTGGCTCGCCTGGCATCTGAAAAGTTCATTAATGACAACCCAAGATTAACGAACAAGCCACAAGAAGCCTTACTAAAGTTGAGTTCCCTTTGCTCTTTAGACGAGGCTAGCTAAGAGCTGTTTTCAACACTAGTCAGTTTTGATTGAACAAGACATGGGTCCAACAAAGGGTCTTCAAAAAACATAAGAAGAGCCATGCTGGATCAGGCCAAAGGCCCATCTAGTCCAGCTTCCTGTATCTCTCAGTGGCCCCACCAGATGCGTCTGGGAGCACACGAGACTAGATATCTGTCTCCTGATACCACTCCCCTGCATCTGGTCCTTGAGGTACCCCGGTTTTAAGCTTGGAGATGATGCATCTCCCTCATGGTTTGTAACCTGTGATGAACTTTTCCTCCAGGAATCTGTCCAATCCCCTTTTGAAGGCATCCAGGCCAGATGCCATCACCACATCCTGTGGCAGGGAGTTCCACAGACTAACAACACACTGGGTGAAGAAAACATTTTCTTTTGTCTGTTGTTACTCTCCCAGCCCTCAATTTGAGTGTATGTTCCCTAGTTCTGGTATTTTGTGAGAGGGAGAAGAGTGTCCCTCTATCCACTTTACTCATGCCCTGCATTATTTTGTACATTTCAATCATATCCCCCCTCAGGCACCTTTTTTCCAGACTAAAGAGCCCCAAATGTTTTAGCCTTTCCTCAAGAAACAGGAGAAAGAGACTGGAATATTGTAATAGGTTAAAAATATGGCAGGATATGTTTAGAAAGTTTCCCATTAAAAAGATGTCAGCAAGCCCTCAGGGAACAGCACCATAGGTGCTTCAGAAGTGGTGTTTAATTCCACTCTGGGTGTTTTCCATTAACTCACCAATATGAGCACCATGTTTTTTTGGGGGGGCAGGCAGAAGCAACTGGATCTTTTCAGCAGCACCTTTGCTGGATGTGCAACAAGGAAGAGAGGTACTGGGGGGTGAGAGTGTTTGAAATGAATGAGGTTAATCACACCTATTACCAAAACTCCAGAACTTGCATAACTTACAACATTTGTTGATGTCAGTTGTACAGTCTATAAGAAGTTCTGTCTGGGCGGCAGCAAGATGAAATATATAAGGGCTGGAAAGACTTACAAGAAGGAGATAAGACTTACAATTGTGTTATAAAATAATGAAAGGCTGTGTTAGAGGAAAAAATAGATTAATAAATCACATATAGCAGGACATGCCCTCATTCATTTGTTGAGGACTGGTATCCATTTATAAACAACATGAATGGAACAGACAACAAAGGGCTCCCTGATGCAAATAGATACTATTGATCTGTGTAAAACTAAACATCAGAGAAGATTTCCCCTGTTAGAGGCTATAGTTTTTATGGCTTACATAATAGGATTTTAAGACATGACTAGGGTTGGGATGAAGAGAATGAGAGAGGGAGTAACAAACACAAATGTAACTTGTGTGTGTGCGTGTTTATATAGATAGATAAGTATTATAAATATTGTAGTATTATACAGTCGTCCTTTGCCATTTCGTGGTTCATATACTGCAGTCCTGGTATATCGCGGGACCGCATTATATGAAATGCAAGGCCCCCTGGGGCAAGCGGCTTGGGTCCATTGAGGCCTCTTGCACTTACCCAGGGCCTGGTGCTGCCCTGAACAGGCCTCCAAATGGCTTCCCGGGTCTCTCGGAGGACCCAGAAGTGGTTTCTGGTGAACTGGAAGTGACTTCCGGAAAACCGGGAGTGACTTCCAGATCTCCGGAAACCACTTCTGGCACCTCTGAAAGGCCCAAGAAGCCCATTAGAGGCCCATTTGGGACAGCGCCTGGCCTCAGGTAAGTGTAGGAGGCCCCAGAGAGGGCCCCACAGTGCTGACCTGACCCAGCATCCACATATCACAGGTCTGGTCAGGTCCTTAACCCCCGCGATAGGTGAGGTATTACTGTATGTTTATAATCAACAGCTTGGCCAAAGTCTTAGCCTTTATTGCACTATGGGACTCTTCCTTGTGGGTATTTTGATTTGTCAGTGGCTGCTCCCAAGCTAGAGAACCCTCTACCAAGGGAGGCTAGACTGACCCTACATCTTGCAGTTCCTCTGCTACCTTTTGCTCTGGGTGGGCTTTTGGCAGGTGGCTGCTTGCTAAGGGTGAGACGTTGAAGGGTTGGTGCATGATGGCTTTAAAAACTGATGTGCATTTCAATTTATTTAACATTCAAGTGTGCTTTAGTATTAAACTTTGTTGTGTTTCATCATTCTAAATTTTTGTCTGTTTTCTTCTGTGCCAGTTTTCAATTTTGTCATGAACAGCCCTATGTTTTTATAATGTGAAAATGCTGGGTTGTAACTCAAGCGAATGAATACATACATTAACAAAATGAAACATATCCTTCCCATCTAGTATTTAGACACTACCATTCAGGAGAACAGACAGCAATTAAAAGCAATAAAAGACAATATAATGCTGTCATTTTTTTTAAAAAAAAAAGCAGTTAGAAGAAGAGATGTGATGACCCAGGGGAAAAAACAGAAAATATCAGAGAGAATTTTTTTTTCCTGAAACCTTTTTGCTTTTTTTCCAAAAAAAAAATGGAAAATTTAAAAAAAAGGAAAAGGAAAATGATTATTGAATGTTTTATTTTAATATGATGAATAAAATATTTTGAGACAGGGTGTTCAAATATTTTCCAAATCATTTCTAAAAACTATGCATAGTACCAGATTGTTCTAATTTCTGTGCACTGAGGACAAGCAAGTCCTAGGTTACAAACTGAAATCTCCATTGCAAGCACAAGATGCATTTCTTCCTTTACGAGCTGCTGCTATTGTTACAAGAAAAAGAAAAAGGTTTCACTTTTGTTTTTGCATGTGGGTGGGTATGTGTGGTTCTGTTCTGTCCTTTTCACTAGGCCTCAAAGCACTGGAAGAAAATACAGATCAACAAAAAGAACCTGAAAGTATATACTTAATTTAATTTAATCAACTTAATTTTAAAAAGGTAAGAGTTTACATTTATCTGATTCCAGAAATATGAAATCATTTAGCTACATTAGTTTATAAAAAGTAAATTCTGTTTGTAACACTTGTTTGGATACACTATATTTTAATATGCTAATTGTGATAATTGCATGCTAAGTCAAATTGTCCATAGTCATATTCAGGGCCGGGGCTAAGTTTTTTTGCACCCTAGGCGAGGGGTGGTGGGGTCGGCGGTGAGGGGGCAGGGGCGGGGTGGTGGGCGGTGGTTGGGGGGCCAGGGTGGTGGTGGGCGGGCAGGGGGCGGGGAGGCGGATGGCGGTGGATGGCGGTGATGGCGCGGGCAGGGGGCCGCGGGCAATGACGGGTGGACGGCGAGCGGTGCGGGGGACGGACGGCAGTGGCCAGCAGCGGGGGTGTGGCGGGGGGCGGCAGGCTGTCCAGGCACCCTCTCTCCATTTTGGCACCCTAGGCAACTGCCTAGTTTGCCTTAATAGAAGCGCCAGCCCTGGTTATGACTTTCAAGCTGTAAAGGGGGGGGTGGAGTGCTAAAGCAGCATTTTTCTTTTCTTTTTTCCAAAAAATTCCATATTTTTTTCTGAGCCCCCCCCTCCCCAAAAAAAGAAACCCTGGTTTTTTTCCAAGCTTCAAAATTTCCAGAAATTTTACATCTCTAGCTGGGACTAATCATTCTCTTTCAAACCAAGCAGGATTTGTCTTTTCAGTATATTTGATCTGTTTTAAATCTGCAGACTAAAAAGTCACTTATGTCTGGGTTTGTTTGTTTTTTGCAATTTTACTTTTAGGAAACTATAACTCAAAAACCCTTTGCACAAACACCCTCGGAATAGGCCAAGAGCAAGAACACACTACTAAATGCATGCCAAATCTGGTGCTGATCTCAAGTCCAGTTTCAGAGATAATTTTTTATTTGTGAAGGCTCATATTTAGAATTGTTGCGCACAGTGTTCCTTAGCTCTAGTCTGCTCCACAATATCTGTTCTGCCCTTCCATGCAGCAATAATAAAAGTCTAGCCAATAACAGAGAACTTCACCTACACTGGAAGAGTGCCAGTAGCAAGGATGTTTTTAGAGAGTCTGTAGCTTCTGTTGAGAATACCAGTAATTTTTTTTTACACAACCCTACCTGCCAACAATTTGATCTGTGACCTTGAATTTGTCAAACTTAATTTAGGATCCAGAACTCCCACAATCCCTCAGCCCTTATGATCAATATCTGGGAATTCTAGGAATTCCCAGCTCCTAAAGATGGTTCTAGACCCAGTACAGACCCAACGCAATCACTCGCAGCCCTCATTTTATCTGCACACAATCATAATTATAATAACTGTGAAAGGCTGATCAAAATCTGTTTGAATTGATATTCCTTCAGCCTTTAGACACAAACTTTCACTGCCAGGGCTTTTAAAAAATTATGATTTCACTTCAAAACTGATTTCAATACCTGACTTTTATTGAAATCAGTTTTTAAGAGAAATCATAATTTTTTAAAAGCCCTGGCAGTGAAAGTTTGTGTCTAGAGGCTGAAGGAATATCAATTCAAACAGTTTTGTTTGATGGAGATGAAGAAGGCAGCTTGGAGGAACCACTGGAACCAAATTTGACCTTACAGGAAGTACAAAAAAAAAACCCCACCCTACTGTGACATTATTTCATTGTGATAAGCAAAATATCTTAAGTCATTCAGCAAATTCCTTTAACTGAGATGTCAATTCAAGTTCACAGACAATAAAAGAGGTTTCATTTCACATAGCATCTTTATGGAGCTCAGCCTGTAGACAGAACCTTCTTCGTAATAACTCATAATTTAATAGTGATCAAAGGAAGTGACAAATCTTATCTATCTAGTTACACAATAACTGGTTATTTTAAGGTTAATGGGCTTTTTACTATCTTTCCCTTTCTTTTCTACCTTGATTTTTTTCATTCTTTCTTAATAGAAGAGAGAAAGCT
>JAHTLZ010000237.1:6826291-6859179 GCA_023846285.1 Phrynocephalus versicolor | reverse complement strand
CTTTCTTTCTTTCTTTCTTTCTTTCTTTCTTTCTTTCTTTCTTTCTTTCTTCCTTCCTTCCTTCCTTCCTTCCACACAAGAAAACAAACCATGAAACCTTCCAAGCTATAACCTTCCATTTGAGCCCCATTTAAGCATCTATAGATGTGGGTCAGTCAAGTGATATTCTAGGAGACAAAGTAAAAAAAAAAAAAAAGCCAAATGACATCCCTCTTGCGCTACACATATGCAATTTATTCACATCATACTGCCACTGAAGCAAAATCAAGAGCACAGCATTTTAGCTGCTCAGGAAACAGTTCTGTAAAGCTGTCTGTCTGTTTCTTTGTTGTTTTATTCATTCATTCATTTACCACCCCATTAGAGCAATGCACTATGCTAGTCCTAGGCAGTTAACAGCCTAAAATCAAAACAGACCACAACAAAGAAGAGCAATAAAAATTGCAAAATAAACACAACGAAGAGAATTAAATCAACATCAGCTGCACCGTGTTTCCATACCGAAAGCAGCAGAGCACGAGGCGAAGAAAAATTCAGGCGTCCCTGCATTCAACGGCCTCTCTGAAGAACAGCATCTTCAGCAAGCACTCAGCCAGCCCAGTTTCTCATTATTTTATTTAAAGGGATTCAGGAAGGACCACTAGCCATGGGAGACAACATCTCTTCTACGTCATGGTCCTGCTGTCCTTTTGCCTCCATCTTACTGCTGACTTCTTGCAGTATGCAGCCTTTTGGATGTCTGGAGTACATATTAGTACTCACCTTATTGCTTGTGAGACTCTTCAATGGGATAGACTTGGGTGGTTTTTTGACTTTGGACCTAGATTTCTTGCACTTAGTTTATCTTACACCCTGGTGAACTTCTCTTTGTTGACCTTGGAAAAAATTCAGCCTGGAACAGGAAGCCTTCTGGACTTGATGTCTGGCTTAGCCTGGACAGATGGATGCTGCATCTCTTTTGCTGTTCTGATCTCTGAAGGCCTTGGATGATGGTACACCTCTCTCTCTCTCTCTCTCTCTCTCTCTCTCTCTCTCTCTCTCTCTCTCTCTCTCTCTCTGAAGAGACAGAGGGTGGTGAACCTTTGGCATTCCAGATGTTTTGGACCACAACTCCCACAATCCTTTGTCATTGGCAATACTGGCTTGGAATTCTGGGAGTTGTGGTCCAAAACATCTGGAGTATAGAAGGATCGCCACCACCACTGGCCTAGGTAGTACTGGACAACTTCCAAGTCTCCATCAAGTTTTACCCTTATTGGAACAGATAATCTTTCTTTCTTTCTTTCTTTCTTTCTTTCTTTCTTTCTTTCTTTCTTATCCAGAAAGAGAGGAAAACATTGCCTGTGGTTCCATGGAGCCACATTTGTTTTTTAAGACTTACCTGGTACAATAAACAGAATTTGTTAACCAAAATGTAATCAAAGTGCAATGCCCTTTCCTACAAATCTATATCTCCATTTCCATTTTAGCTGATTGCCAGAGAATAAATAGAAACAGCATCGCCTTGTAATCAAGTCTCGGCTGATTCTTGGAGGGAAAAACAAAATAACAATCACTTTTTATTGTGATGTCAGATGTGTCCCTCTTTGATGGGAGGAAAAGGAATTGGATGCTGACTTTGCCGAATGATAACAATTAAAGGGAAGAGTGTTAATCTCAGAAGAGATTAACACAGGCACAAATGAACATTTCAGCTTTTGGTGCTAGTTCATTTAGTGGGCAAACAGGTGTTTGACACTTCAAAGCCCCACCCGCTCTGGCAGGCACCAAATCACAGACAGTGGCCTGAGTTCCCTGCCCTGCCTCCTCCAGGTGCTGACTTTGAGTGGGTGCCCATCAGAGGAAATAGGTCTTTGGATCCCGAATTACTCTTGTGAAATATTTCCAATGTAACTTGTTACCTCCCTTCTTATGTTTTAAACATGGAAGACAGAATACCATAAAGCTTGAAAAAAATCCACCTAATGCTTGGCTGTACTTGCAGGAGGTACAGTTGATCTCCCAGCCTCTGACTCCACAGATACCGAAACCACTGAGTTATCTAGCCAGCATTTAAAAAATAACTTAAAAAAAAACTCTAAAAGCATATGTCACTTGATACAGAGGAAGGCCTTTATGTTCTTTCCACACACTTTTTCATTGGGAACATAGCATGAGAGGAAGACTTTAAATTCTTGCCCATCAGTTCAGACCCTGACTGGAGGCTTCACACTTTCAGTTCTCACAAAGGAGAGGGTAGGAGCTCCTATTTCAGCAAATCTAATTATGTTTTCCTCATCTCATGCAAATGGGGATGGGTCTGGATGGAAACCTGGTCCCCACATGGATTGCGGGAGAGGGCAAAGAGCATGAGATCTTTTTATTTATTTATTTATTTATTTATTTATTTATTTATTTTTATACCGCCCGTCTTCCCGAAAGAACTCCAGGTGGTTAACAATGAGGGCATGAGAAACCCAATAAAGGAAACCAATACAACAATCAACAATCAACACAAAGAGAAAGAAATAAAAAAAGAAAATTAAAAAATATATAAAATATAGAAAGCAAATCAACGAGGTAGTCGAAAAGATCATGGGCAAGACAGCGATACTGTTAGGGGAAAAAATTGTCAGCACACAGAGCTCAGAAAGGTTACTTTTGGTATCCCACTTATACTTTTTTTAAAAAAAAAATCCCCTCCCCGACGTCTGCTGACACTGACTCATTGTGGACTTAAAACTTTGCACTGAAGCACAAAAGAGATAAACAGCATCAGCAATAATGTGCAGCCTGAGACAGAAATGGTAACCAAGTCTGTGTGTTGCAGCATGTTCTCTTTTGTTATCACTATTAGAGATGGGCACGACTTAGTGGTATTTTTGTTTTCATTTTCGTTTTTTCGTTTTCGTTACGTAACGAAACGAAAACGAAAAACGGTTCAAAAATGGACCGAAAATGGAAACGAAACGACTAATTTTGAGCCAATTTTCGTTTTTTGTTACTGGAAAAACACATAATGGAGCTAAATGGGGAGAAACGAAAAAAAATTCGTTTTGTTTTCGTTTTTTTCGTTTTTGTTACGTAACGAAACGAAAACGAAAAATTTTGAAATTAGCTCACGAAAACGGAAACAAAACGAAACGGACCCTAGCCGAAAACGAAAACAAAAACGAAATTTTTTTTTCTGAGTCGTGCCCATCTCTAATCACTATTCCTATGTCAAATGGCAGCCTTTCTGATTTCCACTTACCTGTCAGGTGTGAAATGTTAGTAATCACAGCAAGCATGTTGACAGCATGGGCAAAACATTGCTGCCATAAGTGCACATCTTTATCGGGAGAGAAGTGACAGTGGCAGAGCGTTTTGAAGGACTGACCATGGAATTGTTTCCCTTGGTCCCACCAGGCACGTTGCACATCTCTGATTGCTAAATGCACTGGTGCAGAACATCCAAATTGTGGAGACCTTACTCACCCCAGTCTCCTTTCAAAATGCTACCTGTTCAGGTGCAATTTATTAATGTGTTCTGCTTATATACCACCCCAGAGTGCTTAAAGCACTCTCTGGGTCATTTACAATTTATTTATGCAGGCTGCACATTGTCCCTCAGCGATCTGAGTACTCATTTTACCGACCTCAGGAGGATAGGTTGAGCCAACCACAAGCTGGCTACCTGGGATTGAACCCTAGATCGTGAACACAGTTATAGCTGCAGCATGCCAGTTTAACCACTGTGCCATGGGGCTCTTTAATACCCATAGTGTTCCTAGTAAATAAATATATTTATTTGCATTAGCCATGGCCTTAGCAAAAAAAGAGATAACATTTACATAGATATAAAATTGGCATACTAAAATCAAGGTAATACAAATACATATACATTCAGTATACCATGTTGTTCGTATTTGGGAAAGGACATTGCCTGATCATGCCTGTGAAAAGGTTTTTGGAAGAAAGCACTGGTTATTGGGACCGTTAAGGCACTGAATGAGAGAACTTGGAAGCAGTACATTGTTTCAGACTACAGCTGCCCGACTCCCCCCAGTCAGAATCTAGGAGCTGGAGTCCAAAGAGAGTAATGGTTCTAATGATGAAGGCAGAAACCTCTGACTCAAAGGCCTTCATCAACCTTTTTTGTTTTTACTAAGAATGTGCTGGTTCCTCAGCCCATTGGATCAGCCCTGGGACCTCAGTACCAGTTTGAACTCTATCAACTCATCCTGTAGAACATGGATGTACATCCTCTGTACATCCGGAGTCCACACAGGTTCATCCCTGGCCACCTCCACCCACAACTCTTGCACACACACACACACACACAAAATGAAAATACAGTATTTTAAACAGGAAAGGCTCACTTACATCCTCTAGTGGCTGAATTTTAAAAAAAAGCATACCTTTAACATTGGGCATGTGGGAGTAGCTAAGGATGCTGAGCCCTCCCTCCAAAACTTGATACATTATCTATTACACCTCCCTAAGACTCACAAATGGATTTTGGAGCATTAAACTTTAAATTTTTTTTGAAGGAGTTCATTATTCACCTGCCTTTCCCACAACCCTTATCTTTATGTAGTCACAAGATCATGTTGAGGTCCACAAACTAAGTAGCATGTAATACACAGAATAATTGGCCATTTACGCATCAACAAAAGCAGGGGGGGTAGTACAGAGATCTGTATTTCTCTTGGTTCAAAAGATTACACGTTATGTAAACAGTCCGTTCTCTTTTATGGAGAGAGACATTTCCATGGTAATGATCAGAACATGAGAGTAGTGAGTCAAGAGTAAGCAGCCATCATCATCACCGTCAACTTGGACCTGCAGAGCTGGAAGGGTACCTATGGATTATTGACTCCGGCCCCTATTAAGGAGGCACAGTATGGAATAGAACTCCCAAGCCCTGGCTCCGCAGCTAGATACCTAGCCGCTATCCAGCAGTTCTAATTTTGCCAATGATGGAGCCATAATTAAGTTACAATGACTGGAATCCTATTCTTATTTGCTGCTCTCAGTGCACATCTTTGTCTGAAGAGAAATGAGGGTGCTGTGTTGCTCTCAATGACTGACCATGATATTCTGTCCTTAGTTTGCCTGATTTGTCATAACTAGTGCTAATGGGCACATTGGTTGTGCTGTTGGGCACACAATCAAGACAAACTCCAGCACTATGTCTCGCCCCCGTGGCATGTGACACAAAACTTATAACAAACACCAATGGAGTATTTGCTCTCGTGACTGGAAGTTACTGAGGGGCACCTTCACTTACTTTGCACTCTGAGTTTTCAATTACTTTATAGTTGTGGAGCTATGGCTTCATTAAATGATGGTGAAGGGATGTTACAGGATCCACATGTTGCTTCATGCTGTAACCATGTGCTCTGTTGCTGCCTTTGAGGTGACCGCAAAGTCGACAGGAAGAGAGTATGTTTGTCACTACCACCCAGTAGTGTGTAGCAGTCAGATGTTTCTGAAAGAAGCAGCAAACCTTGCTTTTCCAAAATGGGAAACAGAGAGTTACCTTTTAAAAACATATAATGTTTGACTAACTACTTTTCTGGGCCTTAAAACTGTTAGCAGTCACGAATGACTACTAAAAATAGCTTTCTGGGAGGTGATAAGTATTACTAAATTTGCAGCTTCAACGATAAAATTGTATACACAGTTGTATACACATGGGTACTCTGACATGTCCTCTCTTTGGTGATGCGTAGCCTCTTTTGCATTGATTGGACACCCCGTTTTCCCAGAACAAAAGGTTGAGCCACAACCTTGAACATTTAGTGCAGCGGTTCCCAACCTTGGGTCCCCAGTGTTTATTTTATTTATTTATTTTTGTACTTGTTGACCACCCAATTTTTCCCACAGGAACTCAGGGCGGTGTACAACACGTTGCAAAACAACTTGCCCAAACATACAAGCCCCAACATAACAAACCAAGTACAAATAAAAAAGAAAACAGTGATAATAATACAATAAAATACAAATAGGGATAAAAATAAAAATAAGCATAACTCCTCAGCAACTATATAGCATGAACAAGATCTGGCAAGAGAGGGCTGGGACCCACAGACATACAGACTAATAACAGAACCACACTATGCTCAAGGGTCACCCAAAGCATTCCCTGAAGAGCCAGGTCTTTAAAGACCTTCTAAAAGCCGGCAGCGAATCCGACAACCTAATCTCCACCGGCAGTTTGTTCCAATATGCCTGGGCGGCCACTGAGAATGCCTGATTCTGGGTAGAAGCCCTTCGGGCCTCTCTAGGTGTGGCCACCCGGAGCGAGAGGGAAAGAGAAGCTCTGGTCGGTCGGGGCGAAGTTGACCTCTGGGAGATCCACTCCAACCGATAGAGAGGTCCCAGGCCATGGAGGGTTTTGTAAACCAAAACCATTACCTTGAACCTTATTCGGTAGGCAATGGGCAGCCAATGCAGGTGAGCCAGGATGGAGGTGATGCGGTCATATCTGCCCGCACCAACCACCAGCCTGGCCACCGCATTCTGTACCCGCTGCAGATGCCAAACAAGGGTCAAGGGAAGCACCATGTTCTTGGATAAAAATTCTCAGATGTCTTCACCCCTAGCTGTGCTGGCCATGATTTCTGGGAGTTGTAGAACCCCAAGGCTGGGAACCATATATGTGGCCGAGGGCATATGGGGGTGGCAGGGGAGGAATGAGGTGCAAGTAAGTGCATTATATGCCTGTATAGATCTGCTATAAAAAGAAAAACAGAAGCAGACCCTAATCTGAGGATTATGCACAACATCTGGATATGCAATTTTGGGCTGATCTGAAACATACTGATGGTTGGGGAAAGCCATTCATTTCATCCCTGAAAACCTCTCAAGTCAACATTATTGGTTTCTGTGAAGCCGCCTGTCACTGAATAGGAGAGCATTTGGGAGCTTTTCTGTATTTGCAACTAGCTAAAAATCCAATTTCTTTGCCAGCTTTCAGCCATAAAATCCAGAGGATAAAGCACAGAAAGTATATAAACATGCACTGCTCTCCACCTGCTCAGAATAAGAGCAGAAATGAATTCAGGCAAGGGAAATGGAAAATTGAGATGAAGACTTAATAACAAGCACACATGTTTGCATAGAGCATTAAAATGCATATGAGACATTCCCTGGACCGATAAAGGCTTTAGCAATCCAACGAGCTTAACTCAAATGGCAAAAGTGGCTCCTCTGTAAACAATCCACTTGGCATTCATCAACAGGTAAATATGCCGGCTTCAGAGACATTGAACTCAACGCATCTTTCCTAAAAAGGGGTTGGATCAGTGGCTGACATTTCCTGAATGTTTTGCTTCATGCAGTACAAACATTGCGGAACTCCCTGCCAGAAGAAGTGGTGACAGCTGTCAGGCTTGACAGCTTTAAGAAAGGACTGGACGAGTTCATGGAGAACAAGGGTGTCAATGGCTATCATTATGGATGCCTCAGGACAACCTCCAGGTTGGAGAGAGAGAGGCAGGATAGCTCCCAATGCCATTTGCAGGGAATCGTAAGCAGGTGAAGACATCTGCTTGGGAATACCCTGAAGCAAATGGCAAGCCTCTGTGTGAGACCGAATGCTGCACTGGATGGGCTGTGGCCTGTTCCAGCGAGGCTGTTCTTATGTAGTTATTTTCTTATGGAATTGGTCTCCCCACGCCAGTGTGCTTTCATTATGTTCCTTCATAGCAAACCCTACCTTTACACCATCCATTCTCTACAGCGGCAATATAACCCTCTGGGGGCCCCTGGCACATGTGAAATGGGGCACAGGCTGGAAACAATTCTTCACACATCACCTTATAAGCTTCATTATGTGACTCATACAATCCGGATTCGGCCTACCATTCATTCATATTGTGCTTATAGCCAAAGCAACAAAGAAAAAAGAAAAATGTTGACAATGGCTATTCTACATAGCTCGCAGCACTACTATAGGTATAAAATATCACTGTATTATATGTTAGGTGTCAAGCTAATGAATCACACAAGGCCCCCTGATGTCTAAAGCCACAGCTTAGTACAGCTGTGAACATCCAGAAAGGAGTTCGCCTTAAAAACAGTCCTTCATGCCTCATTGAATTAGCTGGGATTTATTTCTGGTGTATATGTAAACAGGATTGCACTCTTAAAATACACATTAGCCTACCCTGCTAGTGGCAATACAGAATCCGTACAGAGATCTACCATCCATCTATTTAGCACAATTATAGCTTGCTTCAGGGTTGTGGGTGGGTGGGGGAAGAGGCCATCAAATTCCTATGGGAAATAAAGCCAAAATAGAAAACAGTGGAACCTATTATTAAAGGTAGCACAACAGGTAGGATTCAGTCTCAAAGCGTGATTCCTGTTACAGTATTGACATTGTTTCAAGACTCTATCTAGTTGTCTCTTTCACCACTGAAATCAATTTTTAAAGTCCTTAGTAAGTGCCTTGACATTCAGACATATATTTTGTCTTGCCTAGATGGATGGAGGGCGGGAGGAGAGAGCCAAAAATGACCCTGTATTGATCATAAAGATGCCCTTCCTTTGTAGAAATAATACCAGGAATCATGATGCTTCTGGTTGTTTTCAACTCCCTGCCCACAAAGATTCATGTTTGAGGGAAAAGTGACATTTTCAACTTAGCATGACCACATATTTTAAGATTTATTCCCTGCCTTCCCCCACTCAAAAAAATTTTTTTTTTCATTTTTCCAAATCTGTCACATCTTGTTCCTCTCCCTCACCCTACCCATATTATAGGGCGTTGAGCAGAAAACGAACCAGAAAACAGAGGAAGGTCAGTATCAGCTGAGAGGAAAGCAAGGAAAATCCATTCTCCCTCCCCTCAGCACTGAAGGAGTTTCTTGACTTGTGGTTTTTCCTACTCGCTGTATCTACAATAAATAGGGAATTACTTTTCTCTTCTTTGCCTGGCAACAAGAACTGTGTGGGTGGGGGTGGAGGAGAGGGTTGAAAAGAGCTCTGAAAACCAGCTGGGTGGATAGTTTTCCATCTGGTTGTCAGCCCTCATCTAGAAGTGTTCTACCGCCTGTCAGTCACAAAGATGGATGGCGCGCATTGTTATTCCCTTCTGTGTCTGAAGAGGGCTGTGAGGCCTGAACACATAGAGCCTCCTGTCAGCTTGAGGAGGTTGCCTTCAAGCTTCAGGTTGACCAACAGGTCTCCTGATGAAGGCTCACTATTCTTCCCTACCTCTGATAAACAGAAGCAACAAGATATTTTGGATCCAAACTTGTGACTCTTTTTTTTTTAGTTTAAGGTTGAGGGATTCAGAGAAAGAGAGGAGAGAGAAGGCTCTCTTTCTGCAGAGTCCCAGTTCCCATGCTGTGGTGTTCTTGTGGTGCTGCCTGGCAGTCAATGTGTCTTTGTTTGTGAAGAAGAAACCTGTGGCAAATCCACTCTTCACAAACTCCAGTGTGAGCCCATGACCTAGGTACGAAAAAGCTCATGCAATTGAGTTGGCCATAAAACACATTTCAAACTTCATGCAAGGGTGACCCTTTTATGAGGCCAACCAAAAGACAGAAAAATGCGCAAACTTTCAATTTCACTGGTCTCTTCATCAGGCAAGCTGCTCTAGAAGGAAGAAGAGGGAAGAAGAAAGGTACGTAAGGCCAGTATCTTCTTGGGTTTTAGAATCATTGTAGGGAGCCCACATGGAGGCTCTGAACCCCAAAATAACCTGGCAGCACTGAGGCAACCATAAGCCCTGGACAAGCATGTCCAGAGAGCAGAGCAGGGAATCCAGTGTGGATAAACAACGCTGGAAGTAGATTCGAGATAACCACGAGCTGGGCAGAGGTCAGCCCCCAACAGGCATGGCTTAGGAGGCCAGGGGATACAGCTGGCCACCCAAGATATCAGGCATGATCAGGCGATATCTGGTTTGGAGGCATACGTGATCAGCCCAAAGCCCCTTCCTCCCCCCTGTCAATGATTCCTACTTAGATAAGGCTTCCCTACCCCAGCTACGTGACCTCCAGAGTCCCCTCTCCTTTGTCAATGCTACTATCTCCACCCCTTGTTATGCAACCAAGAAAAGCCTTGGGTCCCAGGTGAGACACACACAGAGATGCACAAAGAGATACTCCGATCATGCCTGGGACTCAGAGATGCATCCCAACAATAATGCTACAAATCATAGAAGGAGAGAGTTGGACAAGACCTCAAGGGCCATCCAGTCCAACCCCCTACCATGCAGGGACCCCCGTCAAAGTACTCCCGACAGATGGCCATCCACCCTCTGCTTAAAAACCTCCAAAGAAGAAGATTCACACCCTCCATGGCAGCATATTCCACTGCCAAACAGCTGTAAATATCAGGAAGTTCTTCCTAATGTTTGCTTGTGACGATTTTCCATCATCCAGGTGAGTTTATCTGGAAGTTGAGTCATGGCAACTGGACTTTGTTCATAAAATGAAAATTGGCCTAAATAGGGTCATTAGGTGGACAATAGGTTCATTAGCTGGACAATGGCCTAAGGTGCATGAAAGTTCCACCTTTAACCTTACCAGCATTCATTCAGTATGGGTCATTAGCTATGGCCTTGCTGGAGGTGTGAAGTATTTTTGATTTGCCAGGGGATTGTTGAAATCACTGCCTGATAAGTAGCAGATAGACTGTGCCTGAGCCCCGCCCCCCCAGTTGAGAGAGGGGTTTTCAATACTCACATGAATGGCTTCCCTTACCCTTCTCTCAAACCACCTATCTTCTCCGTCTAATATGGGTATATCCTCATCTTTGAATGAGTGCCCTTTTTCCTTCAAGTGGAGGTATACTGCTAACTTTGGTCCTGAGTTGTTTCCCCTCTGTGTTAAACAGCCATTAAACAGGAGGATGGCCCAACACAGGAGGGGCAACAGCTAAAGATCAGAGTCAGCAGTATACCTCTACTTCAGTATACCTCTACTACAGCAGTATACCTCTATAAAACCCAAGAAAATGCTGCCCTTCCGGTGTCACATCTTACCTGATTAAAAGGACCCTTTGAATTTCAGATTTTTTAAAGTGCATTTGAATGTAAGTTTTCATGCAGAATGTTAATGTTAACATGGAACAGAACAGATCTGAGGATGAAGATACGAATGATACAGATCGGAAATAGACTGACCATCGGTAGTGAGAAATTGCATTTGCTAGAGCAACACATCAGTTGACCCTTGACCTATTCCAGTTGCCTGGAGTTCTTTGTACCAGGCATTAGTACCTCCCTTCAGTGCATAGCCCAGGTCTGCTCCAACCAGTAGAAATGAATTCAACTTCTCCATTCATTCTTAGGCTAATTTGTGCATGTCGACGCATCTCTCTTTTCAATCCTTTCTTTGCAGATTCCTTCCTCCTGGATTTTACAGACCACTAATAAATGACCCTAATAACAGAAGATATGCTTGTAATGAGTTAATTGCATTGCAAGGCACACATACGGGGCAACCAAAGTCCTTCCAATTTTCCAAAGGCTAGGGAGGGCTCTTGATAATCAGTTGCACCACCAGCACACTAATTGGCTTTATTGAAACAGCATATTGCAAGCTAAATTGTATTTTCAAGGGACTAAATAACGATGAAATTAGAAAAGAATTTTTTAAGCCATCTTGCATGCTTCAGGATATTGCCCGCTTGTAAATATGGGCTGTCAGAAGAAGCATGGAGCCAATGAACAGGCATGAAGTATGTTCTTTTCCTAGTATGTTCCTTATTAAGAGAAACAGAAAATGATGGGCCTTGAAATTCAGAAGCAAGTGTTGGTTGATGGGCTAGAGCAGTGGAGTCTGATGTCTCCATTTTGACCAAGTTGATGAAACCAATCTGGATTTGAGACTGAACTTTATAGGAAATATCCAAGGTGCTGAACCTACTTTGACACTTGATACTTGGGCTGCCTGGCACCAGCATCCTATGGGATAGACACAAAGACGTGAGTGATGTGCTGCAATTTTAGGATGCGGGCAAAAATGGTCATCCATCAAGTCCTTTCCTACCAATTCTCCGCAAGTAAATGAAGCTTGCTGGCAAAATGTCTGATGGGTGCAATGCCCATGGAAGACTCCTCTAATGCAAAGGTTACGGCAGGGTGCTGTAAACTCAGATCACATGTTGCCAGTGATGGGAACTCAGAATCCATATATAATAGTGTGGGGGATAGAAAGAGAAGGAACAGGGTATAAGGAGGAATTATAGATGGTGCCCATGCCTTGTCTTCAATATCTTTGGAGCAGCAAGGGGCAGGCTGTGCTAAAGCCCCCAAAAGGCTGCTCCTACTGTGATCCCTTTGTTACACCCATTTCACTCATCAAACCTTCAAAGGAAGCTGAGGCTGACAATCCGGTAATAACCTTTGCAGGGGTTGGACAAGTTTTCAAGTGGATTTCAGACTATGGTGGCCCTTTCCAAGTGTTTCTAGGTCACCATTGCTCCAAAGCATAGGCTAGCATTACTTTGATGAAGTGCCATGGGGAACTGAATGCCCAGCCTCTGACTCTGCAGTCAGATTCCTAACTCACTGAGCCTAACTCACTGAGCCAGATCAACTGTGGTTTTGTATTTAATATGCTCTCACAATCAGATGCCTTTTGTTACTTGATGGAGCACTATTCCTAAATACAGTATCAGTGTTTTGTCCTCCACTACGGCCAGTATGGTCAATGGTCAGGGAAAGTAGGAGGTGTAGTCCAAGCTATTCAGAAGAACTTGGACTGAAGATGACTGCTAAAAAGTGGGACCTGCTTCCTGTGTGCTTAATTCTTAGCAATTCTACCCAGCTCATTGAAATGGTACTCATTATGAGGAGACAGCATTGAAAATGACTCAGCTCCCTGTGTTATCTGCTCTACTTATGTTTTAAGTCCCTGGGCTATGATTGTCCATGAGGGGCAAATTCTGGCCCTTGAATGTTATGGACTGGCATGCGAGGGAAGGGGAACTTCTGGTACTAAGAATTGTATGGAGTTAGCCCTCAGGAAGAGATGCCAGTCCTTCCATTTAGCTCCATCTCCAGCCCATGAATGGGGGGGGGGGTATTCATGTCCCACTTTGAAAGTAGTGGGAAGGCTGCCCTTCTGTTATCTCCACTCATACATCAGAGCTAATGCAGAAATGTCTTCCCATCCTGTTGGTCCTCCCATTGGGACAGGGAGCAGCGCAGGAAAGAAGGAAGGAAGGAAGCCACTCTGCTGGGTGTTCTTCCTTGGACTTGCCTTAAGGATCTGACTGTAACAATCTTAAGGCTGGGATCATTCCTGAGTGAGGCACACAAAGCAGAGCCCTGTCTGGCAAATGTTGCCTCTGAGCCTTGGAGGGCTCCTCTGGACCCCACAAGACTTTTCCCCAATGTGTTGTTAGTCTTTGGAACTCCCTGCCACAGGATATGGTGATGGCATCTGGCTTGGATGCCTTCAACAGGGGATTGGACAGATTCCTGGAGGAAAAGTCCATCACAGGTTACAAACCATGATGGAGATGTGTAATCTCCAGGCTTAAAACTGGGGTACTTCAAGGGCCAGATGCAGGGGGATTGGTATCAGGAGACAGATATCTCGTCTCATGCACTCCCAAACGCATCTGGTGGGGCCACTGTGAGATATAGGAAGCTGGACTAGATGGGCCTTTGGCCTGATCCAGCATGGCTCTTCTTATGTTCTCATGTTCTTAAGAGAAAGTTCAGTTCTGGGTCCAAAGCTCCTGGCCGGGGTTGAAAAACCCTTCTGGCTCTTTGGCTGGGAAGCCAGGTCATAACAGAGTCTGTGATAATCCAGCCCATGGGAAGCTGTGGGGTGGAGCATCCTGGAATTGGCTGTCCTTCCTGCCTACTCCCAATACTCAGTTTAACATTACTTCATTAAAGTTGGAGGGGGGATTCCTGGGGGATGCAAGAAAGAAGGGGGGGGAGGAAAACACAGAGCCCAGCTCCACAGATTGGAAGTAATCTTCTGTCCTGAGGCTCCATTCAGTCTATGACTTGGCCCTTGCTGCTTGCCTTTTCTCCCTTGCCGGAATGGAAAGGAACCTTGGCAGAAAGGTTACGCCTTGCATATCAAGCGATAACGATGAGTCACCTTTCCCTAACAAGTGAGGTGAAATGAATCCTGTTCAAAAACTGATTTCACCCCACCCCGCCCCCCAAGCCTTGGTGCACAAAATAAGCACACTCACAGTGTTTGAAAAGAGAAAACCAGGGTGACATTTTGTGAGGGGTGGGGCATTTCGCGAAGGGGTGGGTGGAGTGAAATGGGAGCAGCTGCAGCTTACAAATCCCCGGGCGAGCTCTTCCTCAACATTTACCACTCCCTGACCAAAAAAAAAAATGTTCATAGCCCAGGGGGAGAAATTGTGCTTCCTGGGGGTCGCAGGTGGAGGGGTGGGAGGGATATTTCAGTCTGCTTAATTGCTTCATTGAGGGGAGAGGAGCACGAACAGGAGGCTGAGGGGCTGAATCCTGAGGGCTCATGATCTGGAGAATCTATACCCCTCCCCTGAGATGGATTGACCAAAATATACCCCCCCACACACACACACAAAATGACACGCATCCCTCCTTGGTGGCCCCTTGAGCGGCTCTGCCTAGGCACCGCTTCCTAAAACCCTTTCGAGGAATTAGACGCCTCTGGAAGTTAATTTGTTTTTAATTTCCTCATTAGTCTTGCTTACGACAACTCCGGCAACCCGTCCTTAAAAATAACTCCCCAACTTCCCGTGTGGCACGAAGGGCAAGGCAATTGAATCGTTTTGACGGTAAACTATTTATACCTGGCTAAGGCTGTGCGGTTGCATTTTGAGGCACAGATGATAAATACTCTCTCCACTGACCCAGATTCCCTGAGTATAAACACATTCATTAAGGTCCCAGTGTCTCCTATTTGTTCGGGGGGGTTGCATGAGCTACTGCTGTCATTTCCTTTCCTCTTTCCCATTTTGTCTCTCTCATTTTTTTGGGGGGGGGGATCTCCTGGGAGCCTGAATCTGTCAGTGCCTTTAATGGTGCTCTTAGTAACATTTTTTCCCTGTTCCCCTTAGAAATGAACTGTCTTTGCCTTTGGAGTCATTCACCCCATTTGAGATCCTCTCTGTTCTCCAGGAATGTTCTCTCGCATGCTAGACCTTGCCTTTGTGGCATCCTCATGGTTTATATTTTGCTCTTCCTTTTCAGGCATGCTTTCTAGGGCATGGCAATGCTGCCACGCCAGAACACTCACATGTCTATTTCAGGAGGACGGTGCTCTTAATCTTTGTTTAGATAATACTCAGAATTCACCAGGTAGCATGGCCAATTGGGGATTCTGGGAGATGTAACCTAAATAATAACTTCCCCAAGCTCTGGTTCCTTCCAGCCAAATGCTCTAGAGAGTGAAATAACCTCCTCTGGACAAATATAGAGAAGGCTTCACCTTTCTGCTCATCCTCGGAAGTAGGACAGCATATTTGGGTTCAACAATGAACAAGTCTGAGGTGGATGTCATCTCCGGGAACCTCAGACCACCTCAGCATTCAAAACAGCACAGTTCCACAGTAGTTAACGATAAGGAGGGGGGGCTGGTTGTGAGTAGAGATGGGTGTTTTCTTTTGGAAGAGTTCTGGTTCTGAAACAAAACATAGCAACACAGCTGCTGTTCAGAACCAAGACACAGCCTCCAGAACAAAATCAACCACTGACTTATCTTCCTTTGGGTTGCGTGGGGTGAAACTCCAATTAGGAAGCAGCCTGCGATGCATCATCTCTCCTTCTCCCTGGTGCTGGCCAACCAGGAGCTGTGCAAGTACATGCATAGTCCCGCCTCCCTGTCTGATTGGCCAGTGCCAGGGAGAAGGAAAGATGATGCATCGCAGGCTGCTTCCTCGTTGGAGTTTTGCCCCGCATGACCCAAAGAAAGGTAAGTCAGTGTCTGATTTTGTTCTGGAGGCTGGGCCCCATTTCCAAACAGCAGCTGTGATGCCATGTTTTGTTTCTGGATAGGGCCTCTTTCAAAATGAAAAGCTTCTACAACATGTGGGGTTTGTTTTTACTATTTGACAGTGCTTTTTTGTCAACTCTCTGAAGACTGTCTGCAAATGTAAATACAGGAGGGAGAAAAGAAAGAGAGGAAGAAATAGACTTGTACTTCCTCCATTGACAGGGAATGACTGATTTTTATTTCCTGCCCCAATGCTTAGGGGAGGACTCTGAAGCAAGGTATCAGAAGCTGTTGCAGAGGTTTGCCTTCTCAAGTTATTTATTTGTTTTCTTTATTGATTAGATTATGATACTGCCCCACCTACTAAAAAGCTACTCAGGGTGGTTTAGAGCAATAAAAATACAAGGCAAAAATAACAATTAAATAAGACAAAGTAATAATTAAATGAGACAATGTAGTATAAGACAACCCGATGGGAAAACTGAAAGAGCAATAAACAATATAAACAGTATGGACAAATATAAACAGGACAAAACAGAAACAGGACAGACAGCAATAATTCAAGAGGCAGAGGAGGTGTGGCTCTTCAACTAAAAGGTTCACTCTGCACCTGGCTTTTAGGAAGGGCCCACTTATAAGCAGCATCCTGTGTGCCTACATGTTCCCATTAGTATCCTAGCAAAAGCCACTCTGCTTTGTTGTTCTGGACGTTAAATGTTAAATCTTCGATAAACAGCTTTGCCCTTTGCACTCTCTTCCTGACTGCAAATAAGGATTATTTTCTTCTGCTAAAGGTGATCTATTCCAACAGCATGTTACAGGCAGTTTGTGCAACTGGGACTGGCTACCAACCCGACTGGTGCCCTATCCCTCTGCTTCTGCATCATCTGTTATGTCTCAGCCAGAGGGGTTCTGGCCCAGAGGAGAATATCTATTAGACAAAGAGCGTGGAAAAATTAATTTTTTCAGACGACAGCTCCAAGAGTCGCATCCTGGCAGTTATAGCGCTGTAAAAATTCCAATCTGTGGGTAGCCACTATGAGGTCTACCCTGAAAGGTTTCATTGAGAAAGCTGAGGTCAACTAGAAGTCAATAATGAGACAGGAAGGTCAGTTTCCAGAAACCAGGGACAGGCAAAACAGAAGTCAGGTTCAGTCAAACAGATTAAAACAAAAGGGAGGCACAATAGAAGCCAGCTTCCAATAAGGTGAAGCTATCGGCACCATGGAGAGCTCCAAGAGTGCCTAGATGGGAAATCAGCAAAGAAGCACAGGGTTTTCCTTTAATAGCTAAAGAACACAGACTGGGCCCTGAGCCTCACTGCATTTTCCTCAGAGTGTTTGGCTCTGCCCATAATGGGTAGCACCTCTATATTAAAAGCAGCCTGTCATGTTTTAGGAACCATGGGTAGAGTGGTGCTCAGGAGGATGGGATTCTGTTGTAGCCTCTGATCTGCTGTTATTATTTATTTATTCAAAACATTTCTATCCCATCTTTCTCCCTGAAAGGACCCCAAGGGGCTAAGGTCTTCCAAGTCTCATGAGACATGCCCTGCCCTCCATCAAGGGCATAGTATTGAATTAGGTCTGTGGAAAGCCAGGTTCAAATCTTCACTCAGCCATGAAACTGATTTTGAGCCCAATTGTTACCACTCAGCCTGATGTGCCTTATACAGCTGCCAACAAGCTAAAAACGGAGGAGGAAAAAGAACCAATTCAGCTCCTTGAAGGCTCAACAATTTGTCAATCTAAAATAGGTGTTCTCAGTTATATACAGAAGACAAGTGAAGAGGAGAATTTGTAGCCATGTGCTCTTATTGTTACCACCACCTGAGACAGTCCAGGTGAACACCCCAGGATCAGAGTGGAATCCATTGTTATTGCACATGTCTGCTGTTCCCTACATTCTGGAAAGGCAGGAGGTCACTGCCAAATTGCCTAGTGAAAACAGCTTTCAGGGATTTTAGCTGAGATCCTGCTCCACAACACTCACTGACAGAGTGCCTGCTGCCAGTGATAAATGTGTGAGCTACCCATTCTTCCCAGGCAGGGCAGTTGAGAACTTTTACCCCAAGAGAGGTCAGAAATTAAAAGAGAGAGAGAGAGAGAGAGAGAGAGAGAGAGAGAGAGAGAGAGAGATGAGTGTTCATGGTGTCTCCTTGCCTTTGGAATACTCTACCATCTGAAATTCACCTGGCCCCCTCACTGGGATTCTTTAAATGGTCCTTAAAAAGTTGGCTATTTAGACAGGCCTCCACAGAGCCTGGGACATGACTCCAGCACTGTATCTTCTGCTAGGACCTCTAATACTGGTGTCTGTTCTTTTTAACTTGTTTCAGATCAAGTTGATTGTTATCATACTGTTCATTTTATTTGGTTCCACCTTGTTCACATTTTTCTGTTCTTACTGTTATAGCAGTTCTTTCCTCTGCTGGGAACTGCCCCTATCAGTCCTGTTGTCAAATGGGTGGTTGGTAAATAAATAAATAAATAAATTCATGCACACACACCATGCCACACACACACCTGTGAAAGCTTTACCAATGTCTTACAAAGCAATGGTTCCCAAACTTGGGTTCCCAGCTGTTCTTGGAATACAGCTCTCATAAATTCTGGCCAACACTGCTAGAGGTGAAGGCTCCTTGGAGTTTTGGTCCAAAAACATCTGGGGACCCAAGGCTGGGAATGCCGGTTATAGATCCTGATCATCTATGATGAGTCTGATTCTATGTTTGGGAAAGGATTGACTGGGGAAAAGAAAGCACACGTTTCCTTGATTTTTTCTTAGCCAATTAAAAAAAAAACCCTTCTCTTTGAACCTCCTGGATCCACTGACTTTACATCTACACAATGTCATTGTGAGGAGCCTCATGGTGCAAGTGGCTAAGTTGCTGTACTGCAGCTAAAATTGCGCTCATGACCTGGGGTTCAATCCCAGTTAGCAGGTTCAAGGTTCACTCAGCCTTCCATTCTTCCGAGGTCGGTAAAATGAGTACCCAGCTTGCTTGGTGTGTGTGTGCAATGTGTAGCCTGCACAATTAAACTGTAAACCATACAGAGACTACTTGAAGTGGTATATGGTGGTATATAAGCAGAACACTTGGCTTTTGTTTTATGTCCTCAGTTGGGGGAGGGCAGTATTCTTCAACAGCAGAGTTGGTAGAAATTACTTTTTGGGGTTCCATCTGTTAGAATCCCAAACCCAGTATGTTTGGCTTGGATGAACAGAATATGGGGCTCTGGGAGATGTACTCCTAAGAAGTAACATTTATAAGCTCTGGTCAACATCATGCCAGTTCCCCAATCAGGGTCCAATATTCTGCACATATGAAGGCTACTCATGCTTGACATGGGTCTGTAGTTACTATACACTAATGTACACTACCTACCATCAATTGAGAGCCAATATCTGAATTCTCTTTGCTTATTCTCTAGGACAGTCGTTGTCAAGCTATAAACATAATATGAAGTAAATATAGGTCAAATCAAGATTGTACAAGTCACATAACAAACCTTGTAAGACGGTGCGTAATGAATTGTTTCCAGTCTGTGGTTCTCTTCAAAGGTGCCAGGGCCCCATTGAGAATGGCAGCTGTAGAGCTGAGAAGTGATTTTCCAGTCTTGTGTTCTGGTGATGTTTTTGAACTACAAAGCCTATGACGGTGGCAGGCTACACAACCCAACTCAGCTGCAGGATCTCCAGGTGTTTTGAGTGGGCCCCCATCCTGGAAGCCACAGTGGTGGGGGGGGGTGAGGTTAAACACATTGCCCCTTCTTCACAGCCAGTTACTTCAACCCAGCTAATCAAAAGACCACCATAAATCTAGTAAGTCTGGCAGACATCCCTGTGATATATTTGAAACTGCAATTTGGCTTGACAGAAACTATAATAATCAGGCACCATGTTTCATGTCTGTCTGGGTGACTTGTAGGCTGAGACTGGTTTCTCAGCAAGCAAACTTCACGAAAACATGTTGTTTCTTAGTACTCCCTCACAGAGAGAGACCTTGCAAGCCTGCTGTTTGTGTGTGTGTGTGGGGGGGGAGGATATTATTTATTTAATCTAGGGCCTGCACTATAGTATTTGTCCTTAGTTTTCTGATTTATTTTGCTTGTAATCCTATCTTCTGTGTAAAACCAAATGGCCAAGAATATTCTCAGAACCACAGGCTCACCCGTATATTGCGGAAAATGTAAACATTTCAACCTCTTTCAAACAGCCCCCCCAAAATCAGTTGTTAAAATGAGTGTGTTTCATACCCCTCTGTTTTCCAAGAGGAGGTGAAGGACTTGTATAAGCAGAAGCAGAACACTTTGTATGTGCATTGTCATGTAAAGGATACGTGAGGAAGAAATACAGCATTTCCCTTGATTTATCCAGAACACACATCATGGGTGGAAAGCCCATTCTGGAAATCCACCTAGACCTATGAGCTTGCAATACATGCAGTCAACTTCTCCTAGCGTTCAGCTATGGATGCATATTTTGTATATTTTTTTAAAATAAAAAAACAGAGAAAAGGGAACCCATTTTGGAAATGCACACCAATGCATTCACAGTAATCGTGGCTGGTGGCTGAAGGATTCTACAAGTCGCAAATATTTCTAACCCTGCATATGTGCTGCTATGAAGTTTGGGAAGGGAAAGGCTGCTCAGGCCACATGTTGCTATGACCAAAGGGAGATTGCTTTTAGGCCTGAAGGACCTTCATCATTTTTGTAGCAGAATCTCAAAGTTCCGGCTGATGCAAAGCAGGCAGGCAGACAGACAGACAGACAGACAGGCAAGCCCAGGATTTTGTCCAGAAGACCAAAAAGAACTGAACTGACCCTCTCTACAATAATCCATCCTTCCTGGTTAGCTTGGAATGTCTTCATTTCGGCAGTGGGATTTTGAGGGAGTGTTGGTGGAATGGGGTCAAATTACTGCTCCTACTGTTAAATCACTTGAGACTTAGAAACCATTGCCAACAGATCTCAAATCAACTCAAGGTGAGCTGCTAAATCCAGGTCTATGTCCTGTCCACCCTATTTCAATACCCAGTAAATTTAAGAAGTGTATTGGGGGGGGGGGTCATGCCTGTACTGCATGGGGTGTGGGGCATAAGGTGGACCAAGTCAATGTAGGCTTAACCAAACCCACATTGCCATGGACTATGTTCTGCTAAATCTGGACATGCTTGAACCAAACATACAAAGCAGAACACAATTCTGTGCAAGAAAACCTGGGTGTAACCATTTTCTAGTCTTCAAAGCACAAAAACATACATACACCTTTATTGGCATTAAAACAAAGAAATAGAACACAACCCAAACAGTGATGGTAAAACATTGTCAAGTAAAACAATAGGTAAAAGGCCAAAAAGGGAATGCACTCTCATTTCTTATTAATAACCGCTACTAGAAAATCTGCAATTTGTAAGGTGACCCATTCGGAATTGTCACGAAGTAAAAAGCTTGTGTATTCCTCTGGAGGGCCAGGGAACATAAGACATAATTGGGTCTAAAAACTCTTTGCGTAACCTAGTATGGGCAGGGCAATGGCACAGTATATGAGGGACTGTGTCCGGTTCAAGATGGCAAAATTTACAAAGCCTCTGGGACGAAGGTATACCCAAGTATCTTCCTGAGAGTACTGAGGAGGGGAAAATATTGAGTTTGGCCAACGTGAAAGCACGTCTCTTATTTGGATTAATTAGCTTGCGGAAATAACAGAGATCATTGCCAAAAACCAGGGATAAGTTAAAGAAATGTGGAGAGCAGGTCCAATTTAGATTAGAGGAAAGTAATTCAGTTTCTTCTTCAAATAATTTTGCCTTAATGGTCAGGTAAGCTCTGTTAAAGTCAAAGTTGGCAAAATAATCAAGAGTAAAGCCTAAGTTGTGGAGTTTGTTTACAAAGAGGGAATCCCAGGTGGAAGTAAATGGATCCTTTAAAAGGTCGGAAAGTAAGGAACCGAGGGAGAAATTATAATGGAGGGCTAACCAGTATTTGATGGCCCGAGACCATGCCAAAGTGGAAGGTAAGTGAATGCCCAACTCAAGGATCATGGTTGAAAGTTTGATTGTGTTGGGAACATCTAGCATTTGCCTTAAAAAGGAGGCAATTACTAGGTCTACTTTTGTGGAAGCCGCCTTGATCCAAATTGGAACTCCGTACAGAAGCTGACTCAAGGTCTTTGTCTGAAGAACCTTGAGGGCCACAGGTACATACTGGTTGCCACTATGGTAATGAAAACGGGATACTGCATTCAAATGGAGTTTGGTTGAAGATAGCACAAAAAAACCTACCACCGTCTCTTACATGGGGCATTTGCCCCACAAATCATATCTGATTGATTCCTAATATGCAAGGTGGGTCTATTTTCCAGCTATCCAGGCAACAGAAGAATTGATCTGGTAAAAAAGCTGTACCAAAATGTCCCTCCATTAAAGCAAGTCTATTTATTTTCAAAGATTATCTCAAGGAACAGAGCTTGGCACTATAGCAGATTTTGACTCATTTCTTAGGTCAGAGCTTGCTTGCACTCTCTCCTTCTCTCTCCCTCCCCCCCCTCTCTCTGTGTGCTGTGTTTTGTTTCTTCTTGTTGTCTGCCCAGTTCAGAAGATGGGATTTCAACAGTTGAAGAAACAAGGAGTGCTGCTTTTCAGGGAGAAGGCTCTCTCTCTCATCTGTTTCCATTGCTTTGTGTATATATGTGATTTAAGATGTTGGCATTAAAATCATAGAATCCTGAAGCCAAAAGGGGGCCAACAAGGCCACTGTGTCCAAGCCCCTGCTCAAGACAGGAATACAAATCATGGGATATATATCAGGTGGTTGTCTAAATTTCTCTTGAATGCCTCCAATGTTGGAGCACTCACCAACTCTGGAGGTACTTGGTTCCGTTGCTGTACTGCTCTAACAGTTAGGAAGTTTTTCATCATAGGCCCTGGTCCCACGTGCCTTTAAAAGCAGTTTAAATTCCTAAATAAATCATGCCCAAAAGTGCTGTCCCCACGGCCACCGGGCTTTTTGAAAAAAGAAAGAAAGGAAAACCCGGTAATGCCCCTTTAAGCGAGGTTTCTTTGACTTACCGGAGAAGTAGGGAATTTTCTGCCTCGCTTAAAAATCCACCTTTTAAGGAGGCAGATGTCATGGGACCGTGCAGATGATCCGGGTTTCTTTCTTTTCTTTTTCTCTCAGAGCACCGACTGGCTGATCGGCGCTGCTTTTTAAAATTTCCAGGCAACTTCGGAGCAAGAGGAAGCTCCTTCCAGCGTCCTTTGATTTAATTTCCCCCAGAAAGTGGTCCGTTTTTTAAATGCTAGCGCCACCTGCTGGCCAAGGGGGCTGAACTGCACTTTAAAAAAAAATAACCAGCTTTGGACATGGGAACTCCTGACCCGCATAATAAATCACGTGACGGGATGAAGAGGAAAAGCCGGACCTTCAGAATATCAGGATCAAAACCAGGTGGGACCTCAGCCAAAGTCAACTGAAATCTGGTTTCCTGTAACTTGAGCCCATTATTACGTGTTCTGCATTCTGGACTGCTCAAAAACAGATCCTGCCCCTCCTCTGTATGACAGCCCTTCACATATTTGAAAAGTGTTATCATCTCTCCCCTCAATCACCTTTTCTCAAGGTTAAACAGGCCCAGTGCTTTGAGTCTTTCCTTATAAGACTTGGTTTCCTGCCCCCTACTCATCCTTGTTGCCCTCTTCTGAATTTGTTCCAATTTATCTGAATCCTTCTTGAACTGCGGTGTCCAGAACTGGACATAAGATGAGGCCTAACCAGTGCTGAAGAGAGGAGAAATTGTAACTCACAGGATCTGGAGACTATATATCTAGTAATGCAGCCTAAACTAGCATTTGCCTTTTTTAAAAATAACCACATCACATTGCTGGCTGGTATTCAGCTCATGATCTATGACAATTCTGAGATCTTTGGCACTCTTAGTATTGCTGAGCCATATCCCCCATCTTGTAACTATGTCTTTTGGTTTCTTTTTTCTTAGTGCGGTACTTTGCACTTCTCCCTGTTAAATTTCATTCTGTTGGTTTCATCTCAGTGCTCAAGATCATTGTGAAGTTCATTTCTGTCTTCCAGTGTTTTAGCTGTCCCGCTCAATTTTGTGTTATCTGTAATTTGCTTAGCATTCCTGCATGCTCTGATTCAGGCAATTAATAAAAATGTAGAAGAGCACTGGGCCCAGAATTGTGTCCCGGGGTACTCCACATTATCTCCTAACACTGCACAAACTTTCCAGGCGACCATAACTGAACTATTTCTTCCTTCTATTATACCTGTTAGCTTTTGGCTTACAGATTTTTAAGGACTGTCTTTCCCACTTCTGTCCCCACCCCCAGTGAGCTTCCATGTATGAGTGGGGATTTGAACCCTGGTCTTCAGTGACCTAGTCTGTCACTCGATCCACTACACTGCCCTGGGTGTCATCTGGAGTAATAGTCTAAACATGGAACCTGTCCAAGCTCTGCCCAGAACTCAGCAAGTTAATAGACAACTGGAGTGGGAACAGTTCCAGAATAAGAGGAAATCAGGAGGTGGGAATTGCATTCTTTTATATCTTGGGATGATTGGCTGGTGTAAATGGTCCTTGGAAGTCCTAAAAAAACATAACTTCATGGAAGAGAGTTCATACAGGACTTTCAGCACCCTGTCACCTCAAGTGATGTACTTGCATGTGTGAACCAGCCCTTCATGTCAGAAGAATTTAGAAAGATGATTGTCCTTGGAGGGAATCTGCCAGCAGAGGAAAGTGATTGCCTTATTCCACCCATGTTCTTCACAGTCATTTAATAGGCAATTCATTCATATAATGCAGCTGTTGTTCTTTCTCCTGGCTTTCTACTAATGTATACCTTTTCAGCTTACTCCAACATGGTGAGAATGTAATTCCGATAATCCTTTTTCAGTAGACGGCAGCCAACGGGGACCAGTTGAAATATCTCACAAATCTAAACAGTGGTGCTCTCGCTCTCTCTCTCTCTCTCTCTCTCTCTCTCTCTCTCTCTCTCACACACACACACACACACACACACACACACACACACACACACACACACACACACACCTCTGAAAGCCTTTTGTTGCCACCCGAACACCGGTGTAATAGCTGATCCTTTTAAAGACCTTGCAGAGAGAACTAGGACTGCTTTCAAAGAGCTTCAGGTGACCTTGCAGGAAATAGGAGCTGGTCGGGAGAGGCAAAGAAAGTGTTTCATTGTTCCAGGGAAACTGCAGCATACAAAGGGCGTCTAGAGCAGCTCCCCACCCCACTCTCATGGGATCTCAGAAAAACCAGCAGTTGAGTCCAGCATTTCACCATGCCGATGCAACACCAGTTTTCTTAAGGAAACCCCACTCTTGCATATATAGGTTATATGTTGCCAAATGCTGCAGGCAGAGATGAGAGATCTTTGTGCATTCTGATAAGCATCAGGATGACCCAGAATGACATCTTCTCTTAGAACATGTTCCGGGCACGTTGCCTCTTTATTTAATGTTCCATTTATTTGTTGAAAGGAGATTCAGAGCATCTTTTGAGGCAGACTCTCTTTGAGACCGTGCACCGAACGCAACATGACAACTTCAAAAAGAAAGGGGATAAACATGCAGTTAATTAAATAACATTTAAAATAAACGCCACAATAACAAAACAGTGTAAAATGTTTTCCAAAGAGATGCCAGGAGATGAGGGTTCCCCACCTCCAGCCCATGGCTCTGGATTTGTGTATTAGGACGTCAGTTGGATTTTACCTGGAGTGCACATCCATTCATCTACAATCCCAGGTTCCACTTCTGCAGTCTCCTGGATCAATAGCAGCAGCCTCTTACAAACCCTTGCTTGCCCTGTTCCTCTGACACCCTCCTGATGCATCCCCAGGTCTCAGGTTTGATACCAAAATAGGAAGTGAAGTGAAGTTGGAAGGGGCCTACAGGGTGCTTCAAGTCTAACCCCGCTGCTCCATGCAGGAATACCAATCAAAGAAGATCTGCCAGGAGGTTGTCCAAATTTCTCATGAACGCCCCCCGCATTGGAGCACTCAACACCTCTGGAGGTAACTGTTTCCATTGCCAAAACTCAAACATCTTTTAGAGAGGGATGTGTTTTCCAGCCATGTTTCCTCCCTTATTCTATGTTTGCACCATTGCTGAGTCAGTGGTAGACTCCAGTGATGACTTGGGGGCGGGGGGGGGGGGGGGAGACTCACAGTGCAGTGCAACTCCATGAAGATGCTTTCCTGTCTGCAGATGCAGGCAAGGCATTTCGAATTTAAATACCTCTGAACCCTCGCTTTTGTCCTCTCACTAACTGGAGAGAGCCATAGAAGATGGTCGCCATCTTGGAGTGAAGGCCAGGCTGGCCACACTGGGGTTCTTTTTCAGTGCCATCCATGTTCTATCTTGAAACAGAAACGACAGAAATTTCTCTCATTCGGCAACATTCACTGTTTTATGATAGTCTTCATTGCTGTCTGACCACATAGTTGTTGCTGGGTTGAGGGGTTTTTTTTAAGTCTAAAACCTTCAGCAAAGTGAGGGGGGAGAGAACATTTCAGGCATGAGTGCTGGTCTTTAAATGTTATGAAAAATTGGTTACATCATTGGAAGATCTACTTAAATGTTTTACCAAAATACCAAGGACCACTGACCAAAGCCTAGTGCAAATGGAGGGGATCAGCTCCTTGCATCAGTCTGATCCTGGATAATCTGTGCTTTTTCTTTGTTTGCTTGCTTTTTTATTTCCACGGTAGAGTTTGCGTTAGGGTGGAGGCAAGGATCATGATACTCTTGCTTCTCTTGAGAATTAGACATCTTTGTTGATCATCTAAATGTTATCAAATGTTCTACCGAAGATTGATCCTGATTTACTTTCTGTTGTGCTTCTTTTGTATGGAAGGTGTTCTACCCTTTTTGACACCGTTTGATATTTTGACATTTACAAGGTTGTTGGGTTGTTGTTTTCTTGAGACAAACGTCCAGAACTGCACAAAATATTAGAAGCACGGCAGTATTGATCACTTCCCCCCCCCATTCCTGTCTCTTCATTTTATTATTGTGAAATCACAGACCCAAGTTAAAACAATGCAACTACCAGAACAGAATATTTCCTGTAATACAGTATAATTTGGTTGTAGAATTCCTCTTTTTCATGGCAGCTGCTCTGGTAGTAGGAAAGGAAGGTCTTTTTGCTGCCATTGGTCACCACAATTTGGTCAACAGTGAAGTGGGATTTGCTCTTTCTTGTATACACTCAATTTTCCTTGTGTGACGATCACCTCTTTTATTTCACCACACCGCATTCCCAGTCAAATGACTGACCTTCCTAAGGAAACCTGAGATATGTAGTTTCGGAAGAGAAAAGTCCAGGGATTAAAGGGTGGAGAGGAAGAAATAACAATATAAAAGAAAGAATTTCAGGATTAGAGATGGGCACGACTTAGCGGTATTTTCGTTTTCGTTTTCGTTTTTCGTTTTCGTTACGGAAACGAAACAAAAACGAAAATCGGCACCAACCTGGACCGAAAACGGAAACGGAACGACTAATTTCGAGCCAATTTTCGTTTTTCGTTACTGGAAAAGCACTCAATTGAGCTAAATGGGGAGAAACGAAAAAAATTTCGTTTTCGTTTTCGTTTTTTCGTTTTCGTTACGTAACGAAACGAAAACGAAAAATTTTGAAATTAGCCCACGAAAACGGAAACGAAACGACTCATACCCTAGCCGAAAACGAAAACGAAAACGAAACTTTTTTTCTGAGTCGTGCCCATCTCTATTCAGGATACAAGAGACCTAAAGAGATCGAATTCCTAACAGACAAGGGATGGATTTTTAAAAATATCCATACCTTATGAAGCTCAAGTGCATTTTTAAATATCCCAAATCCACATCTCTCAGTATTGTTTCTCAGTTCTTTTTCCACACATGGATGAGTGAAGTATGGACCACATCCAATTGCTAATTTCAGCTAGAGTAAACCTGTTGAATCAATTGGCTCAGGTAAATTGAATTGATACAGCACATCTACCATAGGAATATTAGTTGGATCCAGGTCAGTGTGATTTCTGCATGGTGGGGGGAAAGAGAAGGAGGCATCATTCTCAAGAAAGAGTCTTGGCTGTTTAGAAATCACACACAGCGCAAAGCTTGCACAGCAGAGAGCTGAGGTGGACACATTAATGACATTTTCCTAAGAGCTCTACACAGCTCATGTTTGTTGTCCATCCAGCAGTAGGCCTGCTGATGATGTTGACATATAGAAAGCAAACAAAGTTGAAATTCATCAGCTTGCCTGCTGTTCCTCAAAGACAAAATGGACAGCTTTCCACAAGGCAGAGCTTCTTTCCATATTTTTATTTGTTACCTGTGATAGCTTCTTGCCTTCATCATGATCCTTGCTGACCCCCTTCCCCATTCTTGAGAAAGAGTGACTGCCCCACAATCACCTTGAATTTTATGGGTGATCAGGGATTCAAACCTCTGTCTCCTCCATCATAGTCTGACACTTAACACCAATATTCCGTGCGGAGTCTCATGAGATCTACTTTCAAGAATATCTCTTGCCAAGGCCTTCAGGCTAAGCAGCCGTCCTTCCCCTGAAGAGAAAGCTGGTCAGTCTGCTACAATGAAAGGAAATACATGTGACTTTCCTTTATGAGTATAGTTTGATACTATTTAATGGTGTGTGTTTGCATGGGAAGTGCCACTTGCTTATGTACAGTCCTTCTGGACTATGTATTTGCATGAGGACTTGAATCTATGCACCACGGACCTATATCATGGGATGGAAGTTTATGAGATAACTCATGGCCCATGTGTGGCATAATCCAAGGGCTTTCTTCCCCTAACATCTTTTTTTCCCCACCCCTTGATTTGATGAAGACTACTGCTTAGTTTGCAAATGAAGACTCAGAGTTAAGTCCACTTGTCAGTCCTAAAAGGAACAGATCTGTTGTAAGCCGCCCAGAGTTCCTCTGGGAAGATGGGCGGGATACAAATGCAATAAATAAATAAATAAATAAATAAATAAATAAATAAATAAATAAATAAAATTAACCAAGCTCACAACATTTTTGGCTCAACAAGTCCCATTCATTCAATGGGACTACTCCAGCTAGGACTAAAATGTAGATTTGTACCAGTGAAATGTACCAGTGAAATCTCACAGGCCTTGTTTCGTTCATGCTGTCATTGGCTTTTACTCTGTCACCCACATTTATTCCCCAAGTTTCACAAAATGAGGTTGTTTGTCTTCTCTGTTACACCTGGCTGATCCCCTGGAATCTCAAGACATTTCCTGCCATAGAATAAATGATCACCTCATTACTACTGCTATCACCCAATGGCTCTTTTCTCTCAACAGATTGCCTTTGTTTCTATCAAACTCTTGTTATTTCTCTAATGAAGCTGAAAAACCAAAGGCAAATAGATTATCCTGTGTTTTTTTTTTTGGGGGGGGGGACAGCCTAATGAGCAAAATGGCAATTGATAAGATACTAAATTTAGCTTTACAGACATTGGGTGGTGGCGGTCTGTTTTCATATTTTCACGGGCTGATCTGTCCTTTCATCAGTGGCCCAAGAAACCTGAGTTTCTGGCTCCACAATAAGGCTGATGATATCTAAGGGTAAAGGTCTCAGAATTATGAAGCCTATTAACAATTCCTCTTTGGGGTATCTCCTCAAAGTCCCAATTCCTAGATCAGAAAATCCATAGGGTTTAGGAGTATTATGTCCACCCTCTATTTCTTACAGCTTGAGAATATTTTTGATACCTAGACCAAGGACCCAATCAAGCAATCCTTTACAGCTCCTCATCCATGACATAATGGCTTTATTAATATCCCAGAGTAATTCTATCCAGTTAGAGACATAAACCTCACATCCGTGGTGTTCATGGTTTCCTCCCTCCATGACAATGCTTTATATGAATGCAATCCATAGCTGGAAAAGACACAGATTGAAACCCAGTTGAATTAAGTGAAGCAAGTTGCAGTTGGATTAGGCCTACTGAATGAGGGGGGATTGGGTATATCAACACCTTCAAATGTTCCATTGATTTACTTTGGCCTCATAAATCACAACTAGAATAGACCCATTTGAATCAGTGGAACATCCCAGAGTTGAATCATTTAGCACACTGAAGTGTGACTAAGCAGCAGGATTTAGGCCCCTCTCTTTTTTTTAAAGATGGGATCTGAGCTGCTGTTCTTTGCTTCCAAAATCTTGCATTTCAGAGGCGATGACTCCATGCAGCTGCAAGGAAAAACCTGAGGCCAAGGTCATGGTTGGCTTCAGCAGCCACAGTGAAAACAGCTGGCTCCATTCCATCCTAACCAGCTGTCACATTATTCTGAAAGAATTGCTAAAGGATGGGAGTGTGGGTGCTTCTGTGGCTATTTTTAACCCTTGAAAGATGTCACTTATTATTTTTTATTCCCTGCATAGACGCTGGTTTTGCAATGCTGCTCCCCAACAAGAACAGATATAAAATTATCTGAAGAGAGTGTTCTCGGGTGTTGGACAGAGTTATATTAGATCTCAGATGATTAACGTGTGAATAATATACATGCACGGTGTCTTAGTAATGGGGTGATGGCATATGAAGTGCAACTTAGTGAGCAACATGATGAATGATGCCATAATTATGTACTTATTAGGGCAGTGCTCTGGGTTCTGATCATTTGGAATCCATAGTCAAGCCAAGGATCTTTTTCTACGCTGAGCTGAAGCCAAGTCGTGATCCCTGCAGCAGGGCTCAAACTGAATTGGGGGCTCTTCGAGGACCTGAATATTGCTTTGGCCTGTGGTATTTTTTAAAAAAGCTATGGGTTCTTGCTTGCTTGTTTTAAAAGAGCTCGCTGGGAAAATGAAAGCAGTGCTGTAACAGAACAAGGTGGAAGCCCAAAGCAGAAGGAGGTGGGTGGCTCATGTGCCCCACCTGTGAGGCAGAAGGTTCTCCCTTCCTCACCCTTAACTGTTTGGAGGGTTTAGAGGGCTCTGCATAGAGAAGCAACAGGTGCAGCTGCTTAGAGGCCCTCTGGAGAAATAACTGCACCAGGCATGACAACAAGAGCTTACTTTCCAGGCAAGGTTCCGGAAATCTGCCTGCCTCATGATTGAGGCATATTATTACTTTTTTAACTAACTAAAATTAATTAAGCCATTTTACAACAAAATAATCCCAATATGCCCATCCCTATGATCTTGCCTGATTTTGGAAGCTAAGCAGGGTCGGCCCTGGTTAGTACTTGGATGGGAGACCACCAGGGAATACCAAATGCTGTAGGTGCCTGGAGTAGGAAATGGCAAATCACTCCAGTATTCCTGCTAAGAAAACTCCATGGATGTGGAGTCATGAAGGGTCAGTCACGACTAGACATAGGCACGACTCGGCGAAATCCTAGTTTCCGTTCTCGTTCGTCGTTCTCGTTACGTAACGAGGATCGAGAACGACAATTACTCCACTCCAGCTCGAACCCGACCCGATAAAGATAAATTGGGTCTGATTTGTCGTTGTCGTGCATGACATCGTGGCGCCGGCGATCGCGCGATGCTAAGCGGTGCAGCACAGAAAAAAAGTTTTAAAAAAAACTGATTCCCGGCCATAAAAGCAGGCGAAAATATGCTTGCCTCAGTGAGGGCACTAACCAGAGAGGGGTGGTTTCTGGGGTGGGGGGGTCCCCGGCCTTCCCCCCCTCTCCTGTCCTGGGCTGCTGGTACCAGGCTGGGCGGGGGCATCCTCGCCGTCTCTCTCCATTTGCCATGCCGTGGGGGGGGATCCAAAATGGCGACTGCAATTTTTCTTTTGAAATCGTGCTCCAAAAACCCACCAAAGCACCACAGAAACATGTGAAAATTAGGTATTTTAAATGCCTGATTTTTTATAGTAGCAGCAGTGGGTTTTTCTTGCAATAAAACGTCTCCATTTATTTTATTTTATTTTATTGTTATTTTTTTACACCTGCAAAGGCGCAAATGATGGGCTGGCCATGGGATGGGATGGGACCATGCAAATTTTTGGAGCCATTCCACCAATCGCATGGCCAGGTTTTGACTGAGACTTCTGGGTGTGCCAGAGAGGGCATTAAAAGCCCACAAACCCAAACCCTAACCCTAATCCTAACCCTAACCCTAACCCAAACACCAGTATGCTGTCCTTCTTAGTGGGTCAGAGGCACCCAGAGGTGCAGCCCAATAACCCACCCTAACCTTAAACGTAACCCTAACCCTAGCCCTTACCCTAACCCCACCAACCCTAATCCAGATCTGTACGCAAGTACACTTCCCTTCTTAGTGAGTCAAAGTGGACGCCTTGCAGAGCCCACTCTCACTATCCCATTCCCAATTCCTAACCTGTACACGGGTATGCTAGTATGCTTCCCTTCTTAGTGAGTCAAAGTGGGCGCCTTGCAGAGCCCACTCTCACTATCCCATTCCCAATCCCTAACCTGTACACGGGTACACTAGTATGCTGCCCTTCTTAGTGAGTGAGTCAGAGGCACCCAGAGAGAGGTGCCTCTGCCACTTACCCCACCACCACCCTAACATATGTAAAAAATAAATATGCAGCGGCTCCGTGAAACGCTTCCCTTCCCTTAGTGGGTCAGACGTCAGAGGCACCCAGAGAGGTGCCTCCCAGAGCCCACTTACCCCAACCCTAACCCTAACCCCAACCCACAAACAACCAAACGACAAACGGAACAACAAATTTTTGAAAATTATCGCGACAAACGGCAACGACCCGAAACGGCCCTGTCCCGACAAACGACAACTCGAAACATCATTTTTTCTGGTCGTGCCCATCTCTAGTCACGACAGTAATGACACAACACACACACACATGTTCCCCTTATTACCCATGCCAAATATCAAGTGCCTCAATTTCACAGACATGAATCAACAGTAGAGAGAGCCATAAACAGAGACACTGTGTGTGTGTGTGTGTGTGTGTGTGTGTGTGTGTGTGTGTGTGTGTGTGTGTGTGTGTGTGTGTGTGTGTG
>JAHTLZ010000237.1:6795577-6823157 GCA_023846285.1 Phrynocephalus versicolor | reverse complement strand
GAAGAAGAAGAAGAAGAAGAAGAAGAAGAAGAAGAAGAAGAAGAAGATGATGATGATGATGATGATGATGATGATGATGATGATGATGATGATGATATAAATAAAGCAGAATGGCTTAGCCTAAATGTTCTTTTTTTGGGGTGGCACTCTAAGGCTGTGCAGCTTTTTCAAGACTAAATAGGCCAATTCTTCTCCTAACAAGTGCCATCAGGGTTTCAACTGCAACCCCTGACTCTGCACCCAGGTACTCCACCGCGAACTATCAAACCCATTGGAAATATTCTTAGCAGTGCAATAAACACTAGATACAACCCAGTTACTCTTGAATGTAGAGGATGGGCATTTCTGTTAGGATGCTGTGGAAATTTAATGTTACATTTGCAGAGTGGGCCTGTGGTCAGCTTATGATGACAGAAGACAAGATCTCATTCTGGAGAATGGAAATCAGTCAAAAATAATAGGAAAGCTCAGGTTTTTTATAAAAATAAATCCCTGTGTTGTTAGTATTTGGGGGGAGGTTTCTAAATTTGTTCACAGAATCCCTAAGACTGGCTGCCATATTTAGAGCCAGCACTTACTGAGTCTCTACAATTAGAGGAACAAATGACCTCAGAAGAAGGAAAATGGAAATAAGACAATGGCTAACATCTTGCTGCATACATAATACTTGTGTAAAGGTTATGACATTACCAGCAGGTGGGTGGGATTTTCAATAATTACAAGAATTCTTACTTCCCTAGCTCATCTGACTCTCATCTATCTCATGACATGAGAACCATAGAAACCTTAGGACAGAAAAAGGAACTCTTTGTTGAAAATCCCCTTGGCTCACCCCTCTTACCCAGGCATAATTTGTGCAAGAGTTGAAGCCTAGATTAAATACTAAAGCAAAAGAAAAGAAAGAAAAGAAAAGAAAAGAAAAGAAAAAAGAAAAAAGAAAAAAGACAGAAAACATTATCAGGTTATCTATTTACCTTTTCATCTTCATTGCATTGCACCATTTGCCCCCTCTTCCAACTAAGTCTAATGGATTAAACCAGTAAGCATGCTGGTGATCTTCTTAACGACCTTGGCAGAGAGACCAACCACTTTTTCTTTGTTCTGAAGCTAAATTTCAGTGCCTAGATTCTTCTGGAAGAATGCCCAACTCCTCACTGTTGTGGAACATGCTAATTTGCACCAGGGGCAGGGAGAAAGAACTGAAGAACCTGGACTTCAGAAATTTGCAGACTGTCCATGTCTGTTGGAGAAATTTAAAGCTTCTGCTCAGTTTTGGGGTTTGGAAATACAGTAAAGGCAAATACAGCACAAATGATAAGAAATCTCCAGTTACCTTATGCAAAGATCCCCTGAATCATCGCCATTCAGATAACTAGTATGTAGACAGCGAGACTTCTTCCTTGTTTAGAAAGGCAATTCATTTCTCTCTGTCATGAAACATGAAGGAAAACTACTGTTTTTGATGGTGTCTGGCATCCCAGAAAACATCCCGTTAAAACACATGTATTGTGGCTGGCAGTCTCATAAAGAGGGTAAAAATGGCACTCAAGTAAACTGAAGAAAATGTTTTCTGTAGAGTTGTCTCCTATTTTTCTTGTTCTCACTTGAATCCTATATCCCAAACCCTGGAAGACATAACAAAACTGAAGGAACCTGAATCCACAGAAGATTGTTCATGACCTGTCCAAACCAGGTGAACTGCTGACCTACCAAAAAGTAATTTTATACCGGTGAAACAATCTGAACTTGTTTTTCAATGCAAAGCCAGACACACTGCCAACACAGACAGTGAACCTATACATTTTGTGGATTTATATTTTGGTGTCTGAGAGACATATCTAAATGTGATGAGAACTTTGAGAGTAATACTACTGGGGGCTAGACTTCATCAAGAGTTGGACACCAAGCCAGGTCACCCATGATGCAGTAGTCAAAACTGAGATTATAAATAAAGGTGCACCTGTCCTCTTCAGGAATTATCTGCCGCATCAGCTGAACAGACAAGATCCAATAGTGATGGGCTGAAAAAGTTCCCGAAGAGGAACCAGTGGACAGCAGAAGTAATGGAAAGTGACTCTGGTGGAGGAACCTTCAAAGACAGTAGCAGTGTTGGTTCAGCCAGCATTACATTGGAAGGAGGCAGTTTCAGATTTCTTCTCAATATTTTCCCCTTGAAAACCCTATTTTTATTTTTGTTAAAGATTATGTCTTTTTGGTTTGATGTTGGATTTATTCATTCTGTTTTGAACGTTATAATATAAAGTTACAATATTGTATGTATTTTCTTTTCTTTTCTTTTTTTGTCTGATGTTTTTATAACTTAATTTTTTGTTTGTTGTTTACCGCCCAAAGTGGCCCCTGGGCTAGATGGTTGGTATATAAACTGAATGAATGAATGAATGATATTGTGAGCCAGAGGAAAGGTTAGTGGCTGACCCTAAGTAAAATAGTCCCATCAGTTTAGGACTGAAAGCATCAAAGAAGACTGCATAGTTCATTGCAGTGCTGCCATGCTAACGTTTAGCTCTTCAGTTCCACCACCATCCTCTGTGGAAAACCTTCCTGGAAGAAGACAAGGAAAGGAGGATCCTATTCCTTCTTCATGGTTACAGAGTGAATTGATTGTGGAAATGTTTGTGAGAAGACCTAGACATCGATTCTTGAGGATCCTTCAGAGTTCTTCTTTGTTCTCAACCCTTAGTAGGCGTCTTTCCTGGACTTCAGCTTTCCCTCCCTTTCTTTGACTATCATGGCTTCTTCTGCTTTCATTTCTTCACTACTCTTTCTTGCTTCCCCTGCACCCAATGCTTCACATATGGGTACAATTTCTCAGACTGATTTAATGCCCTGATTACATTTCCAAAGAACATCCACGGTTCCTTCTTTCAAAAGAGAGCATTTTCTGTACCTTTTGGGATTGGTGTGTTTTCAGTGGAGCTCTTGCTTCTCTCTTCTTCTTATGCCGGGTACCAAAAATATGATGCATTGCAAATTTAGTAAATAGTGTGACAGCAAGTTGATTGAACTGGAACAATCTGTTCCTTCCCTCTTTTCCATTCCTCTCCCACTGGACGACCTGGTGCAATGCAAGTGTCCTTCACTTGTTAACATCCCCAATGGTAAATCTCCCCAGCTGGGCTCATCGAAGAAAAACGAGACTGATTTCCCTGGCTTGTATTCAAGATTGCAAGATGCAGCCTTTTTCTCATAGATGTAATTAGAGGCAAAGGAACTGGGGAAAATGATTGTTTCCATAAGGAATGGATGAACTACTATTCACTTCATTGTGCAAGATTTCCCATTCTGACTGCCAAAATAAATGTATATTGGAGCACTGATGTTCTCAGTGCCTGGACTGAAACAGCCAGCTGCGAAGGAAAATTTTATATGGATTCAGCAAGGGACCTGTCACTTAAGGGGACTGCTCACACATCCCTGTAAAAGCAGGTTGTGTTTTCTTACCTCACGTCAGCTTATTTGCTTTTAAAGTTTGTTGCTTTCTTATGCTTGTCAAGAACTAGGAATTTGTCAAGAGGAGATCATCTACAGCTCACTATAATGTCCAAAGTTCTCTTTCAAGTTGCGAAAAACAAACAAAAAACAGATATGAGCATCACTACTGTTTCCTTTAGCTGATTTAATTTAAAAAAAAAACAGGCAGACAGAAAAAAACGGTTAACAATTTGATTTTGGGCAATAAACACACCTGCTTTCAAGGTGGGGATATCTGTCACTTGCATTTCACACTTGGCTCTTCTTGAAACAGATGCAACCAGCTTCTCTTTTGTTATTCTGATTTTGTAGCTTTGAGGGCGTGCTGAAAACTATGGAGTTCCTTGTGTTTTTCAGCTCCGCCTTTCAAGACTGACTCTACTCCAATTCTGTAAATCCTCAAATAAGTCACAAAGTGATGGATAAAAACCTCAGTCATCACTAGAGATGGGCACGACTCAGAAAAATTGTTCGTTTTCGTTTTCGTTTTCGGCTAGGGGTCCGTTTCGGCTCGTTTCCATTTTCGTGAGCTAATTTCAAAATTTTTCGTTTTCGTTTCGTTACGTAACGAAAACGAAAAAATGAAAATGAAAATGAAAATTTTTTCGTTTCTTCCCATTTAGCTCCATTATGTGCTTTTCCAGTAACGAAAAACGAAAATTGGCTCAAAATTAGTCGTTTCGTTTCCGTTTTTGTTCCAGTTCTGAGCCGTTTTTCGTTTTTCGTTTTGTTACGTAACGGAAACGAAAAACGAAAATGAAAACGAAAATACCGCTAAGTCGTTCCCATCTCTAGTCATCACAGTGATGGCCTCCTGGGATTGGTTTGAGCAAGGAAGCCTGCAAGGAAAAATGACTGAAGTTGGGGTCGGGAGGCATTTAAGAGATACTGTCATTTTAAAGCACCAGACATCCTGTTGCTGCTTTTCTTCTGTAATATTTCAATGCTTCTTTATCCCTAAAAACAGTACAGGCACTGCAATTCACATCATCCTTATTTATGATTCATAATCCTGTGAAAAAAAAATCCATACAGTTCAGTCTGCTTTTCAATTCATATGCCATTTAAATGACTGTTGTTATAATTCTCTTTTACTTGGGGGGAAAAATCTCCAGGTTTGCAAAATAAATAAATAAATAAAGTCATCGTAGCATCACATAAATGTTTAAACATTATAACAGTTTCCAGTCCTGAGTCTGAAGGGTGAGTCAGCAGGAAAGAAATGACCAGTTATTTGCTAAAAAAAAAAAAAAAAAAAAAATTCCGAAGCTTATCAGAAACCATGTGCACCTTCTGTAGGCAATTTATGAAATTAAGGTTGGCTTATTGCGGTTGTTTACCCACCGTCTCTGTTGTGTGTTTGCAGACTCCAGTTATTATCTTGAGACCAAGAAGGAGAAAGAGATGAAGAAAGACAAAAATAATTCCCTGCTGTAATCAGGCCTCGACAAAAAGTTGTTTAGAGAGCCAGGCAAAGAAAAGCGATAGATTTTTGCCACTGGAAATTGCAAAATACTTACCTCAGCTGCTGGATTCTTTTGTATCAATCACACCAGAATGTACTGTTCCCAGAACAATACCACCTCCAGAACAGACTCCACTCTCAGCTGCCTGCCTTGTTGCTGTTTTTCTATGTTGTTTTAGAAGAAGCGCCACTCTTTGGATTATGCAGTAATCCCGGACCTATCAATTCCAGCACAGCAAGACACCTCTCAGAACCCACAGGTTCAAATCCCACAGAAACCTAGACCCTCAAACGACAGGATCACAGGAGACCATGGCTGGAAACTAGTATTGAACAGACAAAAATTAGCCTTGCTAAATTGTTCTAAGCCAGTGGGGCTCACATCACAATATAAGCGCAAACTGCACTTATTAAGAACTTTAGAATCGGCTTCTCCAGGAGCTTTTACCCTTGCTGACCTGTTGTCTGTGGAGTACCTACATTTCAATGCTTACAATGCTCATACAATGGTCACATTCACAAAAAGGAGCTCAGCTGAACGGGCATATAAATGCAAAGATACATTGCTCAAGAGGGGCATATCTGTAGTAAGAGTCTTTGAAAACTGTGCACCACCTCTGCCACTGAGGCCTTTTACCTCAGATTATGCTAAAAGCCCCCTAGAAAAAGAAAATTATAGCACTAATCTTGTTGACTTGGCTTGGGGGTTAGGGACCTGACCTGACCCGCGATAATGGAAAATCCATGATATGCAGATGCTGGTTCGGGTGAGGATTTGGGAGCCTATCTGGGGCCTCCTCCACTTACCTGAGGCCAGGCACTGCCCTCACCAGCTCTCCAACAGGCTTCCCAGACTTGTTGAAGGCCCCAGAAGTGATTATGGGCAATTTGGAAGGCAGTTCTGGTTTTCCAGAAGTCACTTCTGGTTCACCAGAAACCATTTATGAGACCTCCAACAGGCCCAGGAAGCCTGTCAGAGGCCCGTTCGAGGCAGTGCCAGGCCTAGGGTAAGTGCAAGAGGCCTCAAATGAACCCATGCAGCTTGGCCCAGGAGCCCCTTGTTCCATATACTGCGGTCTGGCGATATACCGGGACTGCAGTATACGAAACATGAAATGACGGGGGACCAATGTACCACATATTACTCTTATTATTTAGTCTCCACTCATTGATTGGTGTGGATTGTATAGATAAGAACTCCATGTAAGCCATGACCGTTCTGCTTTTCATATCCATAATTTGATTTTTTTTAAAAAATCAGGATTCCCAGTGTGGTCAACTGGATAGAGTTATGGACTAGGACCTGGCTATGGAAATTCACTGGTGGAGCAGTAGAACCACTTCTTAAATATCTCGCTTACCTTGAAAACCCAATTGGAGTCAGTCCCAACTTGTCAGCACAGAACATGTCTCAAGTCAAACAATCACTTCCTGCCTTTATTCCTGATGCTTTCCCTCCACCAGCTTTGTCCTTAACATCCCCCTGATTCTTCCTCTTTGCATGCTTTCCTTGCTTGGAAGCATTCTCAAATCCTGCCCCTTAAGGCTTTTGTAAATTTCAGTTGCACCAGCACTGAAATGCATGGTTCTTCCATAGCTTTTGTCCAGTTTGAAATATTTTCTGGCCTGCACTACCGTAGTCAACGTGGTTAGTTTATGCATCTATGAATAGTTGTGACTCCAGCTCTGCTGCTGTACTTGATTATTTATTTATTTATTTATTTATTTAGAATATTTTCACCCCACCTTTCTCCTTGGAAAAGAACCCAAGGTGGCTTACAATAATTAGTGACAATTTACAGCCCAGAACATTTAAGACATGTTCAAGCTTAAGAACAGGGAATTAGAAAAGGCATCTTACAACATTATTATCTTCTCTGAATATTGTGCACTGAATTTATTTATTTATCTCTCTCTGGGCATTATAGACTTCCATTTTTACAACTTGCAACTTGGTAGCACATATTATCTCTCTGTGTGCAGAAACTTTCTCGTGCCAAAGAACTAATTGAGTCATAAGCTGTTTCCAGTTGACAAAGCCATGGCGAGTTTCCTGCTTCTGCTGAATTCAGTTAGGAGCTGTGTGTATGTTGCATCTTTAAGACTGGAAAGAATTTCTCTTTAACAATGAAAGATAATGTTTGGTTGCCCTTTCTCTGTCTCTCGTTTGGCAGTTTCATTATACTCATCAGCATCAAAGGTTGGCAGATAGGTACTATTTTCATCCGCTTCTAAGGAAAAAAGAATGCTCTTGATGATCATTGAGGCAGCACCAAAGTGATAACCATTTTCAATCAGTACTGTGATGTTTATTATTTATTTATTTTAGAGTATTTTACCCCACCTTTCGCCTTGGAAAAAGGACCCAAGGCGGCTTACAGAATGAGGGATAATATGCAGTCCAGTACAATTAAGACAATTATTGAAAACAGGACATTATGTATAATGAGGGATGTCTCTGGCTTTAAAACCTCTCAAAGTTAAATAAAATTCAGATAACCCATTCTATTTGATATCAGCATGCGAATCTTTGAGTCCTGCATTAAAACAATATCTCCTGTTAGTTCATTTGTTTGTTTGCTTTTCTTTCCATTTTTTTAAAAAGTGGGATTTCCCCCCTCATTCTTCAAACTCCTCTGAATAGCTAAGACCGTATCTGTACATATAAGGTAATTACATTATAAAGACATGGGTGTCTTCAAATATTTCTTTTGAAAACAAATCAGTACTTCAAAGGATGAGAGACACTGCTTAAAACAATGTCACCTAATAGTTGCAGCTCACAACTTCAGTTGCCCTTCACAATTTCCTAAAAGGGTCAGCATAACAGATTCGGTATCTTGAAGAGGAAATTCTGCAACTGAGAAGGTGCCATCAAAAAAATCTATGAGGCCAAAACAACCTTCCTACTGAATCAGAAAAATGGCATGTCTAGTTCTACACAATCTTTCCACTGATAGCTAACTAGGTTCTTCTGACAAGTTACTGACTAAAGCATGAAGACATCTACAATTCTTTGTTTCTCATAGTAACTACTCTTGACACTAATTGTGCCTACCACACATTCACTTGTTTAAAAATCTGAAGCCACAAGAGATTGTGGGATGTCAGAAATCTGATGTAGGAGCTAACCCCAGTCTTGGTCCTATGTAGAGCTAACCCAGTGAATTGAGTGGAACCCGCTAACAACAGCTAAGAGAAATCACACTGATTTCAGAAAATCTAAGTAGGACTAACATTCCAACAGGTCCTATCTATCTGCTGCATTTATATCCCACCATTGCTCCATCCCAGAATTCAAGGAGATGGCATAGCCATCTCCTGTCCAGACACAAACACAACCCAAGACTGCTTTAGCCTCTATCAAAGGCTGTGTGGTGAGTATTTAGAGGATAGGGCTGGTCAAGTAAAACATCATGGTGGGGCCTTGCTTCCTCTCTAGATGCACCACTTGGGGAAAGAAACCAAGAAACTATACAAGGCAATAGCCCTGAAAAGTCAAGGCAGTGGGAAAGGAGAAGAGATAAGGGGTGCTTTCTGGGTGGTGAGAGTGGCATGAGTTGAAATGCCATCACCCACCCAAAGTTTCTTTTTCCCTCCCAAAGATCCATTTTTGTTTGTTTGCTGGGTAAGCCATGAAAAACTGTTTTATTTTATCTGGTAGTTTCTGCCTAGTCTTCATAGTCTAGTGCAAGCAATGGGCTACCTCCCACACACATACACCATTGAGAGACAGCTATGAGAAAAGACCGATCATGAGCTCAACCTGTGTGCTTAAGAAAACCATTTTCCACTCCATCTCAATTGTCCCTTTGTGAGATACTTCTATCACAGGGTGATTATGGAGCCACCGATAAGTAGAGCACTTTGAATGGCAGTGGAAGTGCCACTTGATGGTGACAGCAGTGGAATTTTGCAGAGCATGGCTTTAGAAGGGCATGAAATAATTGTTTGGCAAATAGTCCAATGTCTCATTCCTGACTTTGATACCTTCTCATGACGTATTATTCCTAATCTTTTGGTTACGTCTCCCTGTACCATGTAGTGGCTCCACCTGTATATCAATAAGAGGAAGTGGGTCTTTCAGAATACCTACAAACATTGCAATAAAACAGGGTTCTGTAACATAGGTGAGTGTCCTCATTCATGTACTTGACACAGTTCAGGCCAGTCTTTGGCAGAATTTTTTAGCAAAATCAAATTGATGGGACCTTGATCTGGTCCAGGTTGCATGCAAAAATAGGGCTGTGGATCTGTAACTTTAGATCCATCATGGCAATAGCAGCTTTGATCAGTGTTTTGGAAAGCAGAGGAATAATACACATGTCACAAGATTTAAGTACATAGGCAGACACCTGATACCAACCTTCTCCTCTCACATCTTTGGAGGATTGTTTTTTTCAGGACAATGTTTTATGCCAGTTAAAACACTGCCATGCAGTTTTGATCATGAAGAGGCTTCAGGTGTTTAAACAAAATTAAATGAACAGTCTAAAATTTGCAAAATGAGACCCCAAAATAGAGGTGGCACCCCTAATTCTGTTTGTTATAGTCCACAATACACATAGCCATTAATGAATGCTTCATGAATTAAGGAGTAGTGCTTCACACATAAAGTTACTAATAAACCACCATGAGCATGTCCAAAAAAGGGACAAGGATCTAGCATCCTTACTAACAGATGTAAAGACACAAGAGCCAAAGAGACAGGGCTATTGTTTTAGTACCATGGATAGCAGTCGCCAGTAGAAAGTACTGGGTGATTAGGAAAGGGTTTTACTACCTCTCAAAAGAAAATTATTGATGCTGAAGGATCCAGCATCCTCTCAGCAGTAGATAGAGCCTGCAAACCAGTTTCAGTTGATTCTTATTTATTTGTTTATTTATTTATTATTGGATTTATACCCCACCCATCTTCCCGTAGGAACTCTGGGCGGCTTACAATAATTGACATAACAACTAATAACATAGTAAGAAAATAACTATAACAACAGAATAAGACAATAACTTGACAACTTTAAAACAACTTGGCGCCCTGGCATCATGTGCAAAGCCCAACAACGAGACGTCTCGGTGGGAGACAAGTCTATGGATAGCGGGGGGGGGGACTACAAAAACTCGCCAAAGGCCTCGCAAAAAGAGCAGAGTTTTTAGCACCTTGCGGAAGGCCAGCAGGGACTCTGCAGAGTGCACTTAACTTGGAAGGCTGTTCCAGAGAGAGGGGGCTGCCACCAAGAAGGCCCGGTTGCGTGTAGACGTTTTCCGGGCCTCTCGAGGGGTGGCAACCCGAAGCGAGTGCGCTCGCGACTGCCGGACTGGACGGACTGAGGTAGATCGCTGGACGATCCACTCTGAAAGGTAGTCTGGGCCCAAGCCATGGAGGGTTTTATAAACTAAAACCAAGACCTTGAATCTGATCCGGGATGCAACGGGCAACCAATGCAGGCGAGCCAGAACTGGGGTGATGCGGTTGTAATGGCGTGCACCCACCACCAGCCTGGCTGCCCCATTTTGTACCCATTGGAGGCACTGGAGGAGAGTCAAGGGCAACCCCATGTAGAGAGCATTGCAGTAGTCCAATCTCGAGATCACCAGCGCTTGAACCACAGTTCTCAGAGAGTCGCCATCTAGATATGGGCGGATCTGGGCAATTTGACGGAGATGGTAGAATGCGGTTCTGGTCACGGCAGCCACCTGGGCTTCCAAGGTAAGCACTGGATCCAGAACCATGCCCAGATTCCGAATGCTATCTGCCAGTTGGAGATAAACTCCCTCCAAACAGGGGAGAGGGCCTCCATACCCAGATGGCGAAATCCCAAAGAACATAACCTCCGTCTTCTCGGGGTTGAGCTTGAGCCTGTTGGCCCTGGTCCATGTCAAGACTGCATCCAGGCACTGGTCGAGAGTCCGAACAGCTTCCACTGCAGAGGTGGAAAAGGAAAGATAGAGCTGCGTGTCATCAGCGTACTGATGACAGCAGACTCCAAATCTCCGAATGACCCCAGCCAGCAGTCTTACATAGATGTTGAACAACATGGGGGAGAGAGACGAGCCCTGTGGAACCCCGCAAGGGAGTGTCCATGGGGCCGACAACTCTCCACCATGTTGCACATACTGGGGCCGACCCTCCAAGAAGGACCGGAGCCAACTGCGAGCAGTGCCTCCAATTCCCACCTCAGAGAGCCGGTCCAGTAAGATACCGTGGTCAACGGTATCAAAGGCCGCTGACAAATCCAGGAGAACCAACAGGATAGAGCAACCCCTGTCGGCCACCCGGATTAGGTCATCTTGCAGCGTGACCAGAGCTGTTTTGGTCCCCCGGCCCAGCCTGAACCCGGATTGGCATGGGTCAAGGCACTGCTGTTCCTCCAGATAGGACTGAATCCGGATCACGGCCACCCGCTCGATAACCTTGCCCATAAACGGGACGTTGGCAATCGGATGATAATTCACCAATTGGTCTGATGCCAGGCCAGGTTTTTTAAGAATGGGCTTGACCACCATCTCCTTCAAATGGGAGGGGGAAAAACCCTCACTGAAAGAGGTGGTGGCAATGGCAGATGCCCATTCTGGCATACTCTCACCGGCAGCTTTTATCAGCCAGGCAGGGCAAGGGTCGATGGGGGTGGACGCGGGCCGGCAGTGGGCAATCGCTCTGGAGGCCTCCAAAGAGGAAACAGGCCCAAGCTCATCCAACCGAGGAGAGTGAGGTGGCGCAGCGACAGGGGTGGCAGGGTAGGGCTAGTACAACCGGAGTCGAAGCCGGCCCGGATGGCCTCTATTTTAGATTGATAATAGACTGCAAAGTTCTCATTACTGAAATCAGTAGGAGGAGGCCTAGCCAGACTAGGATTGGTGAGGTCCCGGACCACCCAGAAGAGCTCCGCCTGGCGGTTCGAGGCCTCACCAATTCTCAGGGAGAAATAGGATGACTTAGCCTCCCTGATCGCTCAGGAATAGCACCTAGTCTGGATAATGACTGCAGTCTTATTAATTGCCATCTCCAGCCTTCTCCGTTCACGCTTCATCGCTCTCAACTCCGCCGTGAACCATGGTGAAGGTCGAGCTCTGCTACAGAGAAGGCACTTGGGGGCGATCCGGTCGATGGTGTGGCTAGCTGTTTCAAACCATTGGTCAGCCGCAACCTCGGCCGGAGCGTCAGTCAAGCCACCAGGAAGCTCCCCGAAGGCTTCCCAGAACCGGGCAGTGTCCATGAGACTCCGGGGGTGGGCCAAAACAGGAGACCAAGGGTCCCCGTGGGGGGGGGCTGCGATCGACAGGGAGAAGGAGAGCAGGTGATGGTCTGACCATGACACAGGTAGAGAAACAATGTCCCCTACCTCCAGACTGGAATCACCCGACATGGAGGTAAATACCAAGTCAAGGGTATGCCCTGACCTGTGAGTAGGACATAAAACATGCTGGGATAGGGTCATGGAGGCCATGGGCTATTTCCATGAAGTCCAGAGCTGCACCAGAGAGTTCACTGCCAGCCTGCACATTGAAGTCCCCCACAACCAACAGGCGAGGGGACTTCAAAAGCGCAGTCGCAATGAACTCCGAGAGCTCTGGGAGGGATTGCGCTGGGTTGCGGGGAGCACGGTAGCCCAGCACAATGCCAAATCTATCCCACTGTCCTACCAACAGGTGAAGGCATTCTAACCCTTGGCTAACCAATGTCTTCTGACCTCCAACCTTCCCACTTCCCACTCCCTGAACCAGGAACCCAGGTGGGCACAGCTGGGAGAACGAAGCCCCCCCCTGCACCCACCCAGGTCTCGGGAGGCTAGAGACAGGCCGGGAGATGGTAAATAATAACAGCGAAGAGTTAATCTCAACAACCACTTCCTCCAACACGACACAGATGACAAATGAGTCCAGGGCACATTTCTCGGGTGGAACAGCTCTTCGGCCAGGGAGGCCACATGGTACCAAAGCCAAAGGTGTTCGACGGGAACGGCTCAGTGAGAGCCCATGGATTGGGGTCAGCAGCCTCTTGGCCCGATTGATCCCGGGGGAGCCCACACTGGGCCGGCCGGGAGCCCCCTTGGTGATCTCAGGATTGTTCAGGTCATAATGACGGAGATGAAACTTAGAATCCCCCAACACCAGACAGTGGGAAGGGGGGGTGCCGGTGGCAGATTCTTTTTCTCCTGTACAGCACCTAAATTTAATTTCCAGCTTTGTTGATATGGAACTCCTTTTTTCGGGTCCAAGCCAGCACTGGAGGGTTTGTTTCAATGAAGAATCAATGGACAGTTGAACAAGTGCTTTGAAACCCTTTGTCTTCAGTGATGGAGACGTGCAATGGATTCTCACATTTGTGAAGTGAAGGCTAGTGACCCAACACCTCCAGCTACGCCCCTCAAGCCTACGCTCTCCATTTTGGGATTTTAGTAGCTACAGATCTTTGGTTGTTTGACCAGCACAGTTTTTGTGCTTTTTTGCTTCAGCCATTGCTTTCCAAATTAGGTAACACCACTCGGAGAAGAGCTCTGAAGGACCATTGTTGTCGTTGCCATTGACATTTTCTTAAAATATTTATACCCAACCTTTCTTCTCAAAAGAACCTAAGGAAGCTTAGATAATTAAAACAAACAACTTTCAAAAAAACCTATAACGTGAGGTGTGGGGGACTACAGCCCATCTCTTAAGAAGCCAGGTACTGAGAACAAGACTGCCTGAAGAAAAAAGTATTTTCCTGTCTGTGTAAGGACAGGAAAAAAGGAAGCCAGATTGGCTCCTGTGCAAAGGATTTGCACGGCTTGGGAGAAGCGACAGACAAGGCCCTCTCTCATGCCTTCATGAGAGCTACCTGTGAGGGGCCTCCCTGGATGATCTTATGCACAGGTTCATAAAGGGAGAGGCAATCTATTGGGTAGTTTGGATGCAAGTCCAAATTGAGCCCAGAAATGGACTAGCAGCCAGGGGAGCTGTTGTTACAGGGGACTGATGTGTTAGTTGACTCCACTTAGCTACCTGGCCATGGTATTTGAAGCCTACTGAATTTTCTACACACTTGCGTTTGTTAGGAGACAATGATGGCCCAGTACCTCTCTTACCAAACTCTACTTTTTGTTTTTACAGCATGGGTTGTGTTTGTGATGCCATCTGCTGTGCTTGTACTCAGGTCTCCTTTCTGATCAACAGCTTAACACTGGCATGGTACTGAAGTAACAGTGCTTGTGTATCTTAGGAGTAGACATGGGCACGACTCGGTGAAATCCTCGTTTCCATTCTCGTTCGTCGTTCTCGTTACGTAACGGGGAACGGTAACGACAATTACTCCGCTCCAGCTCGAACCCGACCCGATAAAGATAAATTGGGTCTGATTTTTTGTTGTCGTTCATGGCATCACGGCGCCGGCGATCGCGCGATGCCAAGCGGTGCAGCGCAGAAAAAAAGTTTTTAAAAAAACCCGATTCCCGGCCATAAAAGCAGGCGAAAATATGCCTGCCTCAGTGAGGGCACCTACCAGAGAGGGGTGGTTTCTGGGGGGGTCCCCGGCCTTCCCCCCCTCTCCTGTCCTGGGCTGCGTGCTGGTACCAGGCTGGGGGGGGGCATCCTCGCCGTCTCCATTTGCCATGCGGTGGGGGGGATCCAAAATGGCGACCGCAATATTTATTTTTAAATCGTGGTCCAAAAGCCCACCAAAGCACCCACAGAAACATTTGAAAATTAGGTATTTTAACTGCCAGAATTTTTATAGTAGCAGCAGTGGGTTTTTCTTGCAATAAAACGTCTCCATTGATTTTATTTTATTTTATTTTTATTTTTTTACACCTGCGCATGTGCAATGATGGGCTGACCATGGGATGGGACCATGCAAATTTTTGGAGCCATTCCACCAATCGCATGGCCACTGGCCAGGTTTTGACTGAGACTTCTGGGTGTACCAGAGAGGGCATTAAAAGCCCACTAACCCGAACCCAAACCCAAACCCAAACCCAAACCCATATGCCAGTACGCTGTCCTTCTTAGTGGGTCAGAGGCACCCAGAGGTGCAGCCCAATAACCCACCCTAACCTTAACCGTAACCCTAACCCTAGCCCTTACCCTAACCCCACCAACCCTAATCCAGATCCGTACGCAAGTACACTTTCCTTCTTAGTGGGTCAAAGTGAGGCACCCAGAGAGGTGCCTCGCAGAGCCTACTCACTATCCCATTCCCTAACCTGTACGCCAGTACGCTAGTATGCTTCCCTTCTTAGTGAGTCAGAGGCACCCAGAGAGAGAGGTGCCTCTGTCACTTACCCCCCCACCCTAACATATGTAATAAAAATAAATATGCAGCGGCTCCGCAAAATGCTTCCCTTCCCTTCTTTGTGGGTCACACGTCAGAGGCACACAGAGAGGTGCCTCCCAGAGCCCACTTACCCCAACCCCAACCCACAAATGACAAACGACCAAACGACAAACGGAACGACAAATTTTTGAAAATTATTGTGACAAGCGGCAACGACCCGAAACGGACCTGTCCCGACAAACGACAACTCAAAATGTCATTTTTTCTGGTCGTGCCCATCTCTACTTCGGAGAGCTTTCAGAAAGGAAAACCCCTTCCCTTTTTCTCATCAGCATCTTCCCATAGTTAAAGCTGATCACCCGCTGAGGAGCCACACAAAGCTATGAGGCACAACTAGATGGCAAAAAAACCAGTCCTGTTGTGTTTTATGACACGACAAGTCCTAACAGAACGCTGAACAAGTCAGTACTGAGAGGATGCAGCATAAACCAACCAACTGAAAAAGCATCATTGGAGAAGCCTGTATGCCAAGTATTTCTAATCCGGTTGGATAGACCACAGTTACTCTCCTCTGTAAAACTCTCAAACTTCTGTTGATGGCACATCTCCATCACTTAAAAACAAGTTTGACTTTTTGGCAAGGAGAGATGATCAAAGACTGTGATGTGAAATGTTGCAGAAGAACTTTCATTAGGACTGAAATGGAATTGCTAGGACACTGGGAGGGAGTCATGAAACTGAACTAAGTGCCCTATATTCATATGGTTCCGGCTGTGAATCTCCTTCAGCACTTCTGTTGTATTTTTGTGGCTGGCAGTGTCTATCCAGAGGGGCTTTTTTTTAAAAAAATGCTCCATCAGAGTGTTTTCAAAGCCACAATGACTCTTATCAACAATAGAAGGAATGGTACCAGATGTAAAGAGATAAAAAAGAAATCCTCGTCCATACACCTCCTTCGGCTTTCCTTTGGCGAGGATAATTAGAAATACGAATTTTGCTGAATACAGAGCTGGAAGTAGGGGGAGTGGGAAAAGAAACAGGCCCATTCTTAGCAGACCATTGTAAAAAGAAATGGCAAAGCACTCCAGTCTCAAGAACTACCTCTTAATGGGAAATTAAATGGAAAGAAATGTTCAGTTAAGTGGAGGAAGCGAGGACACCCAGACGGTATTGTTGGCGTTTCAGGCAAACAGGCGTATTAGCAACATGCAGTGGTTCAACCTTTGCTTCCCCTTTTAGAAAGGAACTGAAAATGGGAAGATGGGGAACTAGGACAGGCCTCATTGCAGCAAACACCAAGCACACGGAGGGTTCCTAGGAAAGTATTTTGTTTCAGCAAAACAAGGAGAGTACTCCATGGTACAGGTGGGCAAGAAACACCACTTCAGAGGTTCGTGCCAGTTTGTTCTTCAGCTGAACAGGTGTTTGGCACTATCCAGCCTTGCCTCCTCCAACAGCTGCCCACTCAGAGGCAATGTCTGGAGGAGGCAGGATAGGGAAGCCAGGGTGCTGCCTCTGATTAAGTGCCCACTGAAGGGGATGGGGATGGGAAGCACCAAACACCTGTTCAGCTAAAAAGCAAACTGGCGGTCCGTGCCTATCTCAACTCAACTGCCAACATGGTGTTGTGATGGGAGTGGTGACCAGGAGCTTTCTTTCTAAGAAAGGCTATACATTGGCACATTGTACATGTGGCCCCGGTGATTAAAGACTGTTTCTGTGGACTTCAGAAAGCTACAGCTTTGGGGATGGTTGCATATTTGACAGTTACGCATGCACTGGTAACATCCCGTATTGATTATTGCAATGCACTTTACATGGGGCAGCATTTGAAGATGGTCCGGTGATTGCAACTGGTTCAGAATCATTCTGCGTGGCTGGTGAGTGGCGGGGCCACCAGGGAACACATCACGCCGATTCTGTATAACCTTCATTGGTTACCAGTTGCTGCCCGAGCCCAATTCAAAGTGCCTGTTTTGACATATAAAGCCCTAAATGGCTTAGGACCTAGATACCTGAAGGATCGCCTCCTTCCATATGAACCTACCCGGCAATTAAGATCTAGCCAGGGGGCACTCCATCCCTCAAAGAGCCATCCCTCAAAGACGTGAAAGGGATGGCTTGCAGGTATAGGGCCTTTTTGGCAGCTGCCCCCCGACTATGGAATGCCCTCCCAAGTGAGACCCGCCTGGAGCCAGTGGTGATAACATTTCGGTGCCAGGTAAAAACCTTACTGTTCCAGAAGATTTTTAACTGGTGACTGTGAGTCCTGATGGCAATTTTAGTGTTGTGTTTTAATGTATTGTATTTACGGTATTTATGTTTTATTGCTCTAATTTTATTGTAATTTTGATGTTTTAATTGTTTATTTTGATTGTGAGCTGCTCAGAGACCTTTGAGTAGCTGGCGGCATATAGGTTATATAAACAAACAAACAAACAAACAAACAAACAAACAAACAAACAAACAAATAAATAAATAAATAAATAAATAAATAAATAAATAAATAAATAAATAAATATTTTTCTAATAAGTACTTTCTCTCCTCCTCCCCCCCCCTCCCCAATTGGGATGCATGGCAAACTCTGTAATATACACTCTGCCAATTGAATACAAGTTCCATGTTCTGCAGAAAGGTGAGAAATCAATTAAACCAATAAATAAGAACCTTGACAGAGCAAATTTCCAGCTCCCCACACCACTAAAAGAGAAGGGAGCCTAGGGAGACTTTGGCCTGGATAGCAGAGATATTCATACATTCTTAATGTTATTTTTGATGGGTTTTTTTTAACCAAACCTTTTCCTAAGTACAGGGAAATATTAAACACACACACATACACATACCCTCACCTGCAATGCTGGTAGAGATGAGTGGGAGAGCAGGAGAACTCCTGGGCAAGAAAACAGAAATTTCAGTTGCTATGGGGTTTGCTTTTGAAAGGATTCCTCAGAAAACCAATACCTGGCAATTATTTTAAGTGTAATGAATGTCCCTGCAGTTCCCATTATTTTCTCCTTGACATTATTCATCATTTTAAAAACATTTTTAAAAAGAATGCCTGAGTTCTGGCAGTTTGCCTCTATTTTAAAATACCGTTCCATACATACCGTTTTTTTCTGATGGTACTTTTTTGTTATGGCTGTAAATTATCTTTTCCTGATCCCAACTCTCCCTGCCACAGCAACCTCCTAATGGGGCCGTTCATACCAGATCTAGGCCCAACCAGCAAAGGTAGCCTCCTGCCAGTTTGTTCTCTTTGTTGGCTTCCTCCCCCTCCCCAATCACTTTCGATCTTGCCTCTTAGAAGGTTCTCTTCCAGATGAAGCTTCCCTGGTTAGCTGTGGAATGGTTCGTCAAACAGGATTGCCTGATCCTGCAACCGTCATCCATCTTTATCCTACTAAAACAAGTCTGCACCTTCTTTGCCAAATTGTACTACATTGTTCAAGTAGACCAAGTATCTCTGTCCCTTTAGGAAGAAGGAGGTGGCTTGACCCATGCCACCTCCTTGATTGACATCCATGCATTCAGCAAGACTACTGCAGGGATGTCTACATGGAGATGCCCTTGAAGACAATCTGAACATTTCAGCTAGCACAGAAAGCAGCAGTTACTGAGTTGGACTGGGAGCCTGAATATCCATAGGCTCCGCCATGAATCTCTACCAGTGACTTGGGGCCAGCTGCTCTCTCTCACCCAGGCAGCCTCATGGGGTTATTACTAAGAGGATTAGGCTAAAGATCCATATAGGCTGCTTTATACTAATGGTAGGAAAGTAGGGCTATGATGCAACTACTAAATAAAAGCAGCAGCCTCCCTATTATCCAGCATTATCCACATGAATCATATTATGCCCTCTTCTGAAAAAGTGGTGTTTTCATGATGGCTTGCCTCACATCAGTGACTCTGGAGTGGAAAGATCAGCCTACAGTTGCTTCCATTACCTAGAGGCCACCCAGATGTGTCCACATTCTTTGGGAAGATGCCTTCCATGCCCTCCATCTCTAACTGCCTATCTGTTTCTGGCCTCAAGGTTCTGGCACTAGTCTACTTGCCGCTGGTTTGAGCCACATGATGCCTTTCTTTCCTCCCATTTGCCAAAAGCATTGTCCCCAATTGCTGGGGGTGCTTGGGAGCTTCATATTGGATTCCCAACCCTTCTTTTAATGTCCTAGGACAGTGGTTCCCAACCATGGGTCTCCGGATGTTCTTGGACTACTGCTCCCAGAAATCCTGGCCAGCACAGCTAGTGGTGAAGGCTTTTGGGAATTTTAGTCCAAAAATGCCTCAGGACCCAAGGTTGGGAACCACCATCTCAGGAGACAAGTCGATGCTTTTCATTGGTAGATTCAGAATGGGAGGTGCCCAAATGAGTTGCTCACTACACAAGTTCTCCTTAACTCAGGTCCTCAAGATCTGCTGAAGAGTTGTAGCGGAAATAAAGATCACAATAAATAATAGTTGGAGTGGTTCCGAGACTCCCCAGAACCATCTTCACCCATCCCACACCGTCATAAGCACTACACTTCAAACCCGGTCCCGAAATTCCACTCCGTTCCCGAGATATCGGGAAAAATACATTCACCGCCATTTTGGCCGGCTGGAGGCATTGCTAGCGAACCTAGGAGTCTGGGTGGCCGGAAAACGCCACTTTGTAACCATTTTCACAGTTTACACTGATACAAGATAACCGCGGCAGTTCATTTCCGCGGAGAGTCCATAAAACAGCAGGGGTGCTAAGGGTTTAGCCGCCCGTGCGCCTTAGCCAATGAGCGCCCCCTTCATCCATCAATGTCTTGTTAATTACGGGCCAGAAGGGGGCGCTTAACATGGATATGATTGCAATAGATTAAGAATAGACCACTACAACGAATTAGATCCGGAGTCTCTAGACTGAGAAAATCCAAATTCCCAACCGATCCTTGGTTCCAGGAAGGCGGCTAAGATCTGGCCGCACCAGTGGCATGAATTCATCTCCTTTTACCCGGCCCATGGTTCCATGAACCTGGCTTGAGCTAGGAGGCAGCCTCTGTCCCTGTTCCTAGCCGTGTCTTAGTTCCAGGAGGATTCTGCTTTCAACCGCTAATGCATCTCTATAGCGGTAGACCGTCCCCTGCTCCCGAATCAAACTGACAGAGTTTCCCCCTTTGGTGGAAACCTTTGGAGGCTTATTTCCTCGGTTCCAAAGGGTTCCACTGAGGGATAGCCAAGGTCCTTCACTAGCAAATTTGGTTAACCCCTTCTTGGCTGAATTGGACTCCATTCTTCAAACCCTGAAAGCAGTCAGAGACGCAGCCCAGGAAAATCTTCCTGGACTGATGGTTTATTCCCACCATGCTCTGGACTCATGAGGGGATGATCAAGAGTGATCATCTCCAACCCCAGGGACACCCTTTTCCTTCAGGGGCTTGCCTCCATCATATCCCCTTGCCTGTCCTGGCTCTAGCTTATGACCTCCCTCCCTCCCTCCCTCCCTCCCTCTCTCTTCTCTTTTCATTCTTTCTCTCTCCTCCTCTCCTCCCCTTGCCCCACTCTTCCTGGGTGTGCTTCAAACGTGTTCCTATGCTGTTTCTATGCCTCCTGGACCTACACCACCTTGGGCAAGGGCTCATGGCAGGGGAAGAAGGTATCATAGCGACTCCACACAAAGGCTGCATCTTCCAGAAGTGGACTCCATTGCTCATCCTTGATTCCTGCACGTCTCACCACAGCTGCACCCCGGATTATCTTCAGCCAGAAGTGTCTCATTGTTTCAACTCCACACCTCTCAGGAACTGTCTGACAGCCTCAGGGCTTATCTTATTGGCTCTCTGGTCCTTCCATTGACTCACTGATTTCCCCAAGCTTGCCCAAACCCCTCAGACAATACCCAGCTTCCCCTTTCGATTGTAACACCCCTGATGGCCCATAAAAGGACAGTCATGACGTCATCACACCTGTGCAAGTATCCGGTTCCAGGACGACAGGAACGCCCAGGACCTCCCCTGGACAAGCCCCAGACTGTTCCTACTGGACATTCCTGAAGACCATTCCCCCTTGCCCACCCTGGGGAGGCGTGCACCTTTGGGAGGGAAAGGGAAAGGTATAAAAATGGTTTCCATCTTGTCTTCAGCGCAGAACATCTCTGCACTGTCCTGGTGGGGTGTTCGCTTGCTGTCTTTATTGGGCTCAATAAACTCAGTATTTTTCTCTGAATCTCTCTCCTGTTGGATTCCTTATTGGATATTTTGGGTTCCAGCAGAGCTTAGTGGGGACTAGCCTTACTAAAAACTCTACAGTGCTGCACTACAAAGCCCAAGGGTCTGCCTTGGAAACATTGTTATTCAACCCCTGAGTTCCAAATGTTACTCCCAAGCCAGAGAGATTTAAACGGCATGATGCCTCATTATAAGACACCAAAAGGTCTCCCCCGGCCCACTCTCTTGGGTTCCTTCAAGATGTCAGCATCCTTTCCAAGACTGGTTACTTTTCTCAGCCTTTTCTGACTCCAGATGTTCATTTCTTGGAAGCTTTCCATAGAGCAGAATGAACTTTAAATACCCCCCCCCAAAAAAAAAAGTCTTTAGACCTCATTTCTCACAGCAGCCTCACTGTTTGCTTAGCAACCACCAGAGTCATGTTGTACGGAGGGAAGAACTTGTAGAATAATTAGACACATTTATCTCCTCTGAAAACAGAATGGTAAAAATAACAAAAGGTAACCACCATCAACTCCAACATGGTGCCTAGTCAGTTGTGAGTAAGGGTTTCTTCACAGCAAAATGGCAGAATTGAACAAAGTGAATGAGAGGGACTCACGCCCTATTGACCAACCTGCTTTGGAATGTAACAAATTCACCAGGACATTCAGTGGGTTTCAAAGAAATGCCCTCAAAAACTAGCCTAGCACTTCCCTATCAAAGCTGAGCCCCTTAACCTTCAGTGGGACATACTTCCAAGGAACTGTGGCTCAGAATTGGAGAACTCATGCTTCCTGCTTTCTTCTTAGCCTGGGCACAAGAAGGCATCCTTCCTTCATCCACGATGACTCTCTGTTGATGGTGTCAGATGTTGTGATTGAAGGCTACTTCTGCTACTCAGATACCAGTCATAGAGAATAGCTCTCAAAGGGCTGGGATGCTGGATGGCGCGGCTCACTTTGACAGAGGCAACGATGCCTGAGGAGACCACCAGAAGATACAGGAAAGGGGATGATGGAGCAGCGGCTACCTAGATTGGCACCCTTAAACCAGCACATAGAAACAACCCACAAAAAGGTAGGAGATGCTTCTGAAGGGTGCTTGAAGGGTGTCAGAGGAGAGTCCTTGATGGCAAAGGCCTTGAAGCTACCTATCTAGGCTACTACCTGGAGAGTAGTCCCTGTGTTGAGATGCCTGTGGTGGCATTTAAATCAATGGGAGGGGGGCAAAATAAAGTTTTATGCCACTCATGAGGTACCAGAGTCAACCTCTGCCCCCCCCCAGCCCAAAAAACAAGCTACAGTATTAAAAACTGGAGAGGGGGGAAATGGCTCAGAGTTTTCTTCGTCTTCTCTAGGGAGTGTGGGTGGCAATTTTTTGAGGAAATATGAGCCCCTGCATCCTGCTCTCCCCCCATGCAATTTTTTAAAAGTAACAATTAGAGGAGACAAAGAAGATTTTTTTGGGGAGGGCAGACATCCCCAAAAAGAAATAAAATTGAGGGTTGTACTCAATCGACCCAGCAAGATTCAGGGATGGACATGTGTGACCATTCCCACCGCCCAACTTCAAGAGGTTGCTCACCCCGGAGTTAAAGGACAGGAATGATTTCTAAAATTGCATCTACTTTATACATATAACAATATAACCCAGCGAATTTTATCCTAAATTGTGTTGTCTGGTGGTGGTGGTGGTGGTGGTGGTGGTGGTATTTTCTGATATTTTCTCTCTTTTGGGATGATGTAGAAGTTATCGGGCTATCCTGTAAGCGATGGGAAATATTCAGTGGTGCAGCTGAATATTTTTGTTTCTCTCCAGTGTGTTTTTGGAAGCAAACACAACCAAAGGGCTTGCCAGATCACAGTAAAAGTTTTTTTTTAATTCGACCTTACTTTTCCTCAGCAGGTGATGCTAGCTTCTGGGAAGCTGCCTAACAGGCTCTTTTAGAATACAAGGTAAGAGGCCCTTGAAGATAAATGGGCCTAGGAGTTTGGAAGGAAGCGGTGAGGGGGGGATTGGGTGAGCCATGGAGCAAAACAGCAAAGATGCAGGCAGAACTGCTGGAAAAGACCTAAGTATTTCTCTGTGCTCAGATGTCTCCCTGCCTAAGGCTAAACACAAAATGGCCCTTCTCTCTCTCTCTCTCTCTCTCTCTCTCTCTCTCTCTCTCTCTCTGTGTGTGTGTGTGTGTGTGTGTGTGTGTGTGTGTGTGTGTGTGTGTGTGTGTGTGTGTGTGTGTGTGTGTGTGTGTGCAATAAACATCTGGCTAGATATCTGACCAGAGGTTGGGAATTCAATTTCCCATTGTAACTTTTGGGAGCATAAGCAGCCTGGGTTGCCTCGGGCATGCAGCATAGTCCCAGGGAAACCCTAAAATAAGGGAAGGGATACACCACTTCTGGGTGCTCTCTACCTAGAAAACCCTGAAAATAGTTGCCATAAGTCAGAATTGACTTGCTGGCTTAATGTTTCACTCTTTATATTAGGAGAAAATACCTGATCATAATTAACATATTTTTGTTGACTGTATCCCTGTGCTACAAGTCTAGCCTTATACTTTACTTAATTATTTTCTCCCTTTTTAATTTTATATACCCATCTGCACCCTACTGGTTTTACTTCAGCAGGCAGTTCTGAATGTGAGAACACTTTATGCTCATCTCCACTTATTTTTCTCTGCAGGAGGGAGTTGTAACATTTCTTGATAGCTATTTGGCTCTGTTACTAGATAATTAAAGTTAGCTATCTTAATCCTTTCTGGTGGAATTTCCTTATTAATTATTTCTGACCTTCTGGGACTATTACCTTCCTCTCCTTCAGACTCTTGTTCTTCTGATATTTTATCTTATTCTTGCTCTTGTTCTTCTTCTGAACTCTCATGACTTAGGAACATAAATATTACCAAAATCTGGCAGCAATATTTCCTGATTTTCATGAATTTTATTCCAGCTAGAGTGCGCTATGAAACTTGCTGACCTGCTGAGAACTATTTTATCACTGCTTCTATCATAAAACCTGTATGACTTTCTTCCTATCTCATAACCAATTAATTGCAACTTTTTTTGCATTGGGACTTTTTTTTCTTCTATCCTGCTTTGGTATATGGACCCAAGCAAACGATCCAAACACGCTTACATGTTTAAAGATGGCTTTCTACCATGTAATAATACTTAAGGTATTTCCTCTACAGCTGAACTCCATAACCTATTCAATATGCAACAAGCACATTTAACAGCTTCTCCCCAAAATTCTTTTGATATTCCTGAATCATTTATCATTGCATTCATCATTGTTTGTAACATACCTCCATGACACTTGGCAATACCATTTTCATGATGACTTCTTGGATTAGTTAACCTTTGATAAATGTGTTTTTTCTTTAACCAATATCTAAACTCTAACTAAATTCTCCTCCTCTATCTGATTGTACACACCTGAGCTTATCGTTAAACCTCTACTCTACAAGGGTTACCCAATTTTTAAATGCTTTAAACACATCACTCTTATTTTTAAGTAAATGTACAAAATTATACCTAGAATAATCATCTACCAAAACCAGTAGCCATCTATTTTTGCCTTTTGTTGGACTCAAGGTCCTTTTTTCTGTTTTTCTATAACTTTTCTTCACTATGGGGCATGCCTTTGATTTGGTTTCTTTGCATAACCACAATCCAGAAAAACATTCCTTTCTAGATATTTAAATCCATAACATTTCCACAAGTTTTGTTAATAGTACCAAAGCTTGTGTGTCCCAGCCTTCTATGTAGCAAATGTACACAATTGTGTTTTGGAATATTTGTATAAAATTTTGTAACATTCCTTTTTCACTCATAACATAAAGATTATTTTCCAGCTTGCCAATTGCAACAAATTTCCCATTACATTTAATAATGCTTTTCCTTTTGGCTAATTCAATTTGATAACCTTCCATATCTAGCCTTGAGATGCTTATCAAATTATGTTTTAAATCTAGAACATACAATACATTTTTCAACATTTTACCCAAACAGCTTGCAAATACATTTCCTTGACCTGAAATGTAAGATACCTGACCATTTACAAGACTTGTGTTTAGTTTTTCATGTTTATCAAAATTCTGAAACAACTTCTTGTTTATACAGAAATGATGAGATGCCCCACTGTCTAATACCCATACATCCTTATGTTTATTTGTAGAAACTATAGATGCTTTTGGACTTTGTTTTTCTTTATCAAAAAGGTGGTACATTGTATTTTTAAATGTCCAGGCAGAATGCACCTGTGACTTTTCTTTACTGCAAAAACACTTTCATGAAAGTCTATGTTTTCATTTTTGTCTGTACCCCTCCTAGGATTTACCTTTTTATAGCTTTCAGAAACCTGCTGCTTTTGCTGCTCTCTTCTTTCTTTTCTCTCTCAGCTGCATTTCTTCCTCTTCCAGCAATCATGCTCACCAAAGAAGTGGTTAAGCTTGCAGAATCCAAGGCTTCCATAAGCGATACAAATGTGTCCCATGAAGGGCCTAAGCTTAACAGCATAATATAGCATTGTCTCTCTTGTAGGTATTCTCCATCCAACACCAGCTGAAAACAACTGTCTGGTCAGAACCATTTTTGTTGAAGCAGTTGTCCTAATAAACACTCCTTTAATTGCCTTCAAACATTCATGGCTTGTGTTCATTCCTCTAACATGAACAAGCAAAGAATTGTCCATAGACAACATTATAACTGCTAATTCCCTTTTGAATCTATATAAATCATCTTCTGAGAAAACTTGAGGAGGTTCACTAACAATTTCCCTGAGACCTTGACTCTTTAAATAAACTTCCATATTTGTAGACCAAGACAGAAAATTGTCTCTGATTAGTAAAGTGGTACCCGGCATACTAGCCTAGAACATCATGGATGTATACTGTTGTGTCCGGCTTGATTGTTCAGCAATTTCAGGTGATCTTCCAGCAGCCATATTTTCAGTTTTCTTCCCCTCCATCACACCACTTGTAACATAAATAACATAAATTATTTACAATAATTGAGGTTTTACTTATACTTTAATTATAGTTCTCTTTGCATAGATATACAAACTTAACAAGGGGAGTGGCCAAGCACTGGGCCCATACCCTTTCAGAAATATATGTATGATGAAAATGATGATGAGATAAATGTTGGGTAGAATTAAAGTAAACAAATAAAACCTTGCTTCTACCTTTAATTGACAAAGTGTACAGCAACTATGACCACTTTATGTGTAAGTTTGTAAGAGTTACTAGTACTTAAGTTGATACCCAAATAAGGTGGGTTAAATAACAAGATTTATACACCTTTATGTAAAAATATACTCTTTGTATTTTACAACAATAACAGTACAGTGGACCCTCGTATAACAAACGGTTTGTATAACATAAAATCTGTACAACATAAAAAATTCTGGAGATAGGGGAAATTTGCTTAACAGAATTGCCTGTTGGGTGAATCCGTACAACATAAAAATGGTCGCGTTTTAGGGATTACTCTGTTTTCAATACATTCCCATGGGAAATTTGTATAAAGGAAAATTTGCTTAACAGAATTTCATTTCGAACAAATTAATTCCTTTAGGTACCACTGTAAACTCAAACTTCAGTAAAATGAAATAATGCCTGATAAACAACATTTACATCACAAACTTACAATAGCAGTAAAACTTAGTTCTTGTAACATTTGATAGATAACAAAACAGTTAACAGTTACAACTAAGCCTTTTCCTTGTTCCATTCACACCTGCTTAAACTCCTAGCAAGACAAATAAGCCCTTCTGTTCACTTAGTGAAACAAGCAGATTAAAGTTAAATCAAAACCAGCATATAGCATTTACCACTTATATAGCACACCCTATAAATTTACCCACACAGCAGAGCAACACCCAGCATAACCAAGCTCTAAGAGAGCTTGCAGGTCAGTGTGGCTGATTCCAGAAGAATCAACAAAGAGTGAGGCTTGTGCATTTTCTTATATACTCTTCTGATTAGTCTACCAATAATAATGCATTGTTTTATGTCACTTTAATATTATTTTTATTTTTTATTTTATTGTGTTAGTATTTTATGGTTTTATTGTACGAATTGTTTGAATTTGTTAATTGTTGTAAACTGCCCAGAGTGACCTCACTGCCAGATGGGCAGTATAAAAATCCAATAAATAAATAAATAAATAAATAAATAAATAAATAAATAAATAAAT
>JAHTLZ010000237.1:6770260-6785056 GCA_023846285.1 Phrynocephalus versicolor | reverse complement strand
AATCTGCAGGGACAATTGTGAAATCAAAATGGTGGCCCCCTAAGCATTCTCTCATTGAGCAGTATTAGCTTTAAGTGGGACATGTTTAACTATGAATAAATAAAAATTAAGAAAAATGCAATCCCAGGCAGGGGAAACTGAGCAGCATACCAATACCCAATGGGAGGGTAGATTTGTAAACAACACCATGTTGTAGGCAGGACCTGCCCTTAAGACACAGGTTAAAAAGGAAACCCCATTTGTGAGTGGGTGTATTCACTTACACATTCAGACAGAGCAAGTTGGAAGAAGAGATTCAGTGGCTCTGGAATTTTACTGGATCTGCAAAGATTTTGCTCTACAGCGACACAAAATCTTTCCAAACACCTTTACAAAGTGCATGTTACAATCTTTTTTTATTTTAAATGTGAACCAAGTTACAGTATATCCCTTAGGGTTTTCCGGAAGAGACCTTTCACTATAGCTGACAACCTGCAAGTTCCCCCATTCTCTTCTATGTTCTTTGTTTTTCGCATTTGATAGGAGGAGGGTTGTTTTGATTAATTTGAATGGCTCTGTTACAATGGCTTTGCATAAATTGTGGCCTGGTAGGGCCGTGGGGGAGGAGAGGGGAGGGGATAGGAAGACAGAACTTACCAGGAGGGCCTTAATGTTCACCCAGTAGCTATGAATCCTTCCTGGGTGGGTAAACTCACCTACCAAGGTGGGGTCGCAACCATGCACTCTGCGTGGGGCAGAGAGGCTGGAGAGAGCAAAGGATGCACCTAGCTGCCAAAAGGAGTAAACAAAACAAAACAAAACAGGTCTGCCTTTTTCTTCCCATTGTTGGAGACCCTTTTGGCCTCCATTTATGCACTGCCGGCTCGTGTTTGCCATTGAAGCAAACATATATGTGTGCTGTTTCTTCTTCTTCTTTTTTTAAGGCTAACTAAGGTGAACTAGCATTCTTATTCAATGTAGAGATTCTTACATGTTTTAATATTAATTGTATTTTAATTACATAATCAATTTGGATTTTAATGTTCACAACTTTGTTGTGGTTCAATGCTCCCTTGCTTTAAAATAATAATCATCCTTTGGGGGGTGGGGGTGGGGTCAGGTAAAGAATTATCAGAAGTGGTCTCCCCTTTCCTTCTTCTGGGGCCAACTTGGGGCTGTGCATCTTGCCCAAGGCCACACGGGCTGGCTGTACTCACAAGAGACACAGTGGGGAATCAAACTCTCCACCAGCTGTACTGAAACCCACCTTGGAGCCCCAATTCAAGGAGAAATTTGGCATATCCATCCAACCAACCAACCAACCAATCCCTTGCTCCTCTTCCAAAAAGGATCTCAAACTGGCTTACACATGTAATCATTTTTAAAGGCTCTACCGTTTAACATGTAAAGGGGCACAGCAGAAAAAAAGGAGGGAACAGGAGAAAATGGCACATAGCGCTGCTGCAGAACTGATGGAATGGAGCTGCTTCTCGGTCATCTCCTCCTCCTCATCTGCTGAAGCCTGATGGAACAGCTGAAAGGGGCCTTTGGGGACACTGCCTTTAAACAGGTCTGAGGGAATAGTCTCAATAACCATCTCAGTGCCTATATGCCCAGACATAGGTCCAATTCTGTGTGTGGAACAATCAGCTTTTCAAATGACTGGAGAGAATGAGGGTACCTCAGTAGCAAAGATAGAGATTTTAGCCCAGATCAACCCAGAGAATGAGAGACTTCCACACACTGAAGAAGGGAAGGGAAGTCAGAATAGGTAACCAACCAAGACAGTGAGGCAAGAACAGGGTCACTTTAGAAGACCCTGCAGGGCAAAGGTTTTGGAACAACTACTCAGGATTGCATGAGTCTTGGGACTAGAATGGTTCCAGTCTAGGGTTCTTACAATCCAATTTCCATTGCCGTTCCCCCTCCAACTAACATTACCAATGAAACAGGACGTAGTTCAAATGTGGCTGACCTGAAAAGTAACAGAGTGGTGCTAAAGATGCAGAAATACGACCACAGTGGAGTGTGTAGTGCACTGCACAATGCTCTACCGCATCGTGAATGCGATGCAGGAGCCATTTTGCCCACCTACCTGGAGGGGCAATGATGGGCCAGAATGGGAGCTTACCTTAAAAGGGAGCTCAATGGATGCATGGCCTCTCCGTTGCTGATTGCCATCTGGAAGGAGCTCACTGTGAGGACATGGTCAGTTTCAGTGTTGCAGTCACCGTGTGGCTTGCACGAGTGGGGGGGGGGGAAGCAGTGGGGAAGAGGAGTTGGTGAGGGGGGTACAGCCAACCTCATGCCCCTGAGGTTCATTGTCAGGGTTAGGAGGTCTGAGGGGTCACAGTGGTAGAAGATGTAGTGGGGGATTTATAAAAAATAAAATAATAAAATAAAATAAAATAAAATTTGAATTAAAATCATTCATAAAGCACCCCAAGGTTCTGCTCCCTCTGCTGTAGCAGACCAGGTGATTCAACCCCACCCAGTCTGCTGGGACTTCCCCACAAAGGGGGGGGGGAACATAATAACATAAGAAGAGCCAAGCTGGATCAGGCCAAAGGCCCATCTAGTCCAGCTTCCTGTATCTCACAGCGGCCCCACCAGATGCGTTTGGGAGCGCATGAGACTAGATATCTGTCTCCTGATACCACTCCCCTGCATCTGGCCCTTGAAGTACCCTGGTTTCTCCATCATGCTTTGTAACCTGTGATGGACTTTTCCTCCAGGAATCTGTCAAATCCCCTTTTGAAGGCATCCAGGCCAGATGCCATCACCACATCCTGTGGCAGGGAGTTCCATAGACTTACAACGCGCTGGGTGAAAAAATATTTTCTTTTGTCAGTTCTTACTCTCCCAGCCCTCAATTTGAGTGTATGTCCCCTAGTTCTGGAATTTTGGGAGAGAGAGAAGAGCTTCCATCTAATCACTTTACTCATACCCTGCATTATTTTGTATGTCTCAATCATATCCCCCCTCAAGCGCCTTTTTTCCAGACTAAAGAGGCCCAAATGTTTTAGCCTTTCTTCATAAGGGAGGTGACCCAGCCCAGTAATCATTTTAGTCGCTCTCTTCTGCACCTTTTCCAGTTCCACTATGTCTTTCTTGAGATGCGGTGACCAGAATTGTACACAGGTGTGGCCTTACTATTGTTTTGTATAATGGCATTATAATGTTGGCTGTTTTATTTTCAATCCCCTTTTTGATAATCCCTAGCATGGAATTGGCCTTCTTCACTGCTGCCACACATTGGGGAGACACCTTCATGGAGCTGTCCACCAACACACCAAGATCTCTTTCCTGATCTGTCACGGATAACTCAGAGCCCATGAGTTGATAGATGAAGTTTGGATTTTTTGCCCCAATGTGCATTACTTTACATTTGGTTACATTAAAACGCATTTGCCATTTCTCAGCCCATTCCCCCAGTTTGGAGAGATCCTTCTGGAGCTCTTCACAATCTTCTCTGGTTTTCACCACACGGAAAAGTTTTGTGTCATCTGCAAACTTGGCCACCTCACTGCTTATCCCTGTCTCCAGGTCATTTATGAACAGATTGAAAAGCACCGGTCCCAGGACAGAGCCCTGGGGCACACCGCTTTTCAATTCTCTCCATTGTGAAAATTTCCTATTGACACCTACTCTTTGTTTCTGGGATCTTAACCAGTTCTCAATCCATAAGAGGACCTGTCCTCTTATCCCCTGACTGTGCAATTTTCTCAGCAGCCTTTAGTGAGGGACTGTGTCAAAAGCCTTTTGAAAATCCAGATAGACTATATCCACCGGTTCACCCAAATCCACGTGCCTGTTGACCTTTTCAAAAAATTCTAAGAGGTTTGTCAGACAAGATTTACCCTTACAGAAGCCATGCTGATTTTCTCTCAGCAAGGTTTGTTCTTTTATGTGTTTTAAGATTTTCTCTTGGATGAGGCTTTCCACCATCTTCCCTGGGACACATGTAAGGCTAACTGGCCTGTAGTTTCCCGGGTCCCCCCTTCTTCCTTTTTTAAAAATTGGTGTGACATCTGCTATCCTCCAGTCCTCCGGCACTGTGGCCGTTTTAAGAGACAAGTTGCATATAACCGTTAAGAGATCTGCAATTTCATTTCTCAGTTCCCTAATAACCCTTGGGTGGATGCCATCTGGGCCCGGTGACTTGTTAATCCTCAATTTATCGATTAGTCCTAAAACCTCCTCTCTTTTAACCTGTATTTGGTTTAATTCTTTAGTCAAGAGGGGCGGCTCAGGCAGCGGAATCCGCTCAAGGTCCTCTGTCGTGAAGACAGACGCAAAAAAGTCATTCAATTTCTCTGCAATGTCCAAGTCCTCCTTAACCTCCCCTTTTCCTCCCTCACCATCCAGAGGGCCAACTGGTTCTCTGGCAGGTTTTCTACTTCTAACATATTTAAAGAAGCTTTTATTATTACCCTTTATATTGCTAGCCATGCATTCCTCAAAATCTTTTTTTGCCTCCCTTATCATCTTCTTACATTTCTTTTGCCAGAGTTTGTGTTCCTTTTTATTTTCCTCATTTGGGGAGCATTTCCATTTACAGAAAGACCTCTCCTTGCGCTTTAGAGCCTCTCTAACTCCACTCGTTAACCATGCCGGTGTCCTCTTGGACTTAAATGAGCTCTTCTTTCTTTGTGGTATGCACTTGTGCTGGGCCTCTATTATTGTTGTTTTAAAGAGGCTCCATGCACTCTGAAGAGATTGGATTCTTCTAACCTTCCCCTTCAATTCCTCTCTAACTAGTTTCCTCATCTGAGGGAAGTTTGCCCTTCGAAAATCAAGGGTTTTTATGTCTGATTTGGTTGACACTCTTCCTCCGACATGCATGGCAAAGGAAATTGCAGCATGGTCACTGTTCCCCAGAGGCTCAGTGACATTCACATCCCTGACCAGGTCCTGAGTATCACACAGTATTAGATCCAGAGTTGCCTGTTCTCGGGTGGGCTCCATGACAACTTGCTCTAAGGCACAGTCATTCAGCAGGTCAAGAAACCCAGTTTCTCTTTTTTGCCTGGAGCTCGCATTGGCCCAGTCAATGTGGGGATAATTGAAGTCCCCCATGATTACTATCCTATCCCTCTTAGCCACCTCCATGATTTCTCTCCTCATTTCAAGGTCCCCCTCAAGTTTTTGATCTGGTGGATGATAGAATACTCCAACTATCACATCACTCCTTGAACCTGGTAGTTTAACCCACAGTGATTCTATGGTGGAGTCAGACCCTCAGTCAATCTCCATTCTGCTGGATTTTACCCCTTCTTTGACATAGATGGCCACTACTCCTCCAACCCGCCCCTCTCTATCCCTTCTATAGAGTTTATAGCCTGGGATTGCTGTATCCCACTGGTTCTCCACATTCCACCAGGTTTCTGTTATGGCTATTATATCAATGTTATCCCTAGCTGCCAAATGTTCAAGTTCTCCCATCTTTGCTCGGAGGCTTCGAGCATTGGCGTAGAAGCACCTGTACAGTGGGTCCCGCAACAACAGCTGCTGCCTTGTTCTTTCCCCCCCACAGCTTTTATTTTCAGTAGACAAACTGTCACAGTCCATTATTCTCCTAGTGCTAATACCTGCTATGTCATCTCTATGTTTTTCAAAACCTTGTTGATACCAGCACCAGTGTAGTTTGTGCAATGAAACATACCCAGCTTCGCAGTGTGCCAGAGTGAGGGCCAGAGCAGGAGGCAGTAAGGAGCAAGGATTTTAATTGAACAAATTATCATAGAGGGGACTGAGAGGGGACTGAAGGAGGGAGGTGGGGTTGGAGCTGGGGAAGGGCTCAGGGACCTGGGCTGTTCCTTTACCCCACCCCATTGTTGGAAGAGCCATACAGGACCAGCTGGAACATCATCGCCCCCACCCCACATTCCTTCAATCTATTGGTTGCCTGATAGCTTCCAACCCGTACCCACACCTCCTTACTACAAGAGTTGGTTGGGGCATTGGCTGGCTTGCCCTGCCTTTTGTGTGCCTTTCTCCCTTTCTAAGAGGCTCAATTTAGCTGAAATGGCCGTAAAGCTAGCTAAGAAAAAGCCGGACAGGTGTTGAGTGAATAGGCTACTAGGGGTATTTGTACACGACCCCTAAACTCCGCCGCAAATGGCTCCCAGCTCCGGAGCTTAAAATTGTTTCCCCACCAGCTCTGGAGTTTACAGATAATTAAGTGCGACCACGCCCACCTAAGCGCGTCCGAGCGCACTTTTCAGGTACCTGCTCTCCGGAGGTGAAAATTCCTGATGCGGATATAACGTAGTGACTGCCGGGCTCTCCTTGCTTCTGTTTGTTCTTTTTTTGGGCCCCCCGCCCCTTTAAGAGATCTGAATGCAGTGCCGGGACGGCAGAACGGAGGTGAGTGGCATGCTTTTCTTTCTTTTTTTCTCCCTCCCCTCACACAGGCAGCAGCCAGGAGTGCGGAGGGGGTGGGAACGCAGGAACAGCGACAAACCCCTAAGATCTCTGGTCCGAACTTAAGTGGTTTCAAAAGATATGCAGGGACGTTGGTTCAGACTCAACCGGGGGGGGGGACTTGTTGTTTCAGTATCTCAATTTAATATATTGGGCTTATGCTGATTTCCTGGGTTGTGCATGGCTTTTGCATGATGAGGGGTTTAGGATGAGGGTGGCCCTAAAGGGAAATTTGAATTGGGAGGTGCAACATAACCTGCTGTGGCTTCAGTACATTACTCCAATCCACCTATTGCTCAGAGCTTGGTTTGATAGTGGGCATTTAACTCATAAAGCACCCCAAGGTTCTGCTCCCTGTGCTATAGCAGGCCAGGTGGTTCAACCCCGCCTGGTCTGCTGGGATTTCAACACAAAGTGGGCATGTTTTTGGAAACCTTTTTGATACTGGCCCCAGTGTAGTTTGTGCACTGAAACACACCCAGCTTCGCAGTGTGCCAGGGTGAGGGCCAGAGCAGGAGGTGGTAAGGAGCAAGGAGGGGGCATAAGCAACCCCCTACTGTAGCATCTTTAGCGAAAGGGTCCCAGCCCAATTAGAGTTTCAGTTTTGGAGAGGTGGCTGTGGGCTTACCCAAATTGGGAGGTGGCTTCATATTTGTTATTGAGTTATTCCTTGTGTTTTCATATTCCAATGCAAGGGGTAAGGACTGTGAAGATGTCCAGGAACCTGAAGTCAGTAGAGCAGATAGAACACATAGTTAAGGAGAAGATCCAGAAGGAGGTCAGGGAAGACAGGGTTTTTTTTCCTTTTGTGCACCCACCGGTGCTAGCATTCAGGGTGTCTCCCTTAGGGGTAGTTCCTAAGAAGGCAGCTGATGAGTTTCATTTGATTCATCACCTGTCTCAGCCTGAGAGGGATTCTGTCAATGATGGTATCCTGCAGGAATAGTGTAGTGTGCACTCCACTTCATTTGATGGGGCAATACACACGGTTCTCAGTGTGGTACTGGGGCACTTTTAGCCAAATGCAACATTAAGTCGGCCTTTAGGCTCCTTCCGGTGCATCCGGAGGACTTTGGTTTGTTGAGATATTCTTTTGAGGGTGCATTCTACATGGATAGGGCTCTCCCTATGAGTTGCTCGATCTCGTGTGCCACCTCCGAGTGTTTTAGTACCTTTTCTGAGTGGCAACTGAAGCAGAGGGCTTGGCTTTCTTCAGTGGTCCATTATTTAGATGATTTTTTTGTTTTGTGGAACTTTAGGTTCTTGGCAGTGTGAAATTTTGTTGAGGGAATTTCAGGAGATGGCTAGGGAATTGGGAGTACCCCTGGCTGAGGGGAAGAGAGAGGGCCCTAGCTGTTCATTGTGTTAATTGGGTATCAAACTTGACACTCAGTGGCAATGGAGCCAGTTACCAGAGGAGAAGTTGGTTGTTCATAGGGAGTGGATCACAGGTTTGCTGGCTCAGCATAAAGTTTCATTGAGGGAGTTGCAGGAAATTGTTGGGCATTTGAATTTCGCCTGCAAAGCTGTTGCACCTGGCAGGGCATTTCTAGGCAGATTGTGTGATGCTATGTGTGGCCTCACTAGGCCACATCATAGGCAAAGATTGTCTAGGGGGATGTGGGAGGATTTAATAGTTTGGTTGCAGTTTTTGGAAAGTTTCAATGGGATATCATTTTGGATGGAGGAGCGTTGCCGTGGCTCTGAGTTCCAGTTACATACTGATGCTTCTGGGACTTATGGCTGTGGATTGTATTTTAAGGGTTGATGGAGTATGGGCCTATGGCCTAAGAGGTGGTGGGACAGTGGGGTGACACGAGATCTCATGCTTTTAGAATATTTCCCCATTGTGGAAATCCTTTGGCTATGGGTGGATTTTTGGGAAAATTCCACAGTCACCTTCTGGTGTGACAATCAACCAGTGGTATTTAAAGATAAGTCCCTCACATCAAAGTTGGAGCGGGTTTTGAGGTTGGTTAGGGTGTTTACCCTGGGGTTCCTGCACTTTAATATAGTTCTTCGGGCGAAACATGTGCCCAAGGTAGACAATGAGATTGCTGACGCCCTGTCACACCAACAGATTGGACGGTTCAGGGCATTGGCTACTGGGGAGCAGGAGTTGCCCAAAGTTGTCCCGGAAGAAGTGTGGCACCTTGGTGGGTGAAAGTGAACAGGGCTATTGCTTCACCAGTAGCATCCAGCACCCAACACTCCTACGGGACAGTTTGTGAGGAATTCTTCTCCTTTTGAGTTCAGGAAGAGTTGGAGCTCCTTTGGCCGTCACTGGTGGACCATTTACTTCAATTTGGTCTGTACCTATATGAGAAGGGATTGGCACCTACTTCCATTCAGGGTAGGATGACTGCTTTAGCCCTTTATAACAAGGCTAGGGGTTTTTCCGAATATACCTCAGATTTTCAGGTGAGAAAAATGATTGAGGGCTAGAGCAGGTTGCACAAGAGGGTTCCTAATGGAAGAACCCCTATATCTCTGGCCATATTACAGAAGTTGGTTCAGGTTTGGCAGTCAGTTTGCAAGGATGAGTATGAGCTTCTGTTGTTTAGGGCTGTCATGCTGGTGCCATTTTTTTTGGGGGGGGAGCATTTAGGGTAGGCGATTTTGTGGTTACAGCCAAGTTGGACATGTCCAGGACTGTGTTGCAGTTTCGAGACTTGGAGATCTTCAAAAATTGTATAGTCCTGAGGCTGCGAAGGTCAAAGACGGACCAAAGGGGAAGGGATGTCTCATTTCTCTGGGACTGTGCTCTATGGGTGGTTTGTGTCCAGTGGTTGTTATGAAAGAGTATGTGGCAGCTCGAGCCTTGGGTGGTTGGGACCTGAGGGGTATTTCCCTGAATTTATTCCATCTCCTAGCCGCCGCCCCCCGTATATTAGTTTATTACCGTGTTAATAAACTGTGGCCCATTTTTCACCCAAAGCTCCATGTCTTGCCTCTTTACTCCAGGCTGGGTGGGCAAAGGGTCCTGCTGAGGCTTACTGGTGGGAAAGGTGAGGAACAAGTGATTCTCCAGAGGCTGTTGGATGGTAGCTCCATCCCTTACCAGGCTGAATCTGCTGGTGTCAATGACAGCTCCAGTCCAACAATATCTGGAGGATCACATGATGCCTAGCCCTGTTATAGAGAGTCTGGTGGTTCAATTTCTTGTGAAGGACAACATCCAGAGCAAACACCACTTGCTTTCTCTTTCTGAGTGGGTCGGAAGACAAGTAGAAGATGGAAATCACAACATACTACAAGGTATTGTGGTTCTCAGTCCAAGGAAACTGCTGCTTCTGAAGCCCCAGAGATAAGAAGAAAGGGAATATCTCTAAGTCAGGTGATGGTCAAAAGGTAATAGATCCCACTTATTGGGGACTCTGTGGGCATGTGGAGTTCTGACTAGGAGTCTGGAGTGTGGTCACATTATTTTGGAACCATAATTAAATTATTCTTCTCTGCTTAGAAATAGGATCTCTGATGGGAATCAGGTACGGAGTGGTCCTAAAATTAATAGCCTAGAGAGCCCAATTAAGAAAAGGGCCACCGCCCAACCCCTGATTTGAACATGACACCCATCAGTTTATAGGCCAGAAGGCAAAACAGGTGCAATACTGCTGACAGAAGCGTTAGGAAAAGAGTAAGCCCAGGTTCTGGCCTCTACTCCCAATGCCTAAAAAGCTTGTCTGTTTTGTCTAACGCTTGCTAATTGTGTCCTCAGAGAAAAATGATAAAGCCCTTACATGCCAAAGCAGATGACTTAATTGAAATAAATTGAAATTGGCTGTTCCTCTTAATCAAGAGGCTTCAAGGGATGGTGCAAACATTCCTTGTTTGCATTAGTCTTGTTCTGGTGGCTCGTTGAGGAGGAAGATCTTTAGGAAATTTCTGATCTAAGCAAAAGGAAAGCACGATCTGACAGCCTGAATATGCAGGAGGACTACCAAGTTAATCTTTATTGATATCACCAATTAGAGCCAGTTTGGAACATGGGGCTGCTATTCAGCAGGTCTTGTATGTGCACTTCTAAAATCCTTGCAATGTTTTTATCCAATGTGAGAAGGGATTTTTATGCACACATTCCTCAGAAGTCATTCGATAATAAGTGCAGGTTCAGCAGCATAAACAGGGAGCCTGCAGATTAACCAGCACATCGGTATATTTTTTTCAGAGAGAAAATATGCAAATTCTTTTTTTCTTTATAAATCTCAATGTGTGAAAATTAGAGATGGGCATAAAAGAAACTTTTGGTTCATTTTATTATTCATTTCGTTATGTAACAAAATGAATAACGAACTGCCCCCTCTAAGAAAAATGAAAAAATTCAAAATGGAAATTTGTGTTTCTTTTCGGTTCATTTTTCATTCCAGCAGTGTCTCCTACCTAGGGTGGTCCTGGCCCAGTCCTCCTGGCTGTAGCGCGGGCGGCAGGAGGGGGGGGAAGCCGATGGGCCTGCGCTGCAGCTGGTAGGCGGGTCACGTGGTTGGCAGTAAAAAAATTAAAACAAATGAAATAAAAATAAAAATAAAAATAAAAATTACCTGCTCTGGCCCATGGGCTGGCAGGAGAAAACTTAAAAAAAATTAAAACAAAAAAACCCGATCAGACCACGAGCACCAGAAGCGACCCATGGACCACTGACCTGACCCACGGGTCATCAAACTGGCCCGTGGGCCAGCAGGAGGGGGAAAAAAGCCGACAGGCCCGCGCTACAGCTGGTGGGGGGGGATGTGGTCGACAGTAAAAAAAAAAAATTCAAAAAATTCAAAATTTTAAAAATAACCCGATCCGGCTCATGGGCTGGCAGGATTGAAAAATAATAATTAAAAACTAAAATTTAAAAAAACCTGACCAGTGGGGTTCAAAAAAAGAAAAAAGAAAAAAGAAAATGAACCCAAACTAAAATGAATTATGAAATGATTTTTCCCCCCTAAAAATTCATTTTGTAATTACCAAACTGAAACGAGCTGGAAAATGAACCGAAATGAAACAAATCGTCATTTTTTTCAGTTCATGTCCATCTCTAGCAGAAATTATGTTGTGCACACTGGTTTATTCCAGTCAGAGTGTAAAATTCCCAGAAAAACTGTTGCAGATGATGCACATTGTCCAGGCAATGTGCAGAATTGCCTCCCCTCCTCACCATCCATGCACACTATTCAGTGAATGTACACAGTGGCTGGTGGTGATTATGCACCTTCTCCATTTCAGCTTTGCTTCCAAATACAGTGGTACCTCAGCTTATGAATTTAATCCATTCTGAATGCATGCTCTTAAGTCGAACTACTCTTAAGTTGGGGTACCTATTTAAAAAATATAAAAAGTTACAAAATAAAAAGCATGAAAAAATATTTGTAAGTTGAGCAGACCATATCTAAAATTTGTAGGGCGGCAGTTAAAATGCCAACAGTTTTCCACTCTTAAGTCAAATTGCTCTTAAGTCGAGCTGCTCTGAAGTCGGGGTACCACTGTAAAGTAAAACACACATAACAGCCATGTAATCTATACTTTTGTCTTAGTGCGCAGTACCATTTGCATTACTGTGGGCTAGTCCAATTGTTCATATCTGCAAGCTGAGTTGAGTCGATAAAAAGTGGCTACTCATGTGATGAAGGCAAAACTTTACATTAGCCAAAAAGCTGTTTGGCCTTACTTACAGCACAGATGGACAAATTATTCCTCGAGGACTCCCGGGGACCCCATTACCCATCATCAAATGATGTTATGTTTTTAAAAGCTTCAGAAAGGCCTCTTGTGCTCTTCTCTGATAGGAAGGCAATTTTGGCATGTTTTAAGGGAGTCCAATCATCCCTGGAGCCTCCATCTACTTACATTTTTTTTTGTCAAGAATATATTTTTTGCCACTAGAGGGGAGAAGGACCTCTTCCAGTAACTCAACACATTTGTTTAAGAGGAAAATTGTGAGCCGGAACAATCGCAGCCTTCCCAGATCTCGGATGGTCATGTGCAGCTCCTGGTTGTCTAGAGAGTTTGCACACCCAGATCTGTGCAACCAAAAGGCACAGAGAAGCCTTACATCCTTTATACATTTCCATTCTGGTGACTGATATTTCACACTCTTTTATGTCTTTTCCCTTCCTCCTTCAAAATCACCATCTCAGGGTGGTTTGTTAGGAGGAGCATTCCGCTGTGAGCATGTTAAAACACTATGGTTTTGCAAACCTTTACAGTTTATCCAGCATGAAATAAATTATTGAAGAATGTATTATTGCAGGCATCGATCAGATCTGCTAGTTCTTTGCAGAATTACAAAGGGGGGGACTGATGGATCACATATGCATATTTAATCAGAAGACATTAACATTATGAATTTGCACTGGCATTCTAAACAGGATTGCTTATCTTTTCCATAGATGCTAGAATCTGTAATGATGACTTGCAGTACCAGCTGCTACATATTACAGTTTCTTCCAATATGCTTAGGCAGAGAGAGAAATCTGTAAAAATGTTTCATGCCGTAAATTGAAATCTGGATTGAAGATACAGCACTATGGTGTTGACTGCTAAGGTGAATTGGATGCATCCTTTATGTTCTTTAAAGAGATATTTACTTTGTTTAGAACATTGCCTGGGATTGTTAGAGCAGAATTTGCAGAAATTTGCTTCCCCCCTACAACTCCCAGAAGTAACATAACTAGTGCACCCTCCTAAGGACGACTTTGTACTAGAGTCATTAAGAGTCTCCATAGCAGCAATCCACATTGATTGCATCATATTCCCTCACAAATGAGAGGTGTTTTTGAGTGCTCCCTGAAAAGCCAGATATTGGTTGTACTGTGATTTAGGTGTGTCCAGCTTCTTTTAATAGGTCTCCATCACGGACAGTTTTCCCAAGCAGCATAAAAGGGCCAGAGGCCTTCTCCATCAAGTGTCATCGGCTTAAGTTGTTGGCCAAAGGCCATGAAACTGTACACCAAACTAAAGTTATTAGTAGTTAAGGCACTACCAGACTCTTGGCACTTCTCACTAGAGACGGGCACGGAACGAACATTTTTTCGTTTCCGTTACCATTTGTCGTTTCCGTTACGTAACAAAATGACAAATGAAAATTGTGATGAAAATGCAATGAAACAAACAGAACCACGAAAATTGTGGTCATTACGTTTCGTTTCCATTAATGGCGACACGCAATGAAATGAGCTGTTTTAAATGTTAAAAAACGCCCTGGATATCCATAAAAATGCAGCGATAATCATTTATATTGTCTGATAATACCTACCGGGGGGTTGGGGTCCTTAAAATGTTTGTTTTTGTCTTCTCCCATTGTGGTGTATTTTTCTTTTCCCTTTAAAATGGATGTCGCACCAGCCACAAAATGGAGGCAAGCCATGTGATGGGATCATGTTCAACCAATAGCATGCCCAGGTTGCAGACTGGGCGGGCAGGTCTGGCAGCCACAGAGGGCATAAAAAGGTCTGGCAGCCCCCATCCTCCTTGCAGTCTCTGGTGGGAGTTAGGGTGGGATTGCTGTCTCTGCGACTCTAGCTTCAGTCCTGCAGCCTCCCTGTGTGCATGCGTGCATACCTCTCAGTGAGTACTCTGCGGCTGCCTTGCACCCTGGGCAACGCCCGCCACTGCCTTTGCAGCCTCCCTGCATACCTAGTCTATACTGTGTCTCTGCCAGCATCCATTTTTTTTAGTGTTTTCCCTCTGGTCTGGGGCGTTGAGGGATGCCTACGCACGGAAATGCTTTAAAATTGCGCAAAAAGTGGGTAGAAATGACAAACAAAAAACCGAAAAACGGTAACGAAATTTTTCCAAAAATTCCCGACAAGCAGAAACGAACTGAAACAGACGTCTCAACGACAAACGAAAAACCGAAATGTCATTTTTTTTGTTTCGTGCCCATCTCTACTTCTCACATTTAATATATTTCAAAGCCTACTCTCAAGTAACTACCATTTGTCATTGCTAGTTGGTTTTGTTATTCAAAATAAATACAGTGCCTGGCATTAATTTTCTAAATGGCTGTGCTTTTGCTAGAAGTATTAATTAAATATTCATATGTGTGTGTGTATTAAACACAATTTAATTAAGTTTCTCACTATTTAATGGGAATGCGGTGGGCATCTAATGAAAGAATGCTTAGTCATTGTCATGAGTAATAAGCTTAGTCTGCAATCCTTGCTTGTAACTGCAAGAAAACCAACTAGTTTGAATAGGGCTGTGACCACAGTGTCTATTTAACTGAGGCATCTTCAAACTCAGATAAACACAGGCTATATTTAATGGAGCAGAAGTCAAGAAACCATATATAGAGTATGAAGTATAATCTTCCTTTGTATTCGGCACCAAAGCTCTATTCAGTCATGATTTGAATGTGTAGAAGAAAGAAAGAAAGAAAGAAAGAAAGAAAGAAAGAAAGAAAGAAAG
>JAHTLZ010000237.1:6749541-6765142 GCA_023846285.1 Phrynocephalus versicolor | reverse complement strand
AAATAAATAAATAAATAAATAAATAAATAAATAAATAAATAAATAAAATATTTAAAAAGAGGTAGAGGAGAAAACCAGAATGTGATCGGAAACTAAACAAAAAAGTGCGGAGAATGCTCAGAGAGATGTATGCATGCAGGAAATATGACTATGGGGAAATAATGTTCAAAGATACACCTAAAATAACTTGGGCCATAGTGTTTCAGTTCCCTCTTCCTGACAATCGTGGTGGCTTGAAAATCACCTCTCAGCTCGCCTGGGAATTTGACACATATTGTTAATTTGGCTGGCTCAGGACATTCCTTGTTGCTCACATGACAAAAGATATAGGTGACCATGTTCTTCCTCTAACTGGAATTTTCTATGGTTGTCAAATGTCACGGGAGTGCAAATTATGTTCTCAGGTGAAGCAAGCCATTTGCTCAAGATCTACAATATGTTGGTAACAATGCACTGACCTACTGTACATTACTCTAGGACAGTCTTGGCGAACCTATGGCCTGGGTGCCAAAGGTGGCACTCGGAGCCCTTTCTGTGGGCACCCTACATTGCCCCTTCACGGCCACCTCTATTCAGGTTAAATTGCTGTATTGGCACTTTGCGAAAAATTGGTGGGTTTTGAATCACAGTCTGGGCACTCGGTCTCTAAAAGGTTCACTATCACTGCTCTAGGAAAACAGAGATCATGTTCTATGAAGCCTACTGAGCCTGCTGATCAACGATCCAAATGTTAGGTTGCCATTGGCAGCCCACAGTCATCATCAGGAACCCACCGATTACCAGCTTAATGGAAGCCACTGGGGACATAATGTGCCATCTGGCATTCTTGGAGAAGCTTGGCCCATCAGTTTAAGGGCTTTTATGAGAAAATGACTCACAGTAGGAATGAGGGATTCCTTGGCAAAGTGCCGCCATAAGGGACTGCCTCATTTTAGAGCTCTACTACCACTGACACTTACCCTGTCTTCCTTAAAAATAACTGTCATTTATTTTTCCCTCTGCTGACAGTGAGTCGCTTCTAGCTGCTACCTTCATTTAGCCCCGTATCCTGGAAACAGCACAATTCTGAGCACTGCTGAGGAAAAAAAGCATGGGGAACAGCAAAATAGCAAAAACCCAAAACAGTGGTTACCATTTGGTTTGTTTGTTTGTTTGTTTTGATAGCAGCCATATTTCCCTCACATTTCTTTTGGAATGGCTCAACCTCTGACAGGCAGAATGGAAATATAGATGGCACCTGCAAACCACTTGTCATCAAGACTCCAGAGGTGTGGTGAGATTAAAAAATAAAATAAAATAAAATTGAGACAAGGGGTTAGGGAGACGCAGGAGTAGGCATCTCCAGGGCCTAATAGCCTTCACATCTCTCCAAACCTTCCAGGCTCTAGCTCTGGCTCCTTCTTTTCCCATTACATGACCTAGTTTAATGGTCCTTCCTTCAATTAACTGGACAAAATCTGAGTTCCACGAGGTATTTCACAGAGCATTTGCATTAAATCTAATGAAATTGATTTGAGAGATATTAATGGATTTAGGTAGGTGGGTGTTTTTAAATGTGCCCCTTTGGGGTAAGATAAATACACTCAAAATAAACATTATAATTTGGGTACTATAATGCTCTTCATGCCATTCTCTTTCATATACTTCCATATGAAGTTCTGCACTATCTCAAGCTTTCATAAGGAAAATGCAACTTAGATTAACTGAAAGTAGGTTTGGTTTCCCTGATCTTAGCTTATACCATCAGGCATATCTCATAAACTGTACTAACTGACGGAACTATAATCCACCATCAAATTCTCCATCTTGAGCCCTTTTGAAAAATACCTGTATAGCACTCCTCTCTAGATGGTTGGTCTTGGGTCTTCATAAGCCAAAATGGACTCTGTTCCCCCAACAATCTCTGCAATAAAATAATGATGGTCCATATGTCACAAGAGTTCTACTCTGACCCATTTTTATATGCTAAATTAATTTTATGTAATTTGGAAGAAAAGGCTTTTAACACAGGGTATGGATAGATGCAAGTAATCTTAGATCAATTAATTGGACAGGATGGCATTTTTTGCCATTTTCCTACTTGAGAAGGAGGTATGATTTGCCAACCCCAGCTGAATGTCAGTATTTACAAAGGCAGCATCTGTCAATATCTAAATACGGTCCAGCAGCACAGAATACTTCAGCATCTCTGGCATCTTAGGGGATGCTTATTGAATAATTGGAAGAAAAGAAACACATTATTTCATTATAACAATATATAGTTAAGTATACAGTAAGTTAATAAAGATGATGGGAACCAAGTGTGGTGTAGTGGATAGAATGATACACTAGGACTCTGAAGAACAGCATTTGAATCCCCACTTTACTGGGGAAACCCACTGGGGAAATTGAACTTACTGGTGAAACCACTTCTTAAACCTTACCTCAAAAGCTCTAGCAGGGTCACTAGAAGCCTATTTTGACTTGACAGCACACAACAGCAATATGATACAACATTTCTCAATAATAAACCGAACAGGGGAACGGATCATGGAAGACAGCATTCACCATTACACCCAAGGTCTCTGTAGATCTATGTAGATGGCAACTAAGCATGAGTCTATTTTTAGACATTTGGGAAGCCTTTTATGGACTCCTGTATATCAACATTGTTGTGTCATGTTTTTCTTTCCCTCTGTTTCCCCTTCTTTTCCTTTCTTTTCCCAATATTATACAGTTGTGTCTAGACCTACTGTATTAACATTCCATCTATCATGTGTTTTTATTTACTTTTAAGCAATCAACATCTTTAAAAAAATGAAAAGAAAGAGCAAGTTTGATGTGGGAGTAGGCTTCTCCAGGACTTAGTGGCCTTAAGCAGTCCACTTAATTTGGTGTTCCAAGCTTTTACACTTTGCTTAAGGCCATAAAGTCCTTTTTGGAGCTTACAAACGAGTTCCCAAATCCCATCCCCAGCAAAGCTAGCCCTTTTTCATAAAAGACAAGAGGCTTGTTTCTTCAGAAAAGTATAAAGAAATAAGTTTACTAACAATCTCAAATTGTATCAGTAGGCTTTCTTAGTTTCATAGTAAAGCAGATAAAAAGTAGAAGAAATACTGCTGAAAAAATATGGTCCCGTTGTTCTCTACCCACGTGGTGATTGGGAGAATGGAGAGAGAAAAGACAACGTCCTTCTTTCGGGTGGGAAAATGCTGGACTGAAGCCAAAATGGCTCTACAAAGACCATGTGGTTAGAACAGGAAGAGGAAAGGCGTGGCATTTGAAGCCCCGGGAAATACAAATCCCTTGATTGGCCTCCATGCAATAAACCAAGCAGGCTAGGTAGTGCCATGTATAACCCCTCCCACATACAGCATACAATTGAAATCAGCATCACAGATTCACTTATCCAACAACAAATTGTTTCTAGCCATATGCCTTTGTAGAAGATAGCTCAGCTTACACACTACTGTATTTGTAACTCTGAGGGATCCATATGCTGATAAAAATTAGGAGAAAATATATTGTGGTTAGAGATGGGCACGACTTAGCGGTATTTCCGTTTCCGTTTCCGTTACTCGTTTCCGTTACTCTACGGAAACGGAAACGGGAATTACTCTGCCAGACTTCGAGCTCGAACCGACGAATGAACAATTTGGTCTGATTTTTCGTGCTCGTTACTTGCATTGCGCGATCGCGCGCGATGCCAAGCGGCACAGAAAAAAAAGTTTTTAAAAGTTAAAAAGCCCGGTTCCCGGCCAAAAAGCAGGCGGAAAAATGCCTGCCGTGCCTCAGGGCACCTACCAGAGGGGTGGTTTCTGGAGGTCCCCGCCCGGCCTCCCCCCCTCCTCCGTCCTGGGATGCTCTGGTGTGGTGGTGGGACTCGCCCGCCGCAAAAAGCCCAGTCTCGCCGCCGGCCGCCAAAGCGCAACCAAGCGGCACGGGCGGCACAGGAAAAAACTTTTTTAAACTCTCCCCCGGGTCTCCCCCCCACCCATTCCCGGGCCAAAAAGCAGGCGGAAAATGCCCGCTTGACTAAGGGCACTCACTCAGTAGGGCACCTACCGGAGGGGGGGTTTCTGGTCTGGAGGGGGGTGTCCCGGCTTCCCCCGTCCTGGGCAGCCGGACTCGAGTCGCCTCGTCGCCATGCCATGCGGTGCGGGCGGGGGATCGAAAATGGGGCGGCGAATGCAATATTGTTTTTGAAATCGTGGTCCAAAAACACACAAGCACAACAGAAACACGCGGAAATGTATGAACTGCCAGATTTTTCACAGTAGCAGTGGGTTTTTTCTTGCAACAAAATGTCTCTCCTCTCCTCCTGTGTCCTCCATTGATTTTATTTTATTTTATTTTTTTTTACACCTGCGCAGTGTGCAATGATGGGCTGGCCCAGTGGCCTGGCCAGCCATGTGGGAGGGGACGACCATGCAAATTTTTGGAGCCATCTCACCAATCGCATGGCCACTTGGCCACTGAGACTTCTGGGATGTGCCAAAAAGCCCCCTAAAACTTGCCCTAGCCCCCTAACCCGCTAACCCTAATCCTTGACTCCTTACCCATACGTCACAGACTGTCTTCTTAGTGGGTCAGAGAGGCACCCAGAGGTGCAACCCAATAGCCCACCATAACCTTACCCGTCATTAGCCTAACCCTAGCCCTAACCCTAATCCACCTTAGCCCATAGCCAGATCGACTTGCATTGCACTACACACGCAAGTACGATTCCCTTCTGTGGGACGTGATGGCAGGTGCGACCCGCTCATGGGACCAGGTGATTGAGCAGGTGCAGTGGCACTGCCTGGCCTGGCGACACGCAGGGTCTCGCTCTGCCTGCAAATGGTATGCATAACCATATGGTTGTGCATGCCATTTTGCAGCAGCAGCAGGTGAGGATGGGAGACCCCCATGTTGAGGGGTCTCTTGGAGCCTGCTGCTGCTGTCCCTTCCTTTATAGCGGGCCAGCGGAGGCACCCACCCCACAGAGGTGCCTCCAGGAGCCCGCTACCCCCCCCAAAAAAACCAGTATAACGATAACGAAAAAAACGAAAAACGAAACGACTAATTTTTTCCGATTTTTCGCGAAAACGGAAACGAAACGACTCGGACCCTAGCCGAAAAAGAAAACGAAAACGACGTTTTTTTCCTGAGTCGTGCCCATCTCTAATTGTGGTGATACATGGTTTTCGCCTTGAAAAAAAGGCTGAGCAAAGAAGACTACAAACTCAGTTCTTTAAGAGGTCGAAAAAAAGCCTGAATGCAGGAATGCCAAAAAGATGACCAAGTTGGTACCACTGGAGGTATACTGGATTTTAGACATGGGCACGGAGCGGCGAAATTGTTGTTTCCGTTTTTGGTTATTGTTTCCATTACGTAACGGAAATGGAAACGATAATTACACCGTTCTAGCTTGAACCCGACCCGAAAAAAGAAAAATTGGGTCGGGCTTTTCGTTGTCGTTAATGGCATCACGGCGATCGCGCGATGCCAAGCAGCACAGAAAAAAAGTTTTTAAAAGTAAAAAAAAAACCGAGTCCCGGCCAAAAAAGCAGGCGAAAATATGCCTGCCTGAGGACACCTACCAGAGGGGTGGTTTCTGGGGGGGGGGCCTTCTCCCCCTCTCCTGTCCTGGGCTGCTTGCACCAGGCTGGGGCAGGGGTCATCCTCGTCGTCTGTCTCGCATGCCATGCGGTGGGGGGGATCCAAAATGGCGACCACAATTTTTCTTTTGAAATAGTAGTCAAAAAAACACACCAAATCACCACAGAAACATGTGAAATTTATTTATTTTAAATGCCTGATTTTAATAGTAGCAGCAGTGGGTTTTTTATAGCAATAAAATGTCGCATTGACTTTATTTTATTTTATTTTTTTTTTTAGACCTGCCCATTTGGGCTGGGCATGGGATGGGACCATGCAAATTTTTTGAACCATTCCACCAATGGCATGGCCAGGTTTTGACTGATACTTCTGGGTGTGCCAGAGGGCATAAAAAGACGAGACACCTTCCAGAAGTCGCAGTCGGGTCTTGGATGTGGAGGGTGGAGGGCTGTGTGGCTGGCTGCTGCTAGCTGATTGGAGGGAGGCTGGAGGCTTTAGATTTAAGTTAGGAAGGCAGGGAGGGAATTGAATTTAGAAAATAATTTCTTTGATTCTCTGCAGCTTTGTCTGCTGAAGGGAATAGCAGTTTATTCTCTCCCCCCCCCCCCGGCAGTTTGTGAGGATTTTTTTTCTGTTATTGGGTAAAGGGGGAGATTCGACTGGGAGGAGGTGTGGATTTATTTTAAAATTATATTACATTGGGATGTCAATCGTGGTGGAAACATCAAACGACAAATGAAACGACGAAATGACAAATTTTTGAAAAATTTCACGACAAACGGAAACGACCCGAAATGGACCTGTTCCGACAAATGAAAACTCGAAACGTCATTTTTTCTGGCCGTGCCTATGTCTACTGGATTTCATGGACATGCTCATTTCCATTTGAACATATGCTAACACATTTTGGTCTGATCTCAGCATAGAAGTCATGCTTTCCTCAGAGATGGATGGGAATGTGAGTTAATAACCTGGCCCTTAGTATCAAATCAAATCGAAAAAACTTTTATTGGCATCAGACAAACAAATATTAATATAAATAAGCAGTTAATTATATGATTTAAAATATATATGTGCCCAATTAAATTATACAAAGCTAAAACTGCAGGTGGTATAATAAAAGGTGATATAACAAATCACAAAATGACAAAACAAGGAGCTTTACATGGTATTTGATCATCCTCCACAGAGTTTAACCACCTATTGGTAAACACCCTCATCCTTAGGGTACACAACAAACAACCCAGTTGGGAACTGTGACCTGCGCCTCTGTATCAATAAATTAATGTATATAGCAATTTGCCTGGTATAAACTTTGTTCTTGCCTAGCAATGAGTAATGTAAAACCTGGCCCTTAGTATAAAACCCAATTAAGTCTGTGGTACAGATATCTCCTTAGATATTTTTAAGTTCTTTTAGTTGTGGAAAAGACAGAACAAAAAGCTGCATGCCAAGTATTTGGGGACAAGACAGGACAACACCCTCTCCTTCCAAAGTAAGAAGGGGCTTTGGGAGGTGTGGCATAGACACATCAGTTTAAATTCCTCTCTCGTTTGCATTTTTCAATCTGAACTGCAGAAGAACTTTTGGGGGTTTTAAAGCTTCCTAGGAACTGAAATGAGCCTCAAAAGCCACCAGTGTTTTTTCCCACCAAGTTACTCTGAAGCAGTATTCAGACTCATCAATTTTTTATTTTTATTTTTTACTATGAATGTTGGAAGGGAAGCACTTCTGTTGAAAAACAGCCCTGACAGTTGTGTTTGGGTGAGAAGTGGTTGATTGATGAAAAAAGGAATCAGCTTCTGGGATTTTCCCTTGTGTGGTGTCAGCTTGTGAGCAGTAGTGACCACAAGAGGGTATTCTGTAGACCATCTTGACTGCTGCCATTGGTGTTGTCAACGTGGGCACAATATTATGCAGCAATATCAGGCCATCTCCTGGCCTTTTTGAGTCATGGGTACAGACCAGTGCTTTTCAATCTGTTCATAAATGACCTGGAGACAGGGATAAGCAGTGAGGTGGCCAAGTTTGCAGATGACACAAAACTTTTCCGTGTGGTAAAAACCAGAGAAGATTGTGAAGAGCTCCAGAAGGATCTCTCCAAACTGAGGGGATAGGCTACGAAATGGCAAATGCGTTTTAATGTAACCAAATGTAAAGTAATGCATATTGGAACAAAAAAATCAAAACTTCATCTATCAACTCATGGGCTCTGAGTTATCCGTGACAGATCAGGAAAGAGATCTTGGTGTGTTGGTGGACAGCTCCATGAAGGTGTCTACCCAATGTATGGCAGCGGTGAAGAAGGCCAATTCCATGCTAGGAATTATCAAAAAGGGGATTGAAAATAAAACAGCCAACATTATAATGCCATTATACAAAACAATAGTAAGGCCCCACCTGGAGTATTGTGTACAATTCTGGTCACCGCATCTCGAGAAAGACATAGTGGAACTGGAAAAGGTGCAGAAGACAGTGACCAAAATGATTACTGGGCTGGGGCACCTCCCTTATGAGGAAAGGCTAAAACATTTGGGGCTCTTTAGTCTGGAAAAAAGGTGCCTGAGGGGGGATATGGTTGAGACGTACAAATAATGCAGGGCATGAGTCAAGTGGATAGAGGGAAGCTCTTCTCCCTCTCACAAAATACCAGAACTAGGGGACATGCACTCAAATTGAGGGCTGGGAGAGTAAGAACAGACAAAAGAAAATATTTTTTCACCCAGCGCATTGTTAGTCTATGGAACTCCCTGCCACAGGATGTGGTGATGGCATCTGGCCTGGATGCCTTCAAAAGGGGATTGGACAGATTCCTGGAGGAAAAGTCCATCACAGGTTACAAACCATGATGGAGATGTGTAATCTCCAGGCTTAAAACCAGGGTACTTCAAGGGCCAGATGCAGGGGAGTGGTATCAGGAGACAGATATCTAGTCTCATGCGCTCCCAAACGCATCTGGTGGGGCCACTGTGAGATACAGGAAGCTGGACTAGATGGGCCTTTGGCCTGATCCAGCATGGCTCTTCTTATGTTATGTAAGACACAATATCCTACCTTCATCAACTGGTGGTTTTATTGAAGAACTGAATAGTGAATTGAATATGTCTCATCTTCATCAACTGGTGGTTTTATTGAAGAATTGAATTGAATCAAAAGAAGCTGGGGAAAAGCTTGTGTGTTCCTGGAACCATGCATGGAACACTAGCAGAGCAGTTACGTAATTAAGCAGCACCTTATCTCTTTTCTTTTCTTTCAGTTCAAGACTGGAGAATCTGTGGTTCTCCGAGCATCATGGCTTACTCGTGGGCAGACTTGCTGAAGCTCATACGATTTGAGATCAACAATATCTGGAGAACCGCATTCTGGGGAGCCCTTCACCAGTCATCTAACCCTAGCATGACTTTTAGCCCATGGCAGCCAAGGGCACCCAATCGCAGCAGCACACAAAGGCTAAGCACACAACCAATTCCTGTGGTAAGCAAACTTAGGGAGCTTAGTGGTGACTCCAAACCTCAAAATGGCCTGTTTTCTACTTTTGTGCAAATAATAATAAAAATATGTTATTGGCACTAGATATTATCAGAAAATAATTATGAAGTGCATGTGATCAATGTCACAAATCTAAGAAAGTTTGTCACATCATAGACAGATGCGTCAAACTAGCATCGATGGAATACATGTGCATGGAGGCACATTTTCCAAATCTAGTCTGCCGTTACAATTCATCTGTTACTTTAGTGAAGTGACAGTCCAACTCAAAATGAAACTGTTATGAAGTTTTTGCTTATCACATTCTTCCTGTCTGAACTTACTAAGGGGCAAGATTATTTAACAATACATAATCAGACAAACAAACAACCCCCTGCATGATTTTACGAAATTCGCACAGCCAGCAGAATAAACGTCTACACTTGCAGTCAAGGGGGATGGCTTTCTGATGCATGACTGTGGAAGAACCTCAGCGAATGCAGGATCTGGATGTTCTCAAAGTCTAGGGAACTTTGGCATCTGGCAGTTTGGAATGGCAGAACAAGGGGCCGAATGCCAATGCAGAGGCTGTTCCATTATCACCTCTGACAAGCCAGCTGGGAAGCAATTACAGCAACTAAGCATAAGGTAAAAGCAGCTCTGACATCTGATCCCAAACTATTTTTAGCTCTATTATAAGTAGCTATATGAATATGAGAGCTATGAAAATGAGAGAGAAAACAGGTTTTGGCAACGTTTGCCTCTGTTTACCATCTTTTCCTCCTTGGGAAGATATCACTATGTTGCTATAGCAATCTTAGATCTCAGGTTCACCCTGGTAAGTTTTCTCCTCCCTTCATGGGGTGGCATAATTTAGTGTCTCTATGACTTAATTTTTTTTTTTGCTCTAAGAGGTATATGTAAATGATTTGAGTCACCACTTAAACTTTCTTGAAACAAACTCCTGCTGGCTGCACAGACACTTGCACACATGCCACAGTTTCCGCCAATGAACCCAATGAGAAACAGGATGCTTTAATGGGGCATCTGAATAGATCCTACCACCCAACTAGTCCCTGCCAGTGTGACACTTTGGGCAAGGGAGGTGGACATAGATTGGTCCCTTTCTTGAGTCCAGTTCCATGAAGGGTATTGGGGACAGGGATTTTGCTGTGGTGGTAAATCCACTTTCGGTTTTACTCAAACTTCTGCCAACAATATCCAGATGCTGAACCCTATCCTTGTATAGCTCAAACTAAAGCATGGTGTGCATTCACGGGTCCCCTCCTCTGCCCAAAAAGGACACAAAAACCCAGAACCACCAGCTTCAACGTGCTTTTGAGTGGTGCACAACCTACCAGCCCTGGTCTCAGCTGGAGGTGCTGAAGCCAGAGGAAGGAAGCAAACAGCAATTGAAGAAATGACAGTAGTGCCTTTGGGGGGAGTCAGTAACCCTCATATCTTGACCAGGCGCTAGCATAATAACCCATCACTGTAGGGCACTGGCTGTTAAAGGCTTAGCATTGGCAGATTCTAGTCGAGCCTTGTGGTGCAGTGGTTAAACTGCTGTACTGCAGCTGTAACTGCTCTCACAATCTGGAGTTCAATCCCAAGTAGCAGGCTCATGGTTGCCTCAGCCTTCTATCCTTCCAAGGTCGGTAAAATGAGTACCCAGCTCACAGGGAGGGGAGATGTGCAGCCTGCATAAATAAATTGGAAACCACACAGAGAGTGCTTTAAGGATTATGGGGTGATATATAAGCAGAACACTTTGCTTTTTGCTTTGCTTTTAGTCTTACTAACAACAACCAGTAAAGACTGAGAAATTTGGGGTGGGGGGATGCTATTAATTATGACACACAAACCCAAGGACTGATGGGTTGGGAGGAGGGCTATTGCTTCTGTAACACTTTTAAGTACAGTTGGGTGTGGAGGACATGGTACCTGTGGTGCGTTCTGTTGGTCCACCTCACCATCTTGTGACCCACTCAGAAGTCAGGGTGCACTCTTCCTCTTTAGTTGTTCAACCCCTCCCAGGCAGGAGCACTAGCTTCTCTATCCTGTCTCTTCATCTGAGTGGAGGGAGGAGTGTGTGCTGGTGGTGAGTGGAGGATCCAGACAGGGAGATGAGGGAAGGTGCCACATGTAGGAATTGGCACAGACCTCTGAACTGAGATTGATGTCATCTCTGCTTTTAAGTTCAATGGTGCTATTTGCTTATTATCAATGAATCTTGCAAACATAATTTCACAAAATAAGTCTCTTCTTCTTTCCATTCATATACCAGACAACACAAACAATGATAACGACAAAACGCTACAACGTGTGCACCCAAGCCCTTAGCAACAGCAACAATACAGACCTTGCTTGTAGAATTTGCAAAGTTCAAGCGTCCCTTTGATTTCAAAGTCAGACAAAAATCCAAGATATTTTCCTCAGCTGCACTGGGTATCCAGAACACAGAAGACTCTTCAAAAAAAACCCAAAATAAAATGTCAAAATAATTGTATGCAGTTCTTAAATAATTTCATGGCTCTAGAATGCATGGGGAATATGGCAGAGCTAGCCTTGTCTGCTGCTCCAGCACTTGGGGATGGTGGCACTCACAAGCACATTTGGAGGTGGTTTTGGATTAGGCAGTTGGTTCAAGTCCGGATCTTTTCCTGGGAGGCGCCATGAGGAATCCATATAAGCAGCCAACTCACCAATCTTAAAAAAACATCAGACTGTGAAGCTACTACATCTCTAGTTCTTTAATGGCTTAAACAAAATGGAGGTTTCACATCTAGCCACTCATTCCTACTCTAATTAGGAGGTGTTCACAATTTGAAAGTAAATGGAATTGGCATTTAAAAAAAGAAAGACTCTAGTGTGGTAGGGGGCACAAAGTCTAACTTGTGCAGGTTGGCACATTGACTTTCTTAAATTAGTCACAAATGCTTCGACGTAGAATCACATTCAATTAGCATTTGTCCCTGACCCTGAGAAAAATGCCTTATTCTCTCCTATGTTCACTCTGTGGAAAGTATGCCACATTTTAGAATATAATGAGCAGGTAATGTTAGCACCGTGAATCCCAACATAGATCTGCAAGATGTAGGAAACCTCTTCCAGTGTTAGTAGGGCCACAGCCGAGAGGCAAAACAGGGTCAGCTCTTTCAGCACTCCCCAATCTGAACTGTGTCACAGAGCCGCTAACACTGCTCCAGATTCTCCATTGGCACAGCTGTATAAGAACACTTAGAACCTCAATGGATCCTAATCTTGCCAGCTGCGTGCTGAACTGGTAAATGCAATACTGCCCTCTGTCGGTCTCCAGTAGTGGCACAGCTGTGCAAGTCAGCATTTCCTTGTTCTGGCAAGGCTGGCCCTTGCCTTGACATGATACACTTGGCTGCACATGCTAGAACCCATGGCACCTTAGCCCAACTGCCATAAGTCTTCAAATGATGTTTCCATGTTGTATCCAGAGAATTTCAGAGACAGTGGACTAATTCACAAAGCCATGATCTTTAGCTGAGGTTGAGTAGGCAACAGTTTATAAATAGAGTTGCCATTTACATGTAAAGGCATATATACTTAAAATATTTATGTTGTGCTACATCCCTGTTCAGTGCTTTGCTCCAAGTTACATCTCCTCCTGTCCGCAGCAGTCGCTATTCCACTGAGCACAGTCTTCTTTTGCCTGGGTTTCAAAGGCCCCTAGAGCTTCAATGTAATTAATCAAAAAATGAATGCATTACTCTTTTGGGGCTAATCACTTCCTAGTAGGTTCACTCCATTTAAAGCCACTAGAGATGGGCACGACTCAAAAAAATGGTGTTTCATTTGTCATTTGTCATTTAGGGGGTCCATTTCGGTTCGTTTGTTTTTCGTGAATTTTTGCAAAAAATTTCATTTTCGTTTCATTACGTAACGAAATGAAAAATGAAACCGAAAATGAAAAATTGCTGTTTCGTTAGCATTCATTACAGTTCAATGTATTTGCCACAACGAAAACAAAACGCACGACAAAATTTCTGGTGTTTCGGTTCGTTTCGTTTCATTTTGGAGACAAAATTCATTTTTCGTTTCATTACGTAATGAAATGAAAAAACGAAAATGAAAATGAAAAATTGCTCGTTTCGTGCCCATCTCTAAAAGCCACTGTGTAAGCAGGCTTGCTCACTGAAGGGGCCATTATCCAATGTAAACCACAGTGATCTCTGCATATGAGTGGGCTTCTAGGTCCCAATTAGAGTAACAGGCAAACAAAAAAAATTTATTTAAAATCAGAAACTTGCTAAGACCAGATATGGTCAAGTCTTCAAAACTGGAAAAACCAGATATTTTAGAATGTGTCTAGAATGTTTCTTAGCTCTTTAAGGTACAAAGCAAAAACATATGAAAAATATTATCTGTTCCCTAGATAGCTACCCAGTTTTGACACAAAGTGTACCTCATTACAGATGCAATGGCAAGTTTTCAAGTAAGGACTTATATTTTCAGCCATCCTTTTTTTAATGCACCTCAGAAATTGTCAATTGGTCCAGTTTAGTGAACACCACCTAGTTTCCACCTTCTCCTTCTTAATGTTCTAGTCTAGTTGCCTTTTTTAAATGCAAGGCAAGGTACAGGCTCCGCTTCCCATTATGCTTGTCACCTTTTCACCTCTAAGCTTAGGTCCTATCTGAGAAGCAGCAAAAGCTCTATTTTAAATGTAGCATAATGTGTGTATTGAGTATCCTGAGATGATTAGCATTAGGGGAGGACCCTCGGAAGATTGGGCGGTATATAAATGTAACAATAAATAAATAAATGAAGGAAAATGCATGGTTAATGGTCAGTATTAATGACAACACTCGGTATGCCAGGCATCTGGAGCTGATTAGGTCACATAGGTAACATTTGTTATCCATGACTTGAACTCTGCTGCCTCATCTCCAGGTTCTGTAACTAGATGCCTGTAACTTCACAAGTTCTTAGAATCATAGAATCATAGAATCATAGAGTTGGAAGAGACCTCAAGGGCCATCTCGTCCAACCCCCTGCCGTGCAGGAACCCCCATCACAGTATTTCAGACAGATGGCCATCCAGCCTCTGCTTAAAAACCTCCAAAGAAGGAGACTCCGCCACCCTTTGTGGCAACATATTCCACTGCAAACAGCTCTAATTGACATGAAGTTCTTCCTGATGTTCTAATGGAATCTCTTTTCCTGTAGTTTGAAACCATTTCCCCGAGTCCTAGTCTCTGAAGCCATTCTTTATGGGTTTAGATCCAACATTATTTCTTTTGTCTAAATTACATTTGTTAACTCAGCATTCTTTTATGAATGTTGTCCGGATCATCTTGTGCTTGCTGTCTTCCTTATTTATTCTTCCAAACACTCACTTGTGAATCCTTAAGTTTTTTCCAGTGCCTTTCATATTTAAGAAGATGCTATATTGGTTTTTAAAATATTCTAAAATGTCTTTAATGTATTGTATTTATTGTATTTACATGTTTTATTGTTCTAATTTTATTGTAATTTTGATGTTTTAATTGTCTATTTTGATTGTGAGCCACCCAGAGACCTTTGGGTAGTGGGCAGCATACAAGCTAAATAAATAAATAAATAAATAAATAAATAAATAAATAAATAAAAGATTTCTATAAATACTCACCAACCTTGCCCAATAAGAGCTAGGAAATATCCATGGCACATTAACCAGAAATGGACCAAGTGCCAACCTCCAAATCTCAGGTTCAAATGTTGAATGCTGGCCATTGGGTTTATAAATTTCATGTAAACACAATTAATTGCAAAATGGTTTCCCATTTAATGCCAACAAATTAACTTTAACACTGTTCCCTAGCTCTGCCTAAAACATTCACAGCTGACATGGTTAAAACAAAGAGAATGAATTATTAGTTAGCATTTAGTGTTGATTCAATCCCAAAGGAGATCCATTTAATCAGTGGGACTAACATAAATATTGACTTCCCAAAATTGATTAATTTAGTGAACTTACTTAAGTAATGGCTAGATTTTCCACATTAAATTAACTGTCTCCAAATCCATCTACCTTCCCACCACCATCAGAAAACTAAATAAGGCCATTAAAAAAAAGCTTGGATAGTCCTGTTATATTTATTAAAAAATAGTCCTGGCCAAGATGTGGAGAGAAAAAAGAAAAAGAAAAGCCCTGAAGTCATTTTGAAAAGTAACCCTTTGATTTGTTAAAGAGCTGTGAAATCAAGTACAAAGGAATGAAGTCTGTCATATTTCGACACACCACCCACACATATCTGTACATGACGTCAGAGTGCCCATTTACCTTCCCAGCTTCAGTGAGAATATTTCCCACCCCAACTATTCTGATTGAGCACTTGGACAGAAAATCATTTATTGCTGTGGGAAGGACACCCTGGTGACATTCTGTTTTAATAAAATTCAGTTTATTGATCTGTTGTAGGTTGGAAAACCTGTGCATCCCCATTGCTGCATGTTGTTGCAGCTGAAGGGTGGCGAACAAGGGCAACACACACACACACACACACACACACACACACACACACACACACACACACAC
>JAHTLZ010000237.1:6724380-6734384 GCA_023846285.1 Phrynocephalus versicolor | reverse complement strand
TGAAAAAAGAGGTGCGTAGCTTGGGGGTGCTCCTGGACTCATCCTTGAGCCTAGATTTCCAGGTCACAGCTGTGACCAGGAGTGAATTTGCAAAATTAAAACTAGTATGCCAGTTATGCCCGTTTCTTGAGAAACCTGCTTGGGCCACTGTGACACAATCCCTAGTGACCTCCCGGCTGGACTACTGTAATGTGCTCTATGTGGGGCTACCAATGGGAAGTCTCAGGAAACTTCAATGGGTCCAAAATGCAGTGGCCAGATATTACATTACACCACCAATAAAGCAGCTCCACTAACTGCCAATCAGCTATCAGGCACAATTCAAAGTGCTGGTTTTAACCTACAAAGCATAAAATGGCCTGGGTCCAATCTACCTCAAAGATCGAATCTCGCAGTATGAACCAGCTTGGGTGCTAAGATCATCAGGAGAGGCCTTTCCATCCACCACCTTCACAGGTGCATCTCATAAGAACAGATGAAAGGGTCTTCTCTTCTGCTGCTCCCAGACTTTGGAACTCCCTCCCACTGAAGGCCAGGACTGCCCCGTCTCTGCTGTCTTTCTGGAAGCAAGCAAAGACCTTCATTTCCAGACAAGCTTTCCCTGAATGATGGACTACCTACTATGAGATTTTTATATGACCATGCATGATTGCACTGATTGATTTAATATGAAGACAATATTTATTTATTTATTAAATTTATTTACCACTCCATCTAGCTACACGGATTCTCTGGGCAGCTTACAAAACTGAACAGAAATCAAACCCATAAACAATACAATACAAAAGCACAAATAATAATAACTAATAAAAATATATAGCAAAAACATTGAACAGGAGCAAGATGGGCAACAGATAAAAACAAAATAAAATACGTGATAGCAATCATTAGTAGAAGAGATCAATATCTAGGGAAAGCCTTTTTAAATAGCCATGCCATTAGATGTTTGTTAAAGACTGGGAGGGAAGATGCCAGACAAATCTCAGGAGGAAGTTGGTTCCAGAGCCAATGGGCCGGCACTAAGAAAGCCTGATTTCTCGTCAAAGATTTATGGGCCTCCTTCAGTGATGGCACTTTCAAATGCCCTGCCTGAGATGATAGGGTGTAATGGGCGGAATTTGCGGCAGGAGCCATTCTGCCAGATAGCAAGGTCCTAAATAGAGATGGGCACAACTTAGCGGTATTCCCGTTTCCATTTCTGTTACTCGTTTCCATTACTCAACAGAAACGGTAACGGGAATTACTCCGCCAGAACTCAAACTCGAACCGACGAACGAATAATTTGGTCTGATTTGTCGTGGTCGTTCCTGGCATCGCGCAATCGTGCGATGCCAAGAGGCACAGAAAAAAAGTTTTTAAAAGTTAAAAAAAAACCCGATTCCCGGCCCTAAAAGCAGGCGAAAACTGTCTGAGGGCACCTACCAGGCCAGAAGGGTGTTTTATTTGGGGGGGGGTTTCCCCGCCCCCCCTCTCCTTGGCTATTGCTACTGCTGCGCTGCTGATACCAGGCTGGGAGGGCGCATCCATTTGCCATGCAGTGCGGGGGGATCCAAAATGGCGACCGCAATATTTTTTTTGAAATCGTTGCCCAAAACCCCACCAAAGCACCACAGAAACATGCGAAAATTAGCTATTTTAAATGCTTGATTTTTTACAGTAGCAGCAGTGGGTTTTTCATGGAAAAAAAGTCTCCGTTGATTTTATTTTATTTTATTTTATTCTATTTTTTTACACCTGCACATTCGCAATGATGGGCTCGCCCATGGGAGTGGACCATGCAAATTTTCCACCAATCGCATGGCCACTTGGCCAGGTTGACCACAGAGACTTCTGGGATGTGCCAATCGGGCATAAACAGCCCACTAATCGTAGCCCAAACCCGAACCCTAAGCCTAAGCCTAACCCATACGCCAGTACACTGTCCTTCTAAGTGGGTCAGAGAGGCACCCAGAGGTGCACCCCAATACTCACCCTAACCTCACCCATAACTAGCCTAACCCTAGCCCTTGCGCTAACCCATCTTAACCCTAAGCCAGATCTACTTGCATTGCACTACATGCAAGTACGTGAGATGCAGCAGGTGCAAAGAGTCTGCCAGTCCGTCACTTGTGGCTCTGGCTGACTCCTGCAGCTGCCTCCAGGAGCCCGCTACCCCCCCAAACCAGTACTAACGACAACGAAAAAATGAAAAAACGAACTGACTATTTTTGCGAATTTTCGCGAAAAACGGAAACGAGCCGAAACGGGCTGCCTCCGACACACGACAACTCGAAAACGTCATTTTCCCTAGTCGTGCCCATCTCTAGCCCTAAAATGTTTAGGGCTTTGTACGTCATCATTAAGTCCTTGAAATCAATGTGGAAGCGAATCAGCAGCCAATGCCGCACAGCCATTGTGGGGATTATATGTTATATGTTGATGTTTCCTTAACCCTGTAACTACTATAGCCACAGAATTCTGCACTAGCTGGAGCCGATGCACTAATCTACAAGGCAGCCCCTCGTAGAGAGCATTGCGGTAGTCTAATCTCAAGACTATGAGTGCCTGGACCAGAATAGTGAGAGCACCAGGGTTCAGGAAGGTGCACAGCTAAGTGATCCGCCTAAGATGAAAATGAGCGTCATGGACCACTGATGCTACCTAGGCTTCCATGGAAAGCAGGTGTTAAGGGATGAAATAGCATCCACTGCAGATGGAAAAAAAGAGATATAGAGCTGTGTGTCATCAGCATATTGATGACATGAGACCCCATACTATTTCATAGTGTTTTCCATGTTAGTTTCCACCCCTCATAATGTTTTTTTCTTTTTGCGTGCTCTTTGTAGCTGTAATGTTACCTTTTAAATGTTCTAAGATGCCTCTTCTAATTCCCTGTTCTTAAAATGAATATGTCTTAAATTCCCAGAGTTCCCATTGGGCAAACTGGTTGCGGTATAGAAATATAAAAATATAAGAATAAATAAATAAAAATGTGATGGTCTGCATATTATCCCCCATAATTGTAAGCCACCTTGGGTCCTTTTCCAAGGAAAAAAGTGGGGTAAAAATATTCAAAATAAAATAAAACAGAGGCACCAAAATTGCAGTGTAGTTTCTTTGGACTCTTGGCTGTAATTCCCCCAAATTTGGAGAGGTTTGGGGTTCAGAGGGATGAGTTATTAAACTCCAAAGGGGGTTCCCCAAGAAGAAAAACATTTCTAATTGAATCAGGAAGCCACTATAAGCTCCCCTCCCTGAGTTCAGGGGGGGGGTTATTAAACTGCAAAGAGGGTTTCCCTAACTAATTGCAAAATTGTTGTACAGTGCACATCGGCAATATAGGGTGTTAAGCAATGGGAAGTAATAAACTGACCTACTGCCAGAGCAGCACATACACAGCACTTTTCCAGGGGGGGCTCTTTGCAGTTGAATAACTCACCCCCCTGAACCCCAAACCACTCCAAATTTTGAGGGCTTACAGGAAAGAGCTTGAGGATGGTCCCCCATTTCGTTTCCCAAACAAAAAAAAAGCAGTTTGGTACGAAATGATTTCTATTGTTTCATTTCATGACGAAACAATTTGTTACGTAACGATACAATGAAACAGCATTTCGTTTTTTGTTTGCTGCCCTTCTCTAATCTAGAGCCAGGAAATACTTTCTGCTTTGCCTGCTAGGACCCCTCTCATACCAAGAATTTGCACCCTTTACACCTGATCAGATTCCTTTTAAATGGAATTGATGCACATATAATGAAAGTGGAAGCTTTAGTTGCATGTATAGTGTAGTTTTTTGATAGAGATGCAATAGATTGGAAAGGTGATCCCTTCTTTTCCTCGTGTATTCCAAATACAGTATATGGCAGAAGGCTGCTACAATTTAGTTCCCCCCCTCTTCTGTTGGATATAATGAAGACTTAAAATACATGATCTATTTAGAGGAATGGCTTAATTCTTCCATATGTGGTGCCAATTTTACCTTTGTCTGTTTCAACCCATTTTTACTGCTTGTGATTATAAGAAATTGACCACCCAGGATCCTGTTACTTACAATTACTGGTGCAAACTCCAATAACACAACTTTCAGTGGCAAATTTCATTAATCATTTTCCATTCACTTCTCCCACAGCCAACATGTGAAATGGATCATGATGGGGAAATTAAGTGCCAAATTCCAACTGTTGTGCTGCTGGAGTTAACAGGGACAGAGATATGCAATAGGATTCCAGGCACTGTATCTGATATGATGATACCAATAAATTATGTACATAGTTTAGTAATTCATCTAATAATAACTGGTGGTGTCAGAAGCTCCCAGATACGAGGAGGAGACAAACAAATGGCCACTACTGCACCCCCGCCAAATGGAAATCTAGGGTAACTCCACCCCACCAGATAGCCATGCTTCCATCACTCCTTTACTTCCAGTGAGTCAAGGGACACCCCCCCAAGACTCTGAAAAAATATCTCTAAAAATTAAAAGAATTGGGGGGGGGGCAAGCCAGTTACTCTGTTCTGTGAGCCTAAAGTTATGTGGGGATGGTACTTAACACCAGTAAAACTACATGCAATAAATTAGGAGGTAATACCCTTGTTTTGTAGGTATAAGGAAAAAGGAACCTATTATCATATGTGGTGGTCTGCCGCTTGCCTTCTAACCCACCCAGGCTGGGCGAAGATCAATTGGTCCCTGCTCTGATGGATCTTCATCCAGCCCAGAGGTAAGCAGAGGTGGTGGATCACCGCCGCCGCTGCTTACCTTGGTTCAGGGAAGAGGAGGTGGTAGAGATTTCTATCCTGCCTTCCCTTCCCTCTAGCACACACAGATTGGATGCTCCGGGGAAGGAAAAGCAGGATAGAAGCTGCCTCCTCCTCCTCCTCCTCCTCCTCCTCCTCCTCCTCCTCCTCTTCACCCAAGTCTCAACGCAGAGACACAGGCGAAGAAGAGGTGGCTGTCACGGCAACGGAAGGCTCCTCCATGCAGCCCAGACAGACACCTGATTTGGACAGCTCTGAGCTGTCCAAATCAGCTGTCAGCTGCTGGGGGGGGGGGGGAGAGAGCCTTCCACTGTCCCTTGATTGAGGGGGGGTTAGACAGCCTTCCCATAGGAATGCATTGAAAATCCATTAATCCCTTCCCTCTGAAATGGATTAATTGAATTTCAATGCATTCCTATGGGAAACTGTGTGCCTCGTAAGACAATTTTTGTAAGACAAATTGGAATAGGAATCTTTATTGTCATTGCCCCCTTGCAGGAACAACGAAATTTTGTGGTTGCTATATAAAACTCATTTAAAACATTTCACATAGATTTAAAAACAGGTACAACACATAATATGACATATAAAATGACTAAAATATGACATATAAAATAAGCTGACTTCAAAGTCCAGGATTTCCGTTTAAGGCCAATATTGCTCTAAAAAAGAAGCTATTTTTGAGACTGTTTGTTCTTGCCCTCAGTACTCTATATCTCCGTCCCGATGGCAGCAACTCAAAGACGCGATGACCAGGATGTGATGGATCTCTTAATATATCTAATGCTTTACAGTGGCACCTGGTAGTATAAATTTGTTCTAGGGTGGGGAGTGAACAGCCCACAATACTCTCTGCAATTCTTATGATTCTGTGCAACACTGTCTTATCCTGGTGGGTACAACTTCCATACCACACACATAACCCGTAAGTAAGCACACTCTCAATTGCACAATGATAGAAGGCCAGCAGCAGCTTTTGTGGAAGATGGTTTTTCCTTAAAGTTCTCAAGAAAAATAGCCTCTGCTGAGCCTTCTTTGCAAGCCCCTTTGTGTTGACACTCCAGGACAGATCCTCCTGTAACTCAATGCCCAAAAATCTAAAACCTGTAACCCTCTCCACACCAGTCCCATCAATCACCAGTGGTTGAATATCAGTTTTCTGCCTCCTAAAGTCTACCACAAGCTCCTTTGTTTTCTTTATATTTAGGTGCAAGTTATTTATTCTGCACCACTTGGTCAACCTCTCCACTTCATCTCTGTAAGCCATCTCACTCTCCTTGCCAGAGATGAGCCCAATCACAGTTGTGTCATCTGCAAACTTAATGATCCTATTGCTAGGATAGGCAGAGACACAATCAAATGTGTAAAGAATATAAAGGAGTGGGCTAAGTACACACCCCTGTGGTGTTCCAATGTTGGTACTAAGAGTATTAGAGGTGTAAGGGCCCAACCGGACCCTCTGAGAACGTTCTGACAGAAAATCCAAGATCCACCCACAAAGTGATGGTGGAAGCCCTAGACCTTACAGTTTAGAGATCAAACGTCGTGGAAGAATGGTGTTAAAAGCCGAGCTAAAATCCACAAAGAGCAATCTAGCATAGCCCCCCCTGCTCCAGATGTTCATAAACAGAATGAAGAGCACACGCCAAAGCATCCTCTGTTGATCTCTTCTTTTTATAGGCGAATTGGAATGTGTCCAGTCCCTCTGGTAAACAGGCAATAACATAGTTCCGTACCAACTTTTCAATGCACTTCATGATTACAGGTGTAAGTGCTACTGGACGAAAGTCATTCAAGTTTTCTGGATTTGGTTTTTTTGGACTCATAGAATGAATTAAATTCATCTTACGAGGCACTACTCTATATTGAAGATAGTCCTTGCCACTTGCTGTAGTGTAATTGTTCATTTAAAACATATTTGACTTAAACATGAGCCCCAGTGAATTTAAAGGAACTTACCCCCAAGTAAGAAATTATAGAACTGCAGTCTTAGTTGCTCATTTATTTCCAAAATCCTGTTGGGTAAGTTCTTCCTGCCCAATGAGAGTCCTATCATTGTCACTTACAAACTGCAGCTAATTCCAGGCTTCCTTTCTCAGTTTCAGGGAGCATTCTGTATTGTCCCACCATATGTGAGTGTATGCACTCCAAAATCAGAAAAAGACATCTTTAATCAGTGGTAACCTGTCACTGACTGTGGTATCATTCCAGTTGCACAGCTAGAGTTGCCCAACAGGAATTTAGCTGAACTTTTTATGAGGAGCAACCACGGACGGGATCAGACGTACGTGGTGTGCTGTCTGCTTCTTCGAATCACCAGGACAATCCTGGGATGGGGACACCCTTGCAAAGGACAGAAATGAAATGAGTGTGTGAGCTGTACAGTCAAAGGTGGAACAGTGATGGAAAGCTTCCTCTTGATAGAGGAAGGAGGTGGAGCATAGGTGGACACTGACTGGAGGGAAGACGGCTGGTGGGAATCTGAGGGAGAAGCTAGTGTGTGACTCAGATGGAGAGGAGTGGTGGGTAGAGATGGGCATGACTCAGAAAAAAAATTTCGTTTTCGTTTTCGTTTTCGGTTAGGGTCCATTTCGTTTCGTTTCCGTTTTCGTGAGCTAATTTTCAAAATTTTTCGTTTTCGTTTCGTTACGTAACGAAAACAAAAACCAAAAACGAAAACGAAAAATTTTTCGTTTCTCCCCATTTAGCTCCATTGAGTGCTTTTCCAGTAACGAAAAACGAAAACTGGCTCAAAATTAGTCGTTTCGTTTCCGTATTCGGTCCATTTTTGAACCGTTTTTCGTTTTCGTTTTGTTACGTAACGAAAACGAAAAAACAAAATGAAAACAAAAATACCGCTAAGTCGTGCCCATCTCTAGTGGTGGGTCTTCATATTTCAGAACAGTAAGCGCCCATAGAAGATTATTAAGACCAGCGAGGGGGTGGAGGCTCAATCTGTGGACCCATTGGCAAAGTGGATGTGTCACCCATGCTGTGGAAGGCTGTGTCAGGGACATGGGACAAGCCTGAGGAAACCCACCAATTGAGAGAGGTTTGGGGTCTTCCCTTATCCCCAGAAGGAATAAGCACCAATGTGTTATAATGGAACAATCTGTTTATTGTTGAGGAGTTAAACAAACTCTTGTCGTATGTTAAGTAACCTTTTCCCCTGTTGGAAATAATTTCAATAAAAGTTCCTGGAAAGATTCACTGTAACCATTATTGGAGGATCCTCTGGGAGAGGAATCACAATTTGTGAGAACTGAACCCATTCACAGTCTGGTAATTTGTGATAGTCTATTCTTTCTTTCCTTCATGAAAATCCACGCATCACCCGGAAAATTACAATATCTTGTATATAAAGTGAAGAATATCTCATCAAAACAGACCTAAAATAAGAAAGATAGACTATCACAAATTAACAGACATAAAAAGTTATTTTCATTAATCATCTGCTGGAGGTTGGCAGTTAAAAGTCCATACCAGGGGTATCAGGACAACGGTCCAAAGCTGGTGTGCCACCACTGTGGAGTCCCCTTTCTCTAATAATCTAATCCAATTGATTTTAAAGGAACTGAATGCCTTTTCCATTGACCACAAGGTGCTTTTTTTGAACCCAGTCAATTCAGTTCTTACTAGCCATGACTCCAGAGGATGGTGAGACTTGTAGTCCAGCACACACACACACACACACACACACACACACACAATGCACATTTTGGAGGTGCTCCCACATTGCTTGCAAATTACAATAGAGATGACTTGGTTGCATGGTTAAAATTCCGTGACGGAGGACCCTGTTGGTTTCTTCTAGCATGCCGTGAGTCCTCTTGACCTCCCTAGGAACAGAAGAAAGCAAAGAGCAAAATCAATACTTCCAGAAGACGTTGACAAGCAAGCAAGCTGTCATCTCCTTCTGTAACCTTTCTTTGGCATCTGGGCAACATGCTTTCAGAAATATGCTGCATGTCCACATTTCACCCATCTAAGGAAATGCAAATAAATTGCCTCCAGAATGAAGTGACCCATATTATATTGCCATTATAATCCCCCACACAGGAAGACATTCTCAACCATATAACCCCGAGACAGACAATTCATGTGCATATATTTATGCAAAACATAGGTTGACACAGTTCTCATGCTCTCTGATTGCAAAGGCGTTCATTTTCCTAACTTCCCATCTCATTTTGAAGGTTGCCATAAAGAATCTTACAGGTGCACAGCTGTTCTATCCTTCAGTTGTTGGAACCAAACTACTAGCCAGCCATGATTATGAAGCCAGTCTATATTAGAGTTTAATTAAATGTGGAAGTACAATTAGCCTTAGATTACCATATTGTTTGTTTGCTTGCTTGTTTGTTTGTTTAAGATATTTCTGTCCCACCGTTCTCCCTGAAAAGACCCAAGGTGGCTTACATCATAAAATAATATTTAAAACATATTTATTTATTTATTTATTTATTTATTTATTTATTTATTTATTTATTTATTTTTACAACTTATATGCCGCCCACTACCCAAAGGTCTCTGGGGGGCTTACACTCAAATAATTAAAACAGTTAAAACATCAAATATCAATAAATAATTAAAACAATAATAAAAACCTTACACAAAAATCATTACACTAAAATTGCCATCAGTGGACCCACAGCCTATATTGTACCAATTAAAAAACATACATTATAAATAAAATATTTTAAAATGGTACTAGGACCAATATTAAAACATATTTAACACAATAATTCATTTAAACCTCCTCTCAAACTACCAGTCACTAAGGAAAAGCCTGCCTGAAGAGAAAGGTCATCAGAGCTGGGGCCAGCCTAGCTTCCTATGAGAGGGAGCTCCAGAGATGGGGGTGGGGTAAGGGCAGCAATAGAGAAGGCCCTCTCCTGTGTCAGCACCAACAGCACCTGTGAGGGTGGTGGAACTGAGAGAAGGACCTCCCCTGATGATCTTAATGCCCAGGCAGGTTCAGAAAGGGAGATGCAGTCTTTTAGATAGCTTTATTAGGGCTTTATAAGGTAAAACCAGCACTTTGAATTGTGCCCGGAAACGGATCTGCAGCCAGTGGAGCTGCTGTAACACGGGAGTTATATGTTTCCTGTAGTCAGCCACAGCTAACAATCTGACTGCGGTATTTTGAACCCTTTGAAGTTTCCAAACACTTTTCAAAGGCACCCTCACGTAGAGCTTGTTATAGTTATCCTGCCAAGACGTAACTAGGGCTTGTATTACTGTGGCCAAGTCAGAGCTCTTTAAAAAA
>JAHTLZ010000237.1:6698863-6708920 GCA_023846285.1 Phrynocephalus versicolor | reverse complement strand
TGTGTGTGTGTGTGTGTGTGTGTGTGTGTGTGTGTGTGTGTGTGTGTTGTGTCGTTACAGTCATGACCGACTCTACATGACTCCATGTCCATGGAGCTTTCTTGGCAGGAGTACTGGAGTGGCTTGCCAGCACTGGTATTCCCTGGTGGTTGCCCATCCAAGTACTAATCAGGGCCGACCCTGCTTAGCTTCCGAAATCAAGCGAGATCGGATGTACTTAGGGCATCTAGGCATTATTCTGATCATGTAATGGAGAACAAAAAGGGCAGATTGCTGCAGACAACCATTCGAGATGAAATAAATGAGAAAAGAAGAAATACATTCTTTAAAACCAGCCTTGCTCACTTTGGACTCTTGGCTCCATCTACTCCAGTCCAGATCTGGCTCCAACTCCTAGTGACCTGTTCCATGGCCATTACCGGCAAGCAGCCTAGACTGGTTAGAGACTATCACTTTCTGTGGAGCAGTGGTTGCCAGGCACCAGACGCTCTGATGGAGACGGAAGGCAGCAGGAAGGTGACAATGACTTTTGCTTTACTCTTCCGTGGGCAGTCCAGGAAATCACGCCTGGACAAGCTCTTCATTTTCACCTTTCAAAAGACTGGATGTTCCTATGCTTTTGATAGCAGCATCAAATCCATCAACTTTATCCCCAGGATGGAGAGCATGGCTGAAATCCAACAGAAAGGTGCAACTAGACTAGGCCTATTGGATCAGTGAATATCTGGTGAGTCAGCTCCTTGATAAAGTATATATATATATATATATTCATTCAGTAAGGTAAAGGTTTTCCCCCACACGTGTGCTAGTCATGTCCAACCCTAGGGGCGGTGCTCATCTCCGTATTCAAGCCAAAGAGCCAGTGTTGTGCAAGTCCACGGCTATGTGGACGGCAAGGAAACACTGTTTTACCTTCCCGCTTTTTATTGCGGTACATATTTATTTACTTGCATTTACATGCTTTCGAACTGCTAGGTTGGCAGGAGCTGGGGTTAACAGTGGGAGCTCACTCCACTGCATGGCACCCAGGATTGGAACTGCTGAGCTGCCAACTTTGTAGTTGACAGTTTTTAGTGCTCTAGCTTGCTGAACCATCACTCTAGGTCTACTCTAGTTGCTGCTTACATTTTTCAAGTCACTGCTCTGAAGCAGAATTTTGTCACTTAAAGCAGTTATGAATAACATTTGTCTCAGAACAAAGTTTAGAAGAGTTGTTGATTTGGACTACAACTCCCATGGTGGCTGGGAAACAGCGGGTGAAAAAAAGCAGACTTTGTCTTACCTGCTGTTTCCAAGTGAAGCTCACTATTCAGAAGCTTGTCTGAGGGTCCAGACAGGCAGCACTTATGATCTCTTAGAGCCTTTTCACACAAACCCTAAGATCCGCTGACCACTTAAATTTGGACCAGAGATCTTGGGGGTTCATTGCTCTTCCTGTGTTCCCACCTCCTCCGCACTCCTGGCTGCTGTCTGCGTGAGGGGAGGGAGAAAAAAAGAAAGAAAAGAATGCCAGCTTACCTCCGTTCTGCCGGTCTCACTCTGTTCCCGGCAGCATTCAGATCTCTTAAAGGGGTGGGGGCAAAAAAACAAGAAACAGAAGCGAGGAGAGCCCGGCATGCGCATCAGGGATTTTCACCCCCGGAGAGCAGGTACCTGAAAAGTGCACTGGGACGCGCTTAGGTGGGCGTGGTCGCACTTAATTTTCTGTAAACTCCAGAGCTGGTGGGGGAACAATTTTAAGCTCCGGAGCTGGGAGTCATTTGCCGCGGAGTTTAGGGGTCATGTGAAAAGGCTCTTAGACCTCATCCCAATATATGAAAGGTGCTCTTTTAGTAAAATGCTGCCAGGTTAGCAGCAGACTACAACTTTTTGATTTCAAGGCAGGAAGATGAGACCAGGTGTAACAGAGCATTGTGAAGTCAGCCTGGGGCAGATTCCAGCCATGTCACAATGATGAAGCAAGCAAGATTGAGGTGGGATGTTTTATTTTTACTGGCCTTGTGCCACTGTTGCCAGGGGTTAGGCAACAAGGAGTTTCAGAAGTTAGGATAATGGCATTCCCTTTCCTGCTTTACTCTGACTGTCATGATCGGCCCAATGCTGGTATGCTCCTCCCAAAAAAAAGCCAAAAGGAGAGAGAGGGAGCCAATTGGTGCATGCATAAGCCCTATGAAATATTGGACCAGCCCAAAGGGGTGGGGTTAAGAAAGAGTAAGGCTGTGAGTAAAAGGTCTGAATCCGAAAGAGCAGAACTCAAGAGGCCACTGCTGTTGTTGCCACTTGAACTGCTAAGTAGAGATGGGCACAAAATGGAAGAATTCTGTTTCGTTTCATTTTCCGTTTCATTTGGGGGTTCAATTTTTTAGAAAAAATTTTTTAAAAAAATCTTTTTGTTTTTTAATTTTTTTTTTATTCGTTCCCCCCCCCCCCGATGGGTCCGATCAGGGGGAAAGGTGCTGGGTTTTTTTAATGTCTTGGAGCCACTGAGGCAGCCTCAGTGGCTCCAAGACATTGTTTTAAAAAAACTGCCTTTCCCCCTGATTGGGCACATCACGGGAGAAGCACAGGGTTTTAAAACTGTTTTTTAGCCACTGAAGCAAGTAACGGCTGCGGCCATTGATCCTTGGTTTGGTAGTGAAAAAAAGTTTTAAAAGACCATGCTTCCCCCCCTCCCCCCATTTGTGTTGGTGGGGAAGCGTTGGCTTTTTCAACTTTTTTTTTTCCCACCACCGAACTTAGTGTCGATGGTCATAGCCTCCACTCGCTTTGGTGACTAAAAAAAGTTTTAAAAACCCGCACTCTCCGATCAGGTGCATTGGGGGGAAGCGCAGGCTTTTAAACTTTTCTCTTTGACCAAGTGCTGATGGCAGCCATTGGTGCTTGGTTTGGTGGTGGGAGGGAAAGGTTTAAAAGCCCATGTCCCCCCCCCCACTTGGGCGCCAGGGAGACACGCCAGCGCAAGAGCCCCGAACTGGTGTCCCGACCATTTTCAGAGGGGTCCTGCTGAGCTGTCACTGCCTGGACCCCCTTAAAAATGTTCCAGTCAACACCAGGGGGATCCCCAAGTGGCGACTGCCTCCCCCCAAGCGCCGATCAGCTGGCTTTGGGGCCCTTCTGGCTGTCCCCCTAGCACCAATCAGCTGGCATGTGGGGCCCTGCCAGCTGCCCCCCCCCCCCTCTAGCTGATCAGCACCAGGGAGAGGGGCAGCCGGCATGCACCACTCATCAAAAAATAAAAAACCGAAAAAAATTGAATGGAATGAAAATTCTGTTTGATCCATTATTTTTTTTAAAGTACTTCTTTTTTGTTTCATTAGGAAATTAAACAAAAAAAGGGAAAAAATGAAAGAAAAAATGTTTCATGCCCATCTCTACTGCTAAGGCCTTTGCCAACTTGATATAATACTTGTGTTGGAGAGATGAATTTACATAGTGAATTCATGCCTGTGCGATTGAATTGCTATTTTATTCTAGGAGTCTGAAGATGCCGGGCGGAACTGATACCCAATCCAGTTGAGGAAAATGCCTTGGATTTATGTCTCAGTTTGAATTCAAGGGAACACTTGAACTTTGCATTTCTACAAGCAGCCTCTGTGTTGGTGCTGTTGCTGAGGTCTTGGGTGCACATATTGTTGCATTTTGTTCTTGTTATAATTGCTTGTGTTGGCTGTTATGTAACTATGAATAAGAAGAGAGAGACTCATTTTGTGAAATTGTTTTTTCAAGGTTGGTCAGTAGATATTTAAACAAACACATGACCCCATAGCACTTGAAAAGCACTTGGGTCCTTCACACCGTTTGGAACAAGATACACACAAAGGGAGCTGGTAAACACTAGTACCAGCCGAGAGAGGCTTGAGAAGACTAGCTGGGCTTTAAATCCATCTTATCCCCCAAAACAGAGGTAGGCACTTTGTGTCCCTGAGAGTTCCATACAAAGTTGTCAGTGGAGGCATTGCTCAGGCCCTTCCCTGCTTCCTCCGCCAGCCAACCACTCTGTCAAGGCAGTGAGACAGTAATTCTCCCTACACAGCCAATGAATGGTCAGCTGCCTGAGGAGGTGGGGAAGGGCAGACCAGGCCTGTGCCTGGATTGGTGCCCCACTGGAGCACAAGGACCTGGCAATGTGCAGTGATGGGTAAGTGGCCTAGCTGCCTGGGAGATGGGGTCCAAGCAGCACCTGCAGTGACACACTGACAGCTTCGTACAAAGCTATAAGATGGACAAAGTGCAGTGGTGTAGCTAGAGTGTGGAGCTCCCAGGGACAAAATCATTTTTGTGCTATTGTGCCCAACTGTGTCTCACCCAGCCAGCAAGGGTGGGGGGGTAGATCCTGGGAGAACAGTGGGGAAGAGGAAGAAGGGTATCTCCTTCTCGTGCCCTCTTTGTGGGTCTCCTTTCCAGTTAAGGGAGTGGATAGCTCCAAGCAGTTGATTTTTTTCAAGCATCACCTCCATAGCATGCTTCCCCCTCCTCCTTTCTCCCAGCTAAGGCTTGGCAACCATTAGCCTGGGGAAAGGAGGAAAGGGAAGCAGGCAATGGGGTTTTTTTCCAAGCAACACCTCTGTTGCACACTTCCCTCTCCTTCTTTCTCCGGGCTAACAATCGCCAAACCTTAGAAGGGTGAAAGGAGGACTGCTGGTGGGATAGCACATAGTTTCCTTTTGCTGCCCCCCTCCAGGCACCCCCAGATTGCTGCACACCCCAGGGCAAAAGCACTCTTCAACCCCTCCCTAGTTATGCCAATGCATATCATTTCCCCCCTCTTCCAGGGAGGCTACTGGCCCTGAAACCTTTCTCCCTTCCCAGTTAGAAAAGTGTATTTGTTTTGCTATTTGTTATTAGTTTTGTTACGAAAAGAAAAACAAAATGAAACAGAAATTTCCATTTCATTTGCTGCACTTTTGTTTTCCCATAGGAATGCACTGAAGCAATGCATTCCTATGGGAAAATGCTAGTGGTCCCCCCCCCCATGCACCCGATCAGCGCAAGGAAACCGTGGGCTCCCCTCAGCCAAAGCCACCACCGATCAGCTGGAGCACAGGGCTTTGGCAGGGAAAAATGCTTTTAAAGCCTGCTCTTTCCCCCACCTGATCGTGCCAAATCGGGTGGGGGATAAAAAAAATAAAAAACGCACCGACCCAGCCTGCAGGCTAGCTGGTCGGCACGAGATTTAACAAGTAAAAAAAGTAAAATAAAAAAATGCACTGACCCGACCCGCAGGCCAGCTGGTTGGAGTGAGATAAAAAAATAATTTAAAAAAAACTAGCTGACCCAGTCTGTGGACTAGCTGGTCAGCGCGAAATTTTTAAAAAATGAAATTGAAAAAATGAAAAATGAAACAAAAACCAAAATGAATTTTTTTAAAAAACAATTGTTTCCTTCTAAACGAGACAAAACAATAAAAAACAGAACAAAAATGAAACAAAACCCCATGTTGGCGTTTCATGCCCATCTCTACTGGCTTCATCTCCTTGCCACCCTTTCTCATTCTTGTCTGAAGAGCTGCCTGCCTGTCATGCACTGAATATGGGAAGAGAGACGGCAATGGGTGGAACACTACACATGTCTCTCTACTGCTGTTTCCCTATAGGGAAGCCCCACGAGATATGACACAGTGAAGCTCCTTAGCCTGGCACCAGCTCCAACTTGAAACACTGTAATTGAAACGTCCATCAGTAAAATTTCGCATATTGCCAAAAACACACACCATTCTGACACTTGTTCCTCCTTCTGTAAGATTTAATGTAAACAGCAGATTATTCAGTTCTGTTGGCAGCTTCCTTGACACATCATGTGCCACGTGAACCAAAACATTCTCTTCAGATCTGTTGTTTTGGTCTTTAAATAAATCTCCTCCTTCTAATTACTTCCAGCAATTATGGTAATAGGCAAGGATAAGGATCTAAAAAGGGATGGTGACGGGAACATATCAAGTTCGGTTTCTCAAAAAACAAAAAACCTGGAGGACACGTATGAAAATATGCACCTCTCAACCTGATGAAGACAGCTCAGGGGCAGCCTATGCCAGCCTTCCCCTGCAATTAATGTGACAGACCCAACACATGATGTAGGAATTCTGCCAACTTGGTAGAAAAGGGCAACAATTTTGATTAATTAGCCGGGAGGTACTTTTCCCTACAAAGTTAAGTGGGTTGCCAACCAAAGAAAAAAAGTTTTCTTGAAAAGCACCATTCGTTTAATGCAAGGTAGAGCAAATTCTGAGTAGACTGATGAAGACCTGCTCTATTTCTGCAATCATACCTCCCAATGTATCACACAACACAGGCAGAAGCCAAATATGAGATCCAGGAGAGACTGGAGGAGGGCAACAGATCTATTTCTTCAAGGGTCTCCTTGCTACAGCCAATGGCTATACGGGCTACAGCCTATCAATATCTGGTATGAAATATATATCTCATATTATACAGTATCGCACACCTCATTCTGCTGCTATATGTCTGAAGAAGTGCACATGTGCACGAAACATCACATTAAAATATGAAAGTGAGTCTTTAAGGTGCCACATGTTTGTGTCTTTTGTTTTGTTTTGTTTTGCTTTTCTTTAATTTTTGCCTGAAATTTTTGAAAGACTAACATGGCTACCCTCTCTGAAACTTTTTTTTAGAAGAGAGGTTGGGATCTAAGAAGAGTCCCGATGTCAAGGCAAGGAGGACTTGGGTCCTGGACCTAAATACTCCTGGATGAAGTTACTTCCTGTCTTTGACCATGGAATGAAAACAAAGCAATGTTATTCTGCTGGTGACTGGTAGATTGTTGGATTATTGTTGTTTTTCACCAGATTATTTAAATGGCTTTCGATTAACTTTACTGTTAACAATTTGAAACTCTGATTTATGTATTGACACATACCACACACATACAGACTTTCAGTAGCTGAACCCCTGTTGCCTAGAAGAAGTCCTGATTGGAGTAGGCCCATTTGAATCCATGGAACTTATGGAGGAGTTGACTCACCAGCTCCCAATTGCTTCAAATGGGCCTACTCTAGTTACAATTTAACTATACCAAGCAACAGGATTTCAGCCAATAAGTAGGTACAGGTAAAGAAGACAGCCTGTTGGAAAACACCTGTAATGGCCTCTTGGTGCTATGTAGTAAAAAAAAATTCACTTTTTTGAAAGTGCTTAGAAATCTTTGGTATTAACTAATAGTCTTATGGCTCTTCAATGTTTCAGTCTCTCTATACCACATGTGTTTGTCTTTAAAGAGCTACAGGGTTATTATTATTTTTAAAAAAATGCAATTAATTAGCATAGCTATTGCTTCGGAAATGCATGTTGTACCTGAGTTATTACTGAAATAAGCAAATCACTTTGAAATTAGGATGAAACTCATTAAGTTATTCATTGACTTCTTAGGGTTTACTGAAACCTGGGGCAGTTTCTCACATGTATTAACAAGTCAATGTTTTATTTTTATATTTATTTTGCTCCATTTCAGTACCTAAGTGGAAGGCACATGATGTATTCCTCTTAACCCTCATCTTAGGGAGACAGCTGGAGAGAACCATGTGTCTTCTTCCTTTAGTTCCGTTACCAAAGCACATCATGAAATGACTATGAAAAGCAAATAGTGCTTAAAACTCTCTGGGAAGTTTACAATTGTAATTATGCAGGTTGCACATTGCTGCTGCCGTGAATCAATGTCAAGCCAGCTACTTGAGCCTGGAATTGAACTCAGGTCGTGAGCAGAGTCTTCACTGCAGTTTAACTACTGTGCCAGGAGGCCCCTTCTGAATGTAGCTGCATGAAGAATGATATGCCTACGAAGGAGCTTCATAATCTCACACATGCCAGTTCTTTCCTTCATTCTGGACAGGCTTTGAACATGTATTTGTCTCCCATGGGCTGCTTTCACATTTACAAAATCATAGATAAATAGATAACCCAGAGTTCAGAGCAAAATATGTACCTTTTTCCACACATAAAACAATTTCAAGGTCATAGCAGTCTCATTTGCTATACATCTATCCCAAAGTAACAGCCATCACTGTGAAGCCAATTCTGCTGCTCATCATTTATTTGCTGTAAATATCTATATTCATGTCTTCCAGAACAAGGTCTTCACAAGATTTCTTTCCAGCAAAATAGAGAAAGGGAAGGGAAGGGAAGGGAAGGGAAGGGAAGGGAAGGGAAGCAAGGAAGGAAGGAAGGAAGACTATAAAACGAATCTAAACTTGAAATAGACTGTATATTATACTAGGTTCAAGTATAAGGAAGATTTAACAGTAAACAAATTTTATTGAAGCTTTAGCAAAGCCAGTAGTGTGTGGCTTTCCAGATGTGGTTGGACTACTGTTCCCATCATCCCTTCACCATAAGGGAGTAGTGGCAAACCTTCAGCACTCCAGATGTTTTGGACCACAACTCCCAGAATTCCAAGCCAGTATTGCTAATGACAAAGGACTGTGGGAGATGTGGTGCAAAACATCTGGAGTGCCGAAGGTTTCCTACCACTGCATAAGGTATAGTGGCTAGCAGTGACGGAACCTTGTTACATTGCAGAATGCCTATCCCAACTGGGGCTGCCCATGCTGCTCATTCTTCTCAGGCTGAACGGCTGAGGATGTTGACTGCAAGGGAGGGTCAGAAAGAGAGAACAAGGGGGTGGGCCTTCCCATCAGTTGTGCTCTGCCTCAGGAATGAGTTGCCAACTGGAATTCACTTGTCAAGAGTCAAACAAGTATTACAGTATATTAAAATAGTAATAAGATCAATATTAAAGCAAACTTAAAATGGATCAGTAGTAGTAATAATGCTATTACTACTAGTAGTAGTGCTACTAATACTACTAGTAGTGCTACTACTAGAAGTAGTGCTACTTGTAGTGGTGGTGCTACCATTGCTACTACAAATGGGGGGGATCAGTTCCTATGACAGATGATTTCCAAACTCAACCCATCCTTCTAGAACTGCATGAGCCAGCATTCTGCAAAGAATTTCTTTCTGCTGGCCTGCACATTCCAGCTTTTGATCTGTTGTTGTTTTTAACTATCCCAAAGATAAATGTGCCAGTCTGAATCAATCTGAATATGAGAAAAAGTAACAGCTTACATGGAGCCATCCCTCTCTGAGGGATGAGAAGGGCTAAAGCAGAAATAAGCCTGAGCGGAGCCCTAATCCATTCCAAATCATTGCCTTGGTAGTGATTTTTTTTTAAAAAAAAGAGTGATTCCTTGCACCAGCTAGGCCAGTGATGGCAAACCTTTTAGAGACCGAGTGCCTAAACTGTGATTCAAAACCCACTCATTTTTCGCAAAGTGCCAATACAGCCATTTAACCTGAATACAGGTGGCTGTGAAGGGGTGATGTCGGGTGCCCAGAGAAAGGCCTCCGAGTGCCACCTTTGGCACCCATGCCATAGGTTCTCCAATACTGAACTAGGCCTTGTTCTTTGCTTGTTCTTGCTCATTAATTGCTTGATATTCTGCTGCACTAAGGCATGTGGATTTGTCACCACCCATGGGATGTCCACTTCAGTTAGGCCTGCCTATTTCTAGCAGCAGAGGGACCTTCCAATCATTCCAGCTTCAGCTTGCACAGATGCTACTAGCTAGTGGTTTTGCTTAGAATATGACCCATATTGGCATTCCCAATATTCTGCTGTTGTTTGGCAATTGTGTCACATTGATTTTGGACCCAATGGAAGTTGATCAGTATCACCTCTGTAGCCCCCAGATAGTCTTACCTGGGTGGATGAGAATCTCCACAAACAAACAAAGCTACATTTGAAAAAGCTGGGAAATCCCTAAGAAAGAAAGAAAGAAAGAAAGAAAGAAAGAAAGAAAGAAAGAAAGAAAGAAAGAAAGAAAGAAAGAAAGAAAGAAAGAAAGAAAGAAAGATGGCTGCAGTCTATACCGGGTTGTTTAGCCAAGACAGAAACTGTAGTTTTAACCAGCAAGTTATAGTTAGGACGATATTCACCAAGTAAGAGGAGTGTGCACATATTCTATGAGGCTGAAGATAAAGGAATGGAACACACCATGAATATATATATATATATATGTGTGTGTGTGTGTGTGTGTGTGTGTCAT
>JAHTLZ010000237.1:6673104-6693586 GCA_023846285.1 Phrynocephalus versicolor | reverse complement strand
TTTGTTTGTTTGTTTGTTTGTTTGTTTGTTTGTTTGTTTGTTTGTTTTTGTTTTTGTTTTTGTTTTTGTTTTTAAGCTCGCCCCTGGGGCAAGGTGGGTGCTTCTTTTTATTATTATTTTTTAAATTTATTTTAGAGCACCGACTTTTTGAGGCGCTGTCATGAGGCCACCACCTTGTTTCTTTGTTTGTTTGTTTGTTTGTTTGTTTTTGTTTTTGTTTTTAAGCTCACCCCTGGGGCTAGGTCGGTGCTTCTTTTTTAATTTTAATTTTAATTTTTCTTCCAGGTTCCTGCCCGTGCTACAGCTGTAGTGCAGGGCTTTTGTTTGTTTGTTTGTTTTCTTCAAGCACTGACTGCACGGCCCCTGGGGCCCGGTCAACGCTGGTTTTATTTTTAAAATTTTTGCTTTTATTTTATTTTTGCTTTTATTTTAGGGTGCTGACCCAGCCACCCATGGAGCTGGGTCAGCACTCCTTTATTTTATTTTATTTTATTTTATTTTATTTTATTTTATTTTTATTGTATTTTATTTTTTCTACTTCCAGGTTCCTGCCCACGCTACAGCTGTGGTGCGGGGCTTTGCTTGTTTGTTTTTTTCTTCAAGTGCCGACCGTATGGCCCCTGGGGGTCCGGTCAGTGCTGGTTTTATTTTTAATATTTTTTTCTTTATTTTAGGGTACTGACCCAGGCACCCCTTTTAATCTGTCTCTGGCCAACCAGGAGCCTTGTGCTTCGAAGAGCCAATAGAGATGATGGTTGTAAGCAGGGGGGAGAGGCCCACACCATGCAGCTCTTTGTTTGAAACAGCCTGTTTAGTCCTTCACCAACGGATCATGCTGCTGTGTGCCTTCCATGAAGAAAACCTGGCACCCATCTTGCCAGATGAACTTTTAAGAACTTTCTCCTGGCAAACTACATCCCTTGCCGTGTTTCAACTTTTATGACCACTTTGATAAAGAGGACTTGTGTTCTCGAAAGCTCAGCAAACTTTTTTTATTTTTCTACCAGCAGCCTATGAAGGTATCACCCATGGTCTAGTTTTAATTTTGTTTGTGTTAATAGCTGCACGGCTCAAAACTCCTTTTTACTGAGATATATAAATAGTCAATTAGAAGACAGTGCTTGAAATGAAAGGATCAGAGGGGAAACGGCTGAATTAAAATTGTCAATGACAAGAAGAAATTTTCTGAGCTGTGGGAAGGGAGAATTATTGGCAAAAATATGGGATGTGTCAGTGCCTGATTATTCTATAAAACAGGTGCAGGAAAAAGTTGACCCAAACCTACTAAAAACTAGATAAATATTAAAAACAAGAAGCTAAAGCCAAAACATCCAGTGAATGGTTAAAGCGGACTCCTGAAATTGCAATATTGTTATTAATCATGATTAGAGATGGACACAACTCAAAAAAATGGTGTTTCATTTGTCGTTTGGTCGTTTAGGGGGCCGTTTTGGTTCGTTTCCGTTTTCGTGAGGATTTTTGCAAAAAAAATTGTTTTCGTTTCGTTACGTAACGAAATGAAAAAACAAAAACGAAAGCAAAAAATTGCTGTTTCGTTAGCATTTAACACAATTCAATGTATCTGCCGTAACGAAAACGAAGCAGTCGACCAAATTTTTCGTGTTTCGGGTCATTTCGTTTCATTTTGGAGCCAAATGTTGTTTTTCGTTTCGTTATGTAACGAAACGAAAAAACGAAAACGAAAACGAAAAATCGCTCGTTTCGTGCCCATCTCTAATCATGATATAGGGAGATCTGAGTGTAACAGTAGCAGTATGTTTACTGATGTTGGTGGTGTACAAAGTTTCAGTGTTGATCCATGGAGGTGATCAGAGAATAAAAAGGAGTCCAGAGAGTGTTGGTGTTTTCAACAGTGACATTTATATGGACTAATTGCGGCATAGAGTTGGGAATGATGTTTATGATGATCAATCCAGTAAAATCAGTTGGGAGATTGTCTGGAACCTGCTGCAATCCAAAAGAGGTGTGGTTGACAGTGATGGGATGGTCTAGTACTGTGCAAGGATGGATGTTGGTGTATTCAACCCCATACCTAAAGAACTGGAAGAAAGGAACTGACATAAATTTTCTTGGGATTAGACTTCTAATCAAATTGCTGGTGGAGATTGTCAAATGTAACAGTTCATTGTTTGAAGAATGTGAGGAAAAGGGAGAAGAGGGCAATTATATAGTGTCTAGTTACACAATAAAATTGTATTGGTAATCTAATGTGGAAACATGAGAAAACTGTGCAGAATAAATAAATACATGTGTAACAGAGTAATGCAGGCATGTCCAAACTTTGGCCCTTCAAATGTTTGGATTGAAACTCCCATAGTCCTTTGCCATTGGCAATCTAAGCTTAGAATTCTGGGAATTGTGGTCCAAAACATCAGGAGGGCCGAAATTTGGACATGTCTGGAGTAATGTAAAAGAAAAAAAAGCTGGTAATGTATTTTGAAGTTACTATAGTAGTGTAAGGTAAAGTATTAATTTAAAAAAGTAAATGGTACAATGTAATGCAATGTAATATTGATATGATGCAATGCAATTTTGAAAATATTTTGGAAGTAAAAAGTAAATTAGATTTTTAAAAAGTGTAAGTATAAATATAGTTATGAAATGTGATTCTATAAGGTAATGTATTATTAATGGAATGTAATTATAAAAGGGTAAGGTGGTAAGTATAGCTGAAAGATTAATTTTAAGTGAGCAAACTGTTTAGAAGTTTTCTCTCTTAAAATTAATTTCATAAGGGGGTAGGAAATTGTAACAGAACCTAAAGTTGAGTTATAAATATTTATTATATGTGATTTATTTGGCTAATAGCTGAGCTTATGGGTAGAGTCAGTTAGACAGAGGCTACATAGGGCCTGGATAGGGTCTGGTTAGGGACTGGTTAAAGAATGTTTAGGGAACAACTGAATAAGAAAATGAACATATAACTTGTGTTTAAAGCTAAAGAAAAGTAAATGAGTAAAAGTTAGAGTAAAAGTTAATGAGTGGCATTTGTTCGCAAAATCCAGGCTCGCCACAGCATCTCCCAAAAGTCAGTTCAATGGCACTCTCGCTCTGGGTGGCCACCCCTAGGGAGACCCATATGTTTGCTACACGCAATCGGGCCTTCTTGGTTGCTGGCCCGGCTACTTGGAACAAATTGCCTAGCGAGATTCACCAAGCTCCATCCCTAGAAGCCTTTTAAAAAGCGATCGCTAATGTCTGTTTTGTGTTCCCCCATGTTTTGATCTTGTTGGTTATCACTTGGTTTCTGCCTCTTGCCAGGTTATCTGCCTGTGTTTATTTGGTTGTCTTTATTGTATTATTGGTTTAATTTTTATTTTTATTTTTATTCATGCATTATCTACGTGTTGGTTTTATTGTACATGTATGGTTTTTTATGTAAACTGCCCAGAGTTCCCATTAGGAAAATCGATTGCAGTATAGAAATATAAAGATAAATAAATAAATAAATATAAATTGAAGCCTATTAGTTTGAGCAATTGTTTGGTCTATCATGTGGCTTGTTTGGTCAACTCCTTTTTTTTCTACTGACCTGAGGGGGGGGGGCAATTTCAACTTTCTGCATTAAATATGGGGAAGGAAAAAAAAAACCTAAAGCAAGATCTAATTTAAATTCCCCAGCAAAACCTAGCAAGCAACTTCGGATAGATGGATACAGTGGACCCTTGTATAACAAACAACTTGTATAACATAAAATCTGTAGAACATAAAAAATTCCGGAGATAGGGGAAATTGGTTTAACATAATCGCCTATGGGGAAAATCCGTACAACATAAAAATGGGATTACTCCATTTTCAATGCATTCCTATGGGAATTTGTATAAAGGAAAATTTGCTTAACATAATTTCATTTGGAACGAATTAATTCCTTTATACAAGGTACCACTGTATTTCTTTTTTTTTTTTTGGCACAAACAGATATAGTGCTTTAGATCTACAACTGGAAGATCAAGGCAATGTAGCTGCAACCTGCCACTTCAGACCGAGTCTAAAATCTTTATCTCCTAAATTGACACCTGACAAAAGGATCTCACTGGAATAAAAAATAAACCAGGAGTGCCGAAGGAACACCTTGTTAGACTTAATTTCTGAGCACTCCCTCCTCACCTCTGAAACTGTTAAAACTATATTTCTGCAGTTCACATTTATCTCTGATAAACTGCATCTACTAAGACAAATGTTTGGTGCCAGCGGCCGGAAAACTGCAGATAGTCTGCTCCCATTAACTACTCAAACGAACTCTGCCATTCCTTCAATTTCAAAAACTTCCCAGCTTGCTCAAAAGGCTCAATCTGCACAAGATCCAGATCCCAGAGGAGCCCCCAGGGGCGGCAACACCTGGAGAGATATACAGGCAGGAAACACAATAAATCTCCAGTTGCTAATAATCAGCTAAACCAGGCATGTCCAAAGTCTGGCCTGGGGGCCAAATGCGGCCTGTTTTCAAATTTTGAGTGGCCCACAGCCTCTTCTCCCCACCAGCTTAGCCTGTCATGCATCCCAGGCAGCTGGCCCCTCCCCATGCTGGATAGAGATGTCAGCTTGCACTTTTATGGTTTGCCTGCCCTCCCTGCCTCTGTCTGTCACCTCAGCCACCCGCCCAGCATACCTGCCCCTGGCTCCATTGCTGCAGCACCACCACCCCGCGCCTCCTTGCATGTCATTGAGGCTTATCTAAATTCCAGCCCAGGGGCCAAATGCAGCTTAATAGTTGGCCCCCCCGACACATTTCCACCTCACCAAATCTGGCCCTCCTTGCAAAAAGTTTGGACACCCCTGAGCTAAACCAAGGTGAATGGACAAGTTAAAATACACAGTATTCAATCTGCCAATTATTGTGCTCAGATATGCACCAAATTGACCTCTGTAAGATTGAAAAACTACCAAGAGCATCGTCAAAGATGATGATACCATTGACTTTTAATCAACCTACTATACCTCTGATGTTGCAAAAAAAATTGAAAAGATTCCTATCTCTCTTTGGCATATTTTGTTGATGAAATTATCCACCCTTTAGTTGTAAATAATGCCGGCAGATTGCTTTTGTGTTCCGACCTTGGGACTAAAAGCCTCACAGCTGCTTTAATTAAAACATTAGGTTTATCTCAAGCTACTAACAAAGACCCACAGCTGCTTAATTTACTAGGAGATGGAGCATGCAACTTATTAACCCTTCAGGAACGTTCTTCCTGCATGTGCCACAGAACTCTGAGAACTCTGAGATGCTTAATGGCGTTAAGGATGCTACTCAAAGGAAGAACTCTAGACTTGAAACATTCAACCCTCCCCAACAAGGAAGTACAGTAATACCACAGATAACAAATACCCCTGAAAATAAGTTTTTCAGATCATGAATGAAAATTTCCAGGTATAGGGTTGCCTCAGATAACAAATGTTCCATATGGGCTGCCTCAGATAATGAATGTTTCAACATGCCATGCAAAAAAAGTGTACCCAGGATACATTGCAGCCCCTGTAGTTTGTGGAGGGGAGGGAGGAGTTGGAATTTTTTCCCCCAGGGTGTTTTGAAGGCATTCTAGACATTTTTTGCTGAAGAATTTGGACTTGGAAAGGTAGGAAGCTAGTTTTTATTAATCATTGCACTGCTTTTCTTTGTGCTTTGGATGGGGAAAGGCTGAGCTATAAGAACATAAGAACATAAGAAGAGCCATGCTGGATCAGGCCAAAGGCCCATTTAGTCCATCTTCCTGTATCTCACAGTGGCCCCACCAAATGCTTCTGGGGGTGCACGAGACTAGATATCTGTCTCCTGATACCACTCCCCTGCATCTGGCCCTTGAAGTACCCCAGTTTTAAGACTGGAGATTACATATCTCCATCATGGTTTGTGACTTGTGATGGACTTTTCCTCCAGGAATCTTTCCAATCCCCTTTTGAAGCCATCCAGGCTAGATGCCATCACCACATCCTGTGGCAGGGAGTTCCACAGACCAACAACACGCTGGGTAAAAAAAAATTATTTTGTCTGTTCTCACTCTCCCAACCCTCAATTTGAGTGGATGTCCCCTAGTTCTGGAATTTTGTGAAAGAGAGAAGAGTGTCCCATCTAGTGGCAGAAGTGCAAAGTTGCATTATCCAGTACAATACCAATGGCATAAACAATGCATCACAGGGAGGGAAGAAGGCATAAAACCTCAAACTTTGCTGCTTAACGCATGAAAGGCAAAGTTATGGAGAATCGAAATATCAAAAAATGGAAGGTCAGACCAAAAAAGGGGGGAAATGAAGGCAGGGAAGTACAGATGTCGTCATGAAAACAAGGACGTGAAGTAACAGTCATCACGATACCATCAATCACGCTCGTGAGTAAACGATAACAGGGACAGAACCAGAATTATACCACGTGACCGTGAACAACATTATCATGAAACAAACATAATCTCGGAATGAGGAAGGGAGTGAAGTAACTGTCTAAGTCTTTTTTGAGATGCAATGACCAGAATTGTACACAATATTCCAGGTGCAGCCTTACTATCAGTTCAGTGGCATTATAATGTTGGCTGTTTTATTTTCAGTCCCCTTTTTGATAATCCCTAGCATGGAATTGGCCTTCTTCACCACTGCCACACACTGGGTAGACACCTTCATTGAGCTGTCCACCAGCACACCAAGATCTCTTTCCTGATCCGTCACAGAGCCAATGAGTTGAAAGATAAAGTATGGATTTTTGCCCCAAAATGCATTACTTTACATTTTCCTACATTGAAATGCATTTTCAATTTCACAGTCCATTCCCCCTGTTTGGAAAGATCCTTCTGGAGCTCTTCACAATCTTCTCTGGTTTTTATCACACAGAAAAGTTTTGTGTCATCCGCAAACTTGGCCACCTCACTGCTTATCCCTGTCTCCTGGTCATTTATGAACAGATTGAAAAGCACCGGTCCTAGGACAGATCCCTGGGGTACACCACTTTTCACCTCTCTCCATTGTGTACATTTCCCATTGACACCTACTTTTTGTTTCCTGGAACTCAAGCAGTTCTCAATCCATAAGAGGACTTGCCCTCTTATCCGCTGACTGCATTTTTTTCAGCCACCTTTGATGAGGGACTGTGTCATATGCCTTCTGAAAATCCAGATAGACTATATCCACCGGTTCACCCAAATCCACATGCCTGTTGACCTTTTCAAAGAATTCTAAAAGGTTTGTCAGGCAAGACTTACCCTTATAGAAGCCATACTGATTTCCCTTCAGCAAGATTTGTTCTTCTATGTGTTTTAATATTTTCTCTTGGATGAGGCTTTCTACCATCTTCCCTGGGACAAATAAGGCTAACTGGCCTGTAGTTTCCCGGGTCCCCCCTCCTTCCTTCTTTAAAAATTGGTGTGACATCCGCTATCCTCCAGTCCTCCGGCACTGTGGCCGTTTTAAGTGACAAGTGGCATATTACCGTTAAGAGATCTGCAATTTCATTTCTCAGTTCCCTAAAACCCGTTGGGTGGATGCCATCTGGGCCTGGTGACTTGTTGATCTTCAATTTATCAATTAAATCTCAAACATCCTCTCTTTTAACCTGTATTTCATTTAATCCTTTAGTCAAGAGGGGCTGTTCAGGCAGAGGAATCTGCCCAAGGTCTTCTGTCGTGAAGACAGATGCAAAGAACTCATTTAATTTCTCTGCAATTTTCAGGTATTCCTTTACCTTCCCTTTTCCTCCCACACCATCCAGAGGGCCATCCGGTTCTCTGGCAGGTTTTCTACTTCTAATATATATATTTTTAAAAATTATCATTTCCCTTTATATTGCTAGCCATGATGTGATCCTCAAATCTTTCTTTGCCTCTCTTATCATCTTTTTACATTTCTTTTGCCAGAGTTTCTGTTCCTTTTTATTTTCCTCATTTGGAGAGGATTTCCATTTATGGAAAGAACTCTCCTTGCGCTTTAGAGCCTCTCACACTCCACTTGTTAACCATGCCAGTGCACTCTTGGACTTAGATGAGCTCTTCTTTCTTTGTGGTATGCACTTGTGCTGGGCCTCTATTACTGTAGTTTTAAACAGGCTCCATGCACTCTGGAGAAATTGGATTCTTTTTACCTTCCCTTTCAATTTTTTTCTAACTAGTTTCCTCATCTGAGGGAAGTCCGCCCTTTGGAAATCAAGGGTTTTGTGTCTGATTTGCTTGACACTCTTCCCCCAACATGCATGGCAAAGGAGATTGCAGCATGGTCACTGTTCCCCAGAGGCTCATTGACATTCACATCCATGACCAGGTCCTAAGTATCACACAGTATTAGATCCAGAGTTGTCTGTTTTTGGTTGGGCTCCATGACAAGTTGCCCTAAGGCACAGTCATTCAGCATCTTGAGAAACCTGGTTTCTCTTCCTTGCCCTGAGCTCGCATTGGCCCAGTCAATGTGGGGATAATTGAAGTCCCCCATGATTATTATTCTGTCTCTCTTAGAGACCTCCATGATTTTTCTCCTCATTTCAAGGTCCCCTCCAAGTTTTTGATCTGGTGGATGATAGCACACAGCCTGGGATTGCGGTATCCCACAGCTTCTCCACATTCCACCAGGTTTCTGTTATGGCTAGGCTTGCTGGTTTCATGTTCTCCATGCTTGCAAGCTTTCTCCATTCCTCTGGAGGCAAAAACGGGCTGGATGTTACTTACTGCTTACGTTTCTCTGTTTGGATTTTTTCCCCCTTTGCAGGTTGGACAGGAAAAGGCAGGGCTAGGCTTGCTGGTTTCATTTCTCCATATTTGCATTGCACTGCAGGGGGTTGTTCCCACACTGAATGCCTTTAAATTGCACTTTATGCAGAGGTCTGAGGGGGGGAAACCAGCTTTTTTCCCTTTTTTTCACACCTCCCTTTCATTCCTATGGGAAACTGAATTTTGGATAACTAAAATTTTGGATAATGCATTGCCTCAGAGAACAAATTAAATTCGTTATCCAAGGTACCATGGTATCTGCCAAATGATAAGGATATGATAGGCAACATCAACTTCTACAAAAGTCTCCAGTTATTACAATGTGACTAAGATAAACTTCTCACCTAGGACTGTACCTGAGAATTCCAGCCTGCCAAAAGCTGATAACACCTTACAAGAAAATAATACCACTCATCCTACCCCACCTGGTGCTCACTCTCTAAACTAGTGGACCATTTGATGACTGCATAGAGGGTCATATACACCTTTGGTCTGATCAAAATACTCCAGACTGTCTACCTTCAAAGAGTCTGCCAAATCCCAAGGACTTTTCTCCCCTTCCTTTAGGACTACAGCATACCCTAACCACCACATCACCATTACACATGGATCCATGCCATCTTTCAGCTGCAAGTTCAATGCCTGATTTAGAATCCTCTTTGGACTATCTTACTCCAAACTGACAATCAGGAAATCAGTGCGAGCAGCACCTAAAATGAATTTCATGGAATGTGTCCGGCTAGTTGAAATAGACTCAAAACCCATCATTCCTTCTGTTTACGAAAAGCTTTGTGAGGATCGTTCCCACCATCTCCCCTTCCCTAGAGGCCCATTGATGTAGGCAGAGAAAACTCCAAAGGCAAATAATGCTTTGAACTTTTATTAACAACCTTAACAGTCTCATGGTCTTCATAAGCAGGCTCTTCCCTGGTAGGGAGCAAGGGCTCTACCTCAGACCAAAACTCAGCAACTTGCTCAAGAGTCAAGCTGGGCGTAACAATCTTGGGCCTAATGTCAGTCCGGACAATCCTTTAAACAACAAAGGGCTGTCACTTACAGCTTCTATTGTGGGTAGCCCCAGTCCTTCTCTGCCTCTTTCTCCAGTGAGATCTTCTTCTCCTCTGCTCCAAGGGTATTCTGCCATTTTACCCAAAGAGCCCTTTGCTGCAGTGCTCACAGTAGTGGGCTCTCCTCTGGAAGTACTCATGAGCCTCCTTCTGATGTTCACGGTCCGCAGCCTGCCCCCAGAATGGTGTCTTTCGTGCCTTCCATTCCCTCCACTCCTGCTCTGCCACTTCTCGCAGGAATTGCAACGTTACTCATCCCCCAATCCAGGGATCCTCTTTAACAATTTCCACTAACTCCTTCTTCTCCGGAGCTACCCATCCTCCCAGTCCTCTGGCTTCCCCCCCCCTTCCCCCTGTTCTCCCTTTTGTGTTTTCTTCTTTGTCAGATCTCCTCCCTCCCTTTCTCTGTTTTCTTCACCTCTTTCCATCACGGCTTCAAGGGTTCTGCTGCTTTCCTCCCCTGCAGCCCGGTTCAGAGAGGAGGTGCACCTTCCATCTCACAAGCTTTGCTATAATCTTTATTCAAGAGACTTGGGCCGTTACTTCACGTACATCTGTCACCTCAGTGCCACCCCGCTGCGTACCAGTTAGGCGTCCATGGACCCTCACGTACCTTCGAGCTGAACTCGAGGTCGCCCCGACCACGCCCCCTGAAGCGCACTCCAAGCGTGCTGACTGATTCCCTCCCCGAACCTCGGGAATCAGCTCAACCCGGTGTTTGAATTTGAATTTATGGTATGTGTGGTGCTGTTCAATTCGCATGCCCAATGCATTTCAGTGCTTATTGCACCCTTCTTTCGTTTTTTCGGGAAAATGAAAACCGAAGTATCGACATATCGCTATTTCGCCGTTTCTGGTACGGTTTGCGTTACCCTTTCAGAGCATGAAATGATGTTTTTGCGGCGACTGAGGCGACCCCGGTTCCCCATAGTTCTTGTCCGGCAGATGGCAGTGCTCTGGGCACCCGAGGTGCCCCACAGAGATGTACCAGCTTCAAGAAACCATTTGGTGGTGGTGTTCGGTTTTCTGTTTTCTGCCTAGCAATGGTCTGTTCTGTCCTCCCAGAAGTGACTGAGATATCCGTTTCAGCCCCGTCCACTCAATGCTTCACTCCAGCCCATGTTTTCCCTAGAACCACCAGAGGCAGGGACTCATATGCTGTCACCTGACCCTGGGTTTTTTCAAATTCTGCTTGCTAATGTCACCATGGATTTCAGATGGTGAACTATGGATGTGTGTGTTAAACCGTTACTGCTGTCCTGTCCGCTGAATCACTAGTTACCTGAACTGCCTTGCTGTTGTGGACTCATCCCTTGAGTGAGACTGCTCTGTAACAGATGATAGATTTTTGGTATTCGGGTGGCTGTTTTTCACTGTGCACTCTCCTCTGTGCGCGTACAGAGTTCAGACCACTCAGAAGCAAGGATTTCTGATATGTGTTCTTCTGCATAAGGCAATTAGCCCCAAAAGAATCTCTTATCTTTAATAATATTTTCAATTGGATGGACGCTTCAGCAACTCAGTACAACCCACCCCTTGTACTTTTCAATGTAAGCGGAACACCATCACTGGTGCGTGTACCTCATGTACTGGATGAGGAATTCCTTCTGCATCCACTGCATGTGGGAGTAAGGACTTGTTTCTCCACGATGCGCGCATGCTGCTCCTTATTTTTCTGAGAATTCTAATCATGAGCACTGTTCCGTTTTCCATAAAAAACCGGTCAGGTGTCTGTGGCTAATTTTTGTAACAACATTCCAAGAAAGTATGGGGGGCATTAAAACCACTTATATGCAGGAAACGGATACCTTTCTGTTTATAGACCAGCGCGAATCCGTCTGCTGACAGCCAAATTGCAACAGTTCGATTCTCGCACCACAGTTATAACTATATTTACCCCCCAGCCTGGAGATCTCCTGTGGAAAAGTTTCACTTCTGGGGCTGTAGGGACAGAGCTAGGGTGTCTGAAATCCTACCTGCTCCCCTACACCTTAAAAATCACAGGCCTTTTTAAAAAATGGCTCGCAGGCAAGCCTTGTATTGGAGCGCACACGAAATTAGGTGTCTGCTGGAATCCCTAATAGACAACAATTATGGGCCGCTTCTGTTTGTAGTTGGGGCGTGCAGAAATGAGCACGCGTTCCATCGTGCTGCAGATGATCTGCGCCTGCTCGGTTACGAAAGATCGAGCAGGCAATGCAGATCGAAATTTAAGATACTGCGCCAGCAGTTCAATGTTGCCCTGACGAATTTTGGCGACAACCCACCGAGGGAGCACCAATCCCCTTTTTGGGCAGAAATGCGCAGACTGTGGGTGCAAACTGGACAGCCCCACCCTGTCCATGCCTTTCCTGCAGGTAAACAATTGATTTCATTACACATTACTGCTTACCATGCAGGTGTGCTATTAGTGTAATGTAAGTTGTCCTCCTTTCTTCTAATGTAAGACTGATTAGACAGCACATCAGCCAGTAAAAATGAGTATCCGACTTTAAACAACCACCCTTTTCTCCCCCCAAACTCATTAAGTAAACTTAAGAAATGTTTTAAGAAACTAATCAATGACCAAGTACAGCTAGCTGGTCTTAGGAAATAAGTTTTTGTCATTTTAAGCTCCTTATGTAAGGTACCTGTGTAGTTCCTTTAGAAAGACTGCCTAACTTACATTGTGTTTGGCAATCAGTTACTATGATACGTGGATTAATAATAAAGGCTGTGGCCAAGAGTACTTAACCCTTAACACCAATCTAATGTAAAAAATGACTGCAGAAACAGTGTTGGCTCCACTGCTTTGAAAATTGAGTGTTTATCTTCAAAAAATGAATAGGTTAAAAAAAATTATTAATTCTTAAAAGGAACAGTTTTAAAATTCAATTTTATTCATAGCTGCAGGGCCAGCCCAGAACATTGGCCTCCGGGAAATGGCGGCGGTAAGGGTCATACCAGGGAGACCTGCAAACGTTGCCCTTCATGTGGAGGAAGAGGATGAAGGACATGGGGAAGATGGTCAGGAGGAAAGACAGCGTCCGGGTAAGTGGTTGGCTGTTTCTGTACTTCCGTCATGGGAAGCGTCCACTATTAATGATTAGCATTAGGAATAGTCACCTACTGCTGCAATTTACTTACCTGAATTGCCCAGCAACAGCATCATGAATTGACGGATGAACTTAACCCCTAATCTAAATGTGCCTCCATCTGTACACCTATCCTCCACAGAAATCGTCCCTGGGATGGACGCCATGCAGAGGGTGGTCCGGATGCAGGACCTCTAGAACATAATTGGGATAGTTCAAGAGCTTGCTGAGAGAGGTGCGCTGAAATTGATTATTTTTGGAGTAAGATTTTTAGAGGCTCAGTCTTCCCCTTAAAGTTCATTTGGGAGTACATAGCACTGAAGTATAGCAATAAATATTACTGTTTGTACATGTTACTGCTACTTTCATGTGGGTTCCTTTACGACACGCTAAACATGGATTTACTCTTATGTACCCCTACTACAGTACTTTACCATCCATTTCCCAACTTGTAACAAACAGTTCCTATGCATTATCAGTACCGATTGAAGTATCGGGGAGAGTGCAGAGAAACTTCTTCCTAACCATGACAAGTACTATAATAATGTTCTTAAATCCTTCAGTTGCAGCTATTGAGCAACGTCTGGAAGCCCTGGAGGAGGAGATCGGTAGGCCACCCCACCGCCGCCGCCACCGCTGAATGGGGTCCTTAGATGCACTTGAATGAGATCACCAGGACTTTTTTAAAAAACGCTCTGTGACTCTCATATGTTTATAAAGTTTACATTTTACAACTCTATCTTCATTGTTTCTGTACATTTTACAATTTTCAAAACGTTTCCTGCTTGTAAGGGAAAGAAAAGTTATTTATTACCTGCTTTGATATTTATAAAAAAAAAAAACAGTTTACAAACCTGCACTTGTTGATCATTTTTAATTTGTTTAATTTCAGCAACAGTATGCACTCCTTTTAATTCCAACGCTGATAGTACGCAATAGCATGTACTCTGCCCACAGCATACGTTATTTGAAATTAACAGAGAGCACCATCATAACATTTTTAAGTAGTTACAGCAGAAACATCAGCACACCTTATCACAGCTAAAACAATGTACAGTCAGACTGAAAAGATACTGGTGACTCTCCATTGTCAGTTACTACGGGGTGAACACCTGCCTCTTTTTCCTTAAACGCTTCTTGGGTGTTCTTGGTGGTAAAACAAGAACTTTTTCCTTTTCTTTTTTGACAATGAGATATGGTGATTGTTTCTCCCCGTTATTACCAACACCCGATTTTCCTGTCTTGCTCTCCAAGTCCCCACCACTACTATTATGGTCCTCCTTATTTTCATTTAGGCTTAATGGACCCTCATTGGGGGTGCTATGGAGGACCTCTAAAGGAACAACGTCATTTTTAGTCATTTTTTCAGAGTCAAACAGAGACTGTGAACATATACCATCCAGCTCACTCTCAGTGTCATTATCACTCAGCTGTTGTTCAGAGTTGGAGCCTGAATCAGAAACTGTGTGAATGACTCTTGTCCCACTGCATGGTACACCAGTTGCTGTCTCTGTTACTAATTTTTTTTTTATTCTGGCCAATAATGTTGCTTTGGCCATCATTCCTGTTACTGCTCATGTGTTCATCCCCATCGCAAGACCCTGATGTCAAGAACTCAGCTAGCTTTTTCAGTGAATCGGAAGCCACCCTTAGATTAGAAATAACCTCAGTTTGAAACCACTTCTCTGTCTCATCCTTTTCAGCTCTTCTACTGTTATTGGTTTCAGTGTTCTTCTGCACCCAGGTGACAAAGCCATTCAATGTATTATCCAGGCGGGCTGCTGCTGTTGCTCTCTGTTTTCTTTTGCGAAGCATGGCTAGTCTCTTTACTGGGTCCAATGTGGCCTCAAAATTTGTGCTCTCTGATGGATCTGAAATATGGATCAATAATGGACAGGTACAGGTTGGATTACTAGTGATATTGGATTAATTAAAACCGCTCTTATTTCTTATTTTGGAAATATTAATGGATTGCTTTAAAATATGAAGTACCGGACTTTGAAAACATGCTATCCACCACGAGCTGCCGTTCTACATGGGTTAAGTTGTTTTAACCCACTGTAACACAAAACTCTTAGTACCGCATTCTGTTTCCTCCCCATAAGGGATGAACCGTGTATGGGGAGGTTGTCATCCTGAAATACCCCAGCAGACACGCCACCACCTGAGCTATAAATCAAACCAAACCAATTGTTCCTTTTAAGAGACCAGTTTTTCCCCAACGGCCGCATTCCTCTTGGATTTCTTCCTCCCCTTATCATTAGGTTCTTAGTAATGTACCGTGGATTTGGCACAGGTATCCTAGGATTTGGCACAGGTATGCTAGGATTATCTATTAACAATACCTAAAGCAAGCCCCTCTGCCCAACCAAAAGGTACTGAAACATCTACTTACCTGCCCTCCTAGAGTTGTCGCAGGTAGACGCACAAGTGCTGAAAGACGTTGAACATCCAGACGTAGATGGGCCACATGAGTCATTTGGTGTTGTTTCTGTGAGAATACAGTAGCATAAAACACAAATTGCCAGGGAATGGGGTTTAAGTTGATGTGGTAATGTGGCAGGGAAATCGTACCCTGCCAAATGCTTCCTATAAATGCCTTCGACTTCACCCACCATGCACGTGAGTACGCTGGAAAGAGGGGCGGCCGCGGTTTGAGATCACGTGACCGTATCCGAATTCAAATCGAAGTACGGCTCAACGCAGCACGAGGAGGTACGTGAAGTAACAGCCATGGTCATTATCTGAGCTGTCACTAAATGGGTTCACTTCTCATATTCTAGCTGCCTCTCCACTTCAGCCAAATGTCACCCAAATGGAGGATTGGCTTAATATCTACTTCAGTAGATTGTGTTGTTACATCATTACCACCTTTAACTCTTACTGCTCTGGCTGTTATTTTGAGTTTTAAATATTGGGAAATTCTAGCTGTGAATGTTTATAATCCCCCCCCCGGGGGGGAAAGAGCTACCCCACCCACCTTTTTATCATGAGCAATGCTGGTCTGAATTAGAAATGTATATATATGATCTTGAGAAAAAAATCCTAGGGCACAAACATTACTTCTTGGAGATTTTAATGCATGCTTGGGTAATGGCCAATAAGGGGGTGGGTAGCTCTTTTCCAATAGATCACGTGATGATTTCAGCAGATACTAGGCTGAAATTGTCTCCTATACTCCAAAAACAAATACAACAAATTCTGTACAGTGCCTCTATGCTCAAACTGAAAGAGGAAATTGTGGAAGATTTAAACACCAATTCTGCCCTGGTAGGTTATGGCAAGTTAATTGATACTTTGAGACACTTCTTGACAAAGAACGTAAGACTATCATCCAGAAGCAGACCAACTAATAATAGCTGATATGAAAGAGAATGTAAAACTATGAATCACCAACTAAATAGAGTTCTTAGGTTGCATAAACAAAATCATTTTAAAGGACTACCCAGATCTTGTTTGATCTGTGTAACAATTGCAAACAACTTCTTAAAAAGTAAAAATAAGCCTCAATAAAAGAGTCATATCGGGAACTTGCCTTGACCTTGTCTGAGAAGAACATGGTGACTTTCTGGAGGCTGCTGGCATCAGCAGAAGGGAGGTTTTGCCACAATATTGACCCTTATATACCTGCTAAATGCTGGTAAGAGCACTACTTCAAACTATTTAATGATATACCTCTTACCACAGAAAATGCCCTATCTTTATCATTATCTCCCTGCAGGTTGTCAAAGTGCAGAGGTGCAGATTGTCAATCAAAAAATAACATTGTTAATTACATCAACCAAGAGCAATAAAGTCCCTGGGGAAAATTTCATTCCCCCACATTCCAGTACTGGTGGGCCCCAATCCTTGCCACTTTGTTTACATATATAGACATATGGAGCAACATCCCAAAAGAGTGGTCTGCTTTACTCGTTGTGTCAATCTACAAGACACAAGGTGAATGAAAGGATCCAGCTTATTACAGACCAATAAGTTTGCTTGATTTTATAGGCAAACTATACGCAAGACATCTCCTTTTAAAATTGGAAAATTGGATAATAGAAAATAATCTTTTAGCTTCTGAGCAAATAGGCTTTAGGGAAGGGCATTCCACATTGGACCATATTATTTTGTTGTGGGGCTATTATATTAGCTTATGTGTTCGATCAGCATAGCTCTGTCTTTGCAGCATAACTGAGGAGTCTGACATCACACTGAGAACACTGTGTTATTGGGTAATAAGCTAACCAATGGGAGCTGACAACAGGCCTCTGGAAAAGATGGCGCTGAAAAGTGTGGGGGTTTGCATTCCAGAGGTTATGAGATCACCTTGTGCTACAGAGCATGCTCAGAAGAGATAAGCTGTATATTTGATTGGATGGTCTCTGATGACGTGTATGTAATTTGGGAGAACTAATAAAAGTGTCTAGCTGATGAGGGGAGGGAGCCTTTTACCATCGAAAAGCCTGCCTGTTCGTGCTCCCGGCTGCTAAGCCTAGAGGAGAAGATGCCTGCAATCAGAGCAATAAAGCACCATAAAAGATCCCAGCGGTGTCGAGTACTCATCATTCTTTCACTGTCAATCTCCCAGCTGGTAAAGGGAGAATTGACCATACCTCATGATATCCCAGTGAGGGAATCTCTACAGTTTGTTAAATCATCTAATCAACAAATACACTGTAATACCTACAGTTCAATTATATGTGGCATTTAAGCACCTCAAAGCTGCTTTTGATTCCATCCCTAGAGGTCGATTTATGTGGGGGAAACCCATAAATATTAAAATAGACCTAAGATTGATAGAAAGAATTAAAGGTCTGTATACAGTAACACCCCCACACACACCATTTCATGGTTCATGTACTGCGGTCCCGCTATATCGCGGGACCGCAGTACATGCCGGGGCTCCAGCTGATTAGCGCTGGGGTGGGGGAGAAAAACCTTTATTTCCCCACCACAGTGCTAATGAGCTGGAGGAAATGGGGAGCTATTAAAAGCCCAGGCTTTTTAAACCTTTATCTCCCTTCCCCAAGCCCCGGGCTCCAGCTAGGTGGTGGATCAGATCCCCCAATGCCACTCCCCCAGGCTGCTCCAAGAAGTTTTTGAGCACCCAGGTGAGTGGCAGCAGAAGATCAGATCCCAAAATGCTGCTCGCTGGGCTGCTCAAAGAAATCTTGGCGCGCCCCAGGCGAGGAGTGGCGGCAGAGGATCAGATCCCCCAACGCTGCTCGCCCAGGCTGCTCCAAGAAGTCTTGGAGCGGCCCAAGCAAGCAGCGGCGGAGGATCAGATCCCAAAAAGCTGCTCACTAGGCAGCTCCAAGAAGTCTTGGAGTGGTCCAAGTGAGTGACAGTGGAGGATCTGATCACTCCTCGCACCCCAGGCCACATCCAACCTGCGTCCGCATATCGTAGATGTTCAGTCATTGCAGGTTGAGTGGGTCCCTAACCCCTGCAATAGGTGGGGGGTTACTATACCAACACTTCCCTAAAACTTAGAGTTGGCATCTCTGGCCAACTAACATGGTTAAAACATTTAAAAGTGTTCGTCAAGGCTGCATTCTTGCCCCATTGCTCTTTAATTTGTATGTCAACAACATGGTGGTTGGATTATCAGGACTACAATTTTCCCTGCAAGATTAGATGGAAAGTCAATGCAAATGATACTTTGTTAATATCCCACACACAAATAGGTCTTAGAAGGTTGTGGAAACAATTTAGTAATTACTGTAAAGAAAATTCTCTTAATGTCAATTATGAGAAAACCAAATTAAGATTTTCAATAGAAGAACTCAATTCCATAAATGGACAATGGATGGGAGAATATTGGAACAGGTAACTCACTTCAAATATTTAGGTGCAATGTTTCACCAGTCCTGGATATCACAAATTGATTTTGCAAAACAGAAATTCAAGGCCAAGTTTTGAATACAGTACTTTTGCAGGACTAGAGGAGGACAATTGGTCCACACACACACACATACACACACCTGTGAAATTTATAAAACTGAGTTAACCCCCCCCCCCCAGATCTGGGAGGGTGCAGAAATTTGGGGAACTGGAAATTCAATTCCCTTAGAAGTAATTCAAAATAAATTTGCCAGATTATTGCTGGCAGTACTTCCCTCAACTCCAGCTGCATTAGTTAGATTAGAATTGGCATTGATGTCAATAACAACATTAGTCCATGAATCAATAATTAATTACTGGTTAAAATTCTGTTTGTTATTCAGTCAGAACTCTTAACATCATCCTATGTGGAGATGAATTCTGGATCATGGAAAATTTTGGTATTGAATCTAGTAGCCAAACTGGGTTTTTCTGAAGAGTATGTGAGGCACCTTGGGCTTCTGTCAGCAAAACACTTATTAAAGCAAAGACTATTTGATCTCTGCATTCAAACAGATACAGGTCTGCTAGGCACACTAAAAACAGCCCCTCTCTATAAGAATATTTTGCCTTTTCCTCTAAATCTTCCATCTTATTTTGTCGACCTAATGAGCTTTGACTACAGAAAAGCATTTACTCTGGCCTGTCTTAATATGTTGCCACTAGAGATGGGCACGAAATGAATAAAAATTCATTTTGTTATTTATTATTTGTTTTGTTACGTAACAACATGAATAATGAACAGCCCCCCTCAAAGAAAAATGAAACAAACAAAGTGGAAATTTCCATTTTGTTCCATTTGTTTTTCATTTGCCCCCACCCCACTGGCATTTCTTACCTGACATCCGGGCCGGGGAGACCTCCTGTCCACCCAGTGCAGGTCCTGCAGCCGACTAGCCTCTGCGGAGGGGCTTTGGGGGCCTCCCACCACCTGGCACGACTGCTGCCAGGGCTCCAAAGGTGGCGGTGAGGCCTACTGCTGCCTGGCGCGGCCACCAAGGTGTGACCAGGTGAGGCCACGAGGAGGCTTCTGAGCAGCTGCCACTGCTGCCAGGATCAGCACAGCCGGAACCCCACCAGCCAGCTGGAATGGCCGAGAGTCTTGCAGGCCGGCCTAGGCCCCCACCGCTGCCACTGCGATTGCCGCTGCCAGCACGACTGGGATCGCCACTGCCGCCGCCAGCCAAGTAAGCCAAACCAGTTTGTTTTGGTTCAGTTTGTACAATTTTTTGTTTTAAAAATTCGTACAAAATGAAACAAAACCAACTATTAAGCTTTTTTTTTTTGTTTCGTGCCCACCTCTAGTTTCCACTTGCCAGCTTAAAGAATTGCTATATACAAACCCCATATCACGAGAGACCCTGCTCTTGGAATCAAAGGTCAGTTGAGAACTTAGCACGTGTTGTGTTTTATTGCCCTTTACTTGCCTCCTACCTTGAAATACTTCTCAACTCTATCCTGGAAAAATATCCTGGCAGACCTGATCAAGGTAAGCTCAGGATCCTACTCTCTGATGGTGATAAATTTGTCATACTCCGATTGGTGAGGTTTTTCTCCATACAGTACTTATAAAAATGAAATCTGCTCCCCCTCCTATTAATAATTAAGCTGATACTTAAGTTTGTATATTTTGGGGGGCTCTAGAGCTTGTTACTAATATTGCATACTGATTTCTGATTAGTGCTTGCCTTATTCTTTCTCCAAGAGGTTAGGAATTTTTAGAAATTTTATGTTTAATAGAAATTATTCTGTCTTGACTTATTTTTTAATGTGT
>JAHTLZ010000237.1:6630474-6672604 GCA_023846285.1 Phrynocephalus versicolor | reverse complement strand
GCACCACCAAGACTTAGTCCAAAAGTGACATGTGGTGGTGCATCGCAGGCAGTGTGGTGCCAGGCCAAACCCAAGGTGATTGGCCTCCTCCTCCTCCAGTCTTTCCTCTGGGCTGCGAGATGCCGTGTTTCACACAGAAGGGGGGTAATGATTTGAACAGTGTTTGCATCGCAGGCAGTGTGGTGCCAGACCAGACTCAAGGTGATTGGCCTCCTCCGCAACTCTTTCCTCTGGGCTGCAAGACACTGTGACCCAAGGACAATGGCATTTTACTTCCAGTCAGGCAATTCAGCTCCTTTTTATACTGGAGCTGGCAGTGAGCCTCCCGTACTCAGGCTCTGTGCTGTGGTCTCCTACTCTGCCTTGTGGCCTGGCAGGAGTGGCCGCCCTTACTCTGGCCTTGTGGAGTGGACGCGTCGCCCATAGATAGTCCTCCTTGTATAGCCTAGTGGGCTGGGCTGTGGGCTGTAAAACTTAAGTCAGAGCAACCCAGAGCCCTATCCCATTCCCATCCCTACCAAAGCTATTCCGGCTGTACTAGCTACTAGTAGCTAGGTACGAACGTAAAACGTAGCTTTAACCACCTCAGGCTCTAACTGTAGTCTAATGCATTGCTGAATGCTGACCAGTGACCACCAGACCAATCCATGACCAAAAGCAGGGTTGCATTGGCTTTGGCTCATTGGCTGTATTGCTTGTCCTTTAAGTGTGTGTGACTTTTCTGTGAATGTGAAGTGAAGTGAAGGCAGAAGGACCTTGGAGATGGGGGGGGCAATTTGAGAGGAGTAGAGTTGTAGACCCCTCATCCAGATTTGGGGAGGAACGGCATGTCTTTCTCCTGCTGCCTCTGAGAGGTGGAGGGGAGATGGGATGGTATCAAAAAACCAAACAACAAAAAAGTACAACAAACAGGCACGTCAGCCAGACCAAGTAGGGTGGCTGCTGGCTGGTTCAGCATCAGCAGATTCAGCACAGCAGACCAAGAGGGGAAAAAAAGAAATGCAAATTTGTTTCTACCCCACTTGGTTTGCTTAGGATGCACTCTAGCCTTGTTGTGCAGCAGCAAGTCCATCACCCAGGCAACTGTATTTCGCCTGCTCGTTTGCGGGACCCGCGCCCGCGCGCCCGCCCGTGCGCCCGCCAGCCCATCCCCTTGCTTGCCGCTGCCGCCGCCCACGCATGTACCCCCGCGCCCCCGCCGCCCGCGCTACGCCCGCAAGCCGCAAGTCTCGGTCGGACGTCAAAATGCGCGAAATCGCGGTAGAAACGAAAACGAAAAAACGAAAAACGAAACGACTAATTTTTTCGATTTTTCGCGAAAAACGGAAACGAAACGAATCGGACCCTAGCCGAAACCGAAACCGAAAACGAAGTTTTTTTTCTGAGTCGTGCCCATCTCTACTGTTAACATTGCCTTCAGAGATTATACAGGCTGACAAGTCAGAAGCAGAAGTAGTGGAAGACCAAGAGACACAGAGGGTGAGGCGACAGAGGCCATGAGAGAGTGTTATATTATGGCAAGTTTCTTATGACTTAAGGGGACCCTAATAGGGTCTTCAAAGTATGTGAGCTAGTCAAGGTTTCACTAATGCCATCTCTCTTCCATGAGTTGCACTATCCATAGCTAAGACGAGATTGCTCTGTCTACTATGCTCGATAGAAGACAGTAATAATGGAGGCCATGGTTCTTTTTCCTGTACCTAGCAGAAAAGTAAAGAAATATAACTTATTAAAGCCATACTTCATAATGCTTCACTTTCTGCTCATGAGGCAGTGGAATAACCTCGCAGAAGTGGAGGTCTTCCCATTTTTAGGTGTTTCAGAAACTACAGGTTTATACAAAATGCTAGACCCTGGGAGTTCAGGGGGGAAATATGAGATTTTCTTTCTTTCTTTCCACAAGCGATGGCTGACAACATCACGTTAAACATCATGAGAAAACTGGGAAAACATACTAAACCTGTTGTGCTCTGCTGGAGGTGCAGAAAAATTGCTTTTGAAGGACGTGAAGGGTGCTGTGACAGAACTGTCTTGGTCCACATTTAATTTCCTCTATCCAGCTGTGGCCTCTGGCCAAATAGTTGCAGGAGTTCTGTTCTAGAAAAAGCTTTGTCGATTAAATGTCCATGCCAGGTAACTTTCCAAGACACAGGGAGAAGGGTCAGCAAGCACGTCTGCTCTGAAACAATTCATTTCCTTTTGTGTTTGTTCTCTAGAAGGTTTTAAAAGGCCTTCAGTTTCCAACTAGCATGTTTGTTGGTGCTTTCGCTGCACTTCTCTTGGGAACACTACTATTCACCTCCTTTTCTATCCTCCTTGACCAAGTCCCTGCCATTTAATTTTACTGGATACTGTTGACACACTGCCATTATGTCTAACAGGATGATGCCACATAAAAGAAAAGAAAACTTGTGTAAATCACTTCAGCCGATCAAATCAAAACCAAAATGAAATGGTACTATTTGTAAGGGACAAAGTCTCAATCCCTCTAACAGCTACCTGAGAAGGAAAATATTTTATTGCTTCTTTGAGTCCTCAGGAAAATGCAGCACATCTGAAAATATGTAGGTCTGTGCCATGATTAGACAGAAATGAAAACAGACTTGAGAACTTTAATCTGCTACCTTGTTCTATGATTTAATCAATAAGTAGTATGAAGGCAGATGTTAAAAACAAACCTTGGGGGTGTTGATTTCAACCTACAAGGAAGCACTGCAATCTAAAAATAAAGTTCTTCAAGTTTCCGGAAATAAATATGCATAAATAAAATGGTATTTCCTGGTGATTTCTTGCCTCCCCTTCAGTTCTTAAAGACACAGAACTTCTGTCCGCACATACACACACAAAACAAACACCATTCTGAAATCATTCTGACCCTAAATATTTTTTAAAATTTAACAATTTACAGTGAAAGTATCTGGTTCTTGTTAGCAGGCCAAGCACCTATGTTAACTTGTGGCAGCAGTTTGTGAGTGTCAGAAAGCTTAGCAGAGAAAACCTCCACTTATTGAATGAATTTATCCAATTCTTATTCTAAGAAGATAAAGCAGCTAGTATTTATTACTAGTGCAATATGTTTGGGATATGAAAAGCAATAGGAATCCGACTTCTAGCTAATAGATGGAAAAGCAAGGAGCCGTGTTTGACCTTTTTCTTCTCAAGGGCAAATGCTAGGTATGTGCTCCAGAGAGGATCAGGACATTAACGCCCTAAGAATATTTATCAAGGATGAAGGAAGGTCAGCCTAGGTTACAACAGGTAAAGTACAGATGAGAAACTTGAATAGATCCCTCTTTGAGTGTCCATTTCCCAGTGAAGGCGGGTGGGGGGAAGCATCTTGTTCCTTGCAAGCTGAGTTCTATCCAATCATGTCCAACACTTTCTAATCAAAGGCAGGAGACACATTTAATTAATGGCAATTTCCACAAAGCCCTGTATTTGGCTTGTTCATTATAATAATGTTCTAGTAACACTGTTATCGTTAATCCTTTTATATAGTGCTGGGTTGGGGAAGCTGTTAAAAGGCCAAAATATACATATATATTATTTTTCCCCCTTTATGACAGAAATTATAAGAGCAGGTCCCTGTATTATTTAGCTTTTTTCTCTCCAATGGACCAAAGGCTGTGTCACATGTAGCCTCTTGTGCGGAAAGTCGTGGAGTTTAATTTTGCTCTTTTCTTTCATTTCACTGTATTTTAATAAAAGTGTCTATAGTGACAGAAATTATAGCTGGGTAGATAGATAGAGAGGCAGATGAGGAGAGAAGCAGAGATTGGGGAGGGGGACATATAGTAGAATATTTCATATTTTCCTGAAGGAGCACAGAGAGCTATGATGAAAAGTAATCACCAAGTAAGGCAATTACTGTCAACGCCCCTCAGAGGTGATGGAAATAATGCAGACTGTGAATTCATTGGCAGAGAGGTGGTTAGGAGTCTAAAGCAGGCATGTCTCTGCTATTCCAATCTTGCATTGTTAAGTGACCTACTGTGTTAGCATTTACCAATCTTTAGATTATGATCCCCATCATCTCCATCCAACAGGGCTCCTTGAGTAAACTGTTATATGAGTTTCCCACTAGTGACCAGTCCCATGAGTATTTACACACTAGTAGGAGTAAAGGCGTTGAGTTTTAATTCACCCCACCTCCAGATCTTTATTGTGTTCTCAGCATCTTCCATGTCTTATGCACAGAGACTGGGAGAAAAAGTAGCCATGCTGGAACCACTCATTTGAGGGCATTCTTCCGTAGCTACCTCAGGAAACAGGATGCCAGAAACAGCTCAATGTGCTGCTTTGGCCACTAAGAAGGTTCCAATTGCTGCTGGATCTTGTCCTTCCCTTCCCAGCCCCACTGCGACTGGACTTGCCACACCGATACCCTTCTGACTCATTCAATCCACCGATACTGGAGATGGGCACAAAACGTGAAAATGGCATTTTGTTTTGTTTTGTTTATTGTTTATTTTTGTTTCATTTTGTTTTATTTGAAATGAATATTTTTTAAAATATTCACTTCATTTTTATTTCATTTTTTGTTTTTTAATCTATTTTGGTTTTTTGTTTTGTTTTTTTAATAATTTTATTATAAAACAAATCACCAACACCCAGACAAAAACAGTGACCCCCAGGCATCTGATACATTGGATATACACTGATAATAAAACAAATTCAAATTAACAATTTAACCATATGTACATCTCTATATAAATTAACAATTGACAATCCGCAAGGTTTACTTAGCTTTTAACGTTTTAATTACCCCAAATTGGTCAAACATACTCATATAATTCAATAACTTCTCAAACCATTCCTCTTCTTTCTCATTGACCTTAAACCCTTTCATTCTGCGTATCTTCATGGTTAGGTATTCTAAAATTATAATATTATTTAATTTCTTCCTCCATTGATTCACCCCTAGCTCTTCTGCATTTTTCCAATTACTCGCTATAACCTGTCTAGCTGCAATTACCATCAGGTTTACCCATTTACATTCTTCTTTTGTTTTTAACTCTGTGCAACCCAGGTTAATGAGAACCATTAATTTAGATATTTCCACTTTCCTTCCAACAATTTTCGATATTTCTCTTCCAATCTGTCTCCAAAAATTATTAACTAAAGGACAATCCCACCACATATGACTGTAGGTTCCCATTACTCCACACTTCCTCCAGCAATTTTTACTTCCTAACTTTGTAATATGATACAACCTTACTGGTGTATAATACCATTTTTGTATCAGCTTCAACCCCTGCTCCTGGATTATCCTAGAAGTCGTAACAAAGGGCAGTTGTTGAAAAATTCTATTCCAATCTTCATCTAAGATTGGTTCCTGGATATCTAGCTCCCAATATTCTTTTAAACTTTCCTTTAGTGATTTCCCCATATTTAATAAAACCTTATACAATTTTGAAACTATTTTGGTCCTATCTATCCTGTATCCTTTCACTAATTCCTCGAAGGGGGTAATATTTCTTTTACAACAATTTTTAACTTCATTCTCCTTCAACAAGGAGGAGATTTGTTTTTTTTTTTTTGTAACCAATTAATCTTATTCCAAATTCCACTTTCCTCTTCCATCATTTTTTTCTGTTTCCCAGATTTTAACCATATTCTGGATTGAAATCTCTTTCAATTTATCCCCTACCTCTTTTGGGATGAGCTTCCTTAATGGAGCAAATTTATCATAATACCATAGTTTGGTAAGTGGAGAGAGGTCAGGGAAAAGCTTTTTTTCCCACTTCTCCCATACCAAAAGAGGCCCCATAAATGTTGATAATTTTTCTTCTTTTCTTTTCTTTATCCTCCTTTTGAAGATTCTTATTTTCCCTCCTACTGCTTCCAAATTCTCCCGCTCTATACATCCCAAATCTTCCCCCCGTTCTCCCTCCAACCAAATCATAAGATGTCTCAGCTGATAAGCTTCATAATATAAAATCAAATTGGGAATCCCCCATCCTCCATCCTGGATCCTATGGTACCTATATCTACCAGCTGTCCTTGGTTTCTTGGATGCAAAAACAAATCTATCTATTGACCTTTGCCACCCCTTCAGAATACGTTCCGGTATGTGCCAAGGCAACACATAAAAAGGTAAGTTAATCTGGGTAGCAAAAACATTTTAACTAAAGCAATTCTTGTGCTAATTGAGTCCTTCATTTTCTCCCATGTTCTCAGCTTTGATTGAATACTACTCCAATTTTTTTTTATAATTATGTTCAAATATTTTCTTCACATTTTTAGTTATCATTACCCCTAAATACTTTACCTTCTTATTTGCTATAGGAATGCCCAATGATTTAGAGGCTTCTAACTGAGTTTTAGGTTTCACATTTAAGCACATCATTGATGATTTAGAAAAATTAACTTTTAACCCTGATATTTTTTCAAATCCTTGCAAAGTTTCTTTTAACGGCACAATTGCAGTCCCCAGGTCCTTAACTGTCACCATCATGTCATCTGCATACATTGTAAGAAGCTCCCCTCCTTCTCTCCCTTTCCCTGATGTTTCAAATCCTTTAATCTCACTATTCTTTTTAAGTTTAATTGCTAATGGTTCTAATGCTAAAATAAAAAGCATGGGAGAAAGTGGACAACCTTGCTTTGTACCACTTAACACTTGGACACACCCCCTTTCTGACCCACCAATTCCTATCATAGCTTTGGACTCTGTATATATTGCCTCAATTATATTTTGAAATTTTTCTCCAAATTTATATTTTTTAAATATATATTTCAAATAATTCCAATCCACCGAATCAAATGCTTTATAAATATCCAATGACAGGAGAGTAAGAGGCAAATCCTTATTTTTTGCTAAATATACCATACCCATTAACTTCCTAACTGCATCCACCAAGTACTTCTGGGGCATAAATCCATATTGATCTTCTCCCACTAATTGTGCAATACATTTTTTAACCTTGTTGCCATAACTTTAGCAAATATTCTATAATCCATATTTGTAACAGATATTGGCCTATAGGAGTCTGGCAGGGTTTGATCTTTTCCCGGTTTTTGATACTACTTAAATGGCCTGCAGGCCCTGCCGGCCGCCCCTGCCAGCACTGATCAGCTGACACATGGGGCCCTGCCGGCTGCCCCCCCCAAGCACCAATCAGCTGGCACATGGGGCTTCGGTGGCAAAAATAAAAATTAAAATTAAAAGCCCACACTTTTCCCTATCTGATTGGGTGCGTTGGGGGGAATGGTGTGGGCTTTTAAAACTTTTTTTTGCCACAGAAGCAAGTGCTGATTAGTTGGTGCATGAGGCTTCAGTGGCAAAAAAACCAAAAGGTTTAAAAGCCCGCGCTCCCTCCCCCCATGCACTCGATTCGGGGGAGTGTGGGCTTTTAAAACTTTTTTTGCCACCGAAGCCCCACGTGCCGGTTGATTGATGCTTGCTTTGGCAGCATTCCTGTGGGAAAACAAAAAATGAAATGGAACAAACCAAAAAAATTGTTTTGTTTTGTTTCATTTTTCTTTTCTTTAAAGGGGCAGTTTGTGTTTCGTTTTGTTAGGGAATGAAATGAAAAACAAAAATGAAACAAAAATTCATTTCTTGTCCATCGCTAATTGATATTTTTCACTGCTGTCACCCACCTGCCCTACACAGAAAGAAGTGCCAGCTACTCTAAGTGGCTGTGATTACCCTGGATCTATGTCACTGCCACCTTTAATTTTTATTAAATAATATTGATACCACGACCCAGGTATCCCAACTATAAAACTACTTCGCTGCCACCTTTTACTTGGATCAATAAATGTCTCCACTAAAATAATAGTGTAGCACTATGGAGTCTTATTTTGAAGAAGGGCCTTCACATGAGGTTTTATGCTTGAAAATAAAATGTCTAACTTTTATTGTTTTACAGTTGGTTATACAATGTTGATGTTACAGTAAATTAGCCAATGTAATAAAATATTGCTTTGGTAACTTATTGCTGATAGCTAATGTTTTTGTTTCACAGAACCAGTCTGTTTGTCAGTTTCAGACTGACACGTCTAAGAACTGTTACCTCAGGCAGACACAAAAGATACTCTGCTGCCTAGACTTAAATAATACAATAGATCACTACAGACTCTTTAAATACCTGGGAGAGAATTTCACTTAATCTCTAACATACAGACATCACACATGAGAGACCTGCTTAACTCTTAAGTTACATAGGAGAAAACTACGTATCTCCTAACTCACACAGGAAAGAACCTTAAGTAAACTCTATCACACAGGAGAGAACTTTAACTGCCACTGACTCCCTCTTTTTATATGTACTAGCCACATCCACCAGCTCACGGATTACATATTCATAGTAACACATACATATTAATAAATAACCTCCTTTCCATCACAGTGGCCAGGACATCTTTACATGATGCTACATAGGAGAGAGGCTGGCAACGGGAGGCAAGGAGAAGGGTATGTGGGACTCCCAGCCCCATAAGTCACCAAGAATCCCGTGATAGATTTCTGGGACAGGGGGGGGAGGGAAAAAGAAGACAAAAGATGTCCCGTGTTTCTGAATCCTGCCTTCAGCAGAGGCTTGGATTCAGTGGCCTTGTAGCTCCCTTTCCAACTTCATGCTTCAATGAAGTTTCAGAGAGGGTAGACATGTTAGTCCTTTTCAAGAACTGTCTGAAGAAGTGGATGTGTCCACGAAACGTTACATTAAAATATGAAAGTTAGTCTTTAAGGTGCCCTTTGTTTTGTGTCTTTTGTTTTGATTTGTTTTTCTTTTATTTTTGCCTGCAATGCTTCAATAAAAAGAGGGAGGTCTTCCCACTGCCATTATCTGCTTGACTACATGGATTTTGGCTGGAATACTCCCCACAGCCACACTGAGAAAAGTTTGTTGTGAAGCTCCCCGTATAGAATTTAATGGGTGGTGTGAAATTTAGCCTTCCCAAGGGGCAACTCCCAACAAGCACAGCTATGATCAAGTGTTCCCTTTTGCTTCTCAGCCAAAGCTTATAGTTGTGAAGTAGGTTGTGGTGGCAGAAGGAACTCCCTTTTGCCTTCTTCTTTCTCCTCTCACAATCCCCAAAGTCTGTTTGTGGAAGCCAAGGTGATTTTAGGGCTGGACATCTTGGAATTGGGAAACTTGCATCTCTAGTATGTACTTATGTTCCATCAGATAAGGCATGAGGTTGACCATGACTAACCACAAGGTCATTCTATCATCATCACATATTTGGACACTTGTAGTATGTTATTTTCTACCTCATTGGCCACCCAGCTATCTGACTTAAAACCAGCCCTGCTGTTAAGAAGAGCGAGGTGGATGCTCTAGGCCAGTGGTGGCAAACCTTTGGCACGCTAGATGTTTTGGACTAAAACTCCCAAATTCCAAGCCTATACTGCCATTGACAAAGGACTGTGGGAGTTGTGGTCCAAACCATCTGGAGTGCTGAAGGATTGCCACCGTTGCTCTAGGAATTGTACGCACATAAGATGAAAAGAGCTACAGCAGGCACAGTGTTGATAGACAGAGCTGTGCATGTCACTACATCCCCTTTGCCACTCTCCTGCTTCCAGGTGTGATGGAAGAGACTGTCCCGATACTAGAGGTGAAAATAAAATTTAAATGCCTTCTTGGGTTGGGAATGGAGAGGTATCATCTTCTTCTTCCCAAGCAGCAAAATGTCTGTGTACAACTACCCTGGAAATTCACAGCCTATAGTACATTTTAATTTGCATCCTGCACTATGTATGAAATCACCACCAATGCTCACAGCGGGGGCTGTGGACTGATTCAACAGTTAACCCTTCATAATGGAGGGGATGCAATTCAGATTCAATCCCAAAACTCGGGCCCTTCTTTCCTTTTTCCCAACTAGTCCTGCCAAGTCCTCTCTGGGGAACTGATAGAGGTGTTGAATGTGGGAAACAATAATTACAATGACCCAGTGATAAGCTGCTAGGGTGATCTAGCATTCATTTTATTTATATTTTAAAAACACCATAGGAGAATAGAGGGAAAGGAAAGATTGTGGGGGCATGTTCCACTGGTTTCCATTTATATCACTGAAACACCACTTTAAAACACCCATCCCATCTTTACCAGAACATATCACAAATAAACAGACAAGGAGAAGCTCATTAGAATTGTTTTAGCCCTTGAGCAGCAGCAACAACAACAAAAGCCACTTAGGGAATAAAACATAGCTGGACCAATTCAGTTTTTAAAAATACAATAAATTCACCTTTTTAAAATAAGCAAAAACAATACTACGGTATTTGACCATGTAGGTTTGACCTCTGTCTGTCAGTTCGAAGGTTTAAAACAGCACACATTTTTAGCCAACATCCACCATGGATTCTAAGAACCTTAGAACCTTAGAAATACTGAAATCAATAAGTTCACTTCCAAAAAATGTGTAAGGATCAAGCTGTTTTTGGTTTAATATAAACTACTTCAGCTTAACTGGGTTGTCCCCTGGACTGCCTTTGACTTACAGTACTTTGGTTATGAAGGACAAATAATAGCACTTTCTTAGAAATGAGGTTATAATGAAGTATAAAAGATATTCCTTAAAAGGGTTCTCAAAATATTTCAGTCTTACAGACTATAATAAGGTCTAATTTATTTCTTTTTACAGTCCAATTTCTTTCTTCCTTTATTTCAAGGAACCAGACCTTCCTAATGCCTCTTAAACAGAACCAGACAGAAAAGTTGTTCTATTTGATGAATATTCAAAACATGTATTTAATGCATGAAAATAACTGCATCATTAGATCCAACCAGGATCATACAGTGGTATGCAAACTTTTGATTTATACCATGCCTGCCATTTAAAGGCATGTCAGCACAGGGCAGATAAATATTACAGGTGACACAGTACTACTTCAACCCTAAATACTAAGATTGCCGCTGACCTGAACAACTTAGAACCTAGTGTTTCTTTAGAAATCTAAATCTATATCACCAATGTTACTGTGTATGTTGGTCTAATGAGAACTGGAGTTGATTTCAGTGAGATTCATGGAAAGGAAAGATTTTAAAAGTCCATAAAGTTAAGATTGCCAAACTCTTGTTTAAATGTCCTCTCAGGAGCCCTTGCAGTTAAATGATCCTGATTTGCAATTGGATAGTTGGTGGAGGAAGGAATAATGAGACAGTCTTGATGTGTTACAACAATGATTCTAAATGGGTCAGAAAACATTTTAAAGAGGTATTTAAAATACACCGTATTTCCACAGTTTATGTGCTTACCTGGTTCCATTTTGTCAGGTCTGTTTTTTGTTTGTTTGTTTGCTTGCTGTTGTTGTTATTGCTGCTGCTGCTGCTGCTATTGTTGTTTGCAGGGAAACTAAAGCAAACCTGGATAAATTTGAGCTGCTGTCTTCCATAGCTAGAGATTATGGTTCCTGCACCTATTAAAAAAAGCAAAGTGTTACCACCCCATGCCACTTCAAGTAGTCTCTGGGTGGTTTACAGTTTTTAATTACAGTGTGCAGGCTACACATTGCCCCCACCCCCAGCAAGCTGGGTACTCATTTTACCGACCTCAGAAGGATGGAAGGCTGAGTCAACGATGAGCCTGCTACCTGGGATTGAAACCTAGGTTAGGTTGTGAGCACAGTTTTACCTGCAGTACAGGCATTTAACCACTGCGCCATGAGACTCAGGCTGTCCTTTCCTCTCCCCTAGGAAAGAATCAAGTAGAGGAATATGAAAATGTTCATCAGTTAGATGCCATATGATAATCTCTACCACAGTATCACTGAAAGAGAGGAGGAAGGAAGGAACCTGGAATTAATGAGCACCTCCTGCTATTGACCAGCTTCCTTTCTACTTGTTATCATGCTTTGCCACTCCTGATAATCACCAGCTGCTATAGTGTCTGTGCCACTGGTTGTTCCTCCAGAAATCTAATGGAGGAAGTAGAAATCTGTTGGGGTGTCGATGCTGTGACATCCATCTGTGCACAATCTGAACACATGTTAATAGGGGACATACCAAAACTTGGCACAAGCTTCCAGCTACTTTGTTCAGAGGAAACAAAAGCATTGGGTAAAATAAAATCCATTTGCATCCCAGAGTTTTTGCACTGCTTGGAGACCTGGGATACAAAGGAAGGAACAGTATACAGCCGTATCTGCAGTTCATGTCCATCTTTGGAAAACACTGGGAGAAACACCTGCTAATTCAATGAAAACTGCTGCAAGTTAAAAAAAAGTATCAGGACTGTGTTTCCTAAAGATATGGTGGTAGAGGGGAGAACATAATTCTTTCACTTCAGTAGAATTACTAGTCAAAGTGCTAGTAATTCAAGCAAAATTACTAGCACTTTCTCTTGGCCCATGCTTTGTAACCTGATTACCTCGTTAATTAATAATACAACTCCTGCCCAAGTTGACCAGGCAACCTTTTCCCATATTGTGTGAGGGGGAACATATTACATCAAATAAGTCTGTGAAGATTCTCAGTCATCCAGGTGAGATTATCTGGAAGTTGAGTCATGGCGAATGAGGTTTTTTTTTCTTGAGATGGAAACATTTCACTACTCATCCCAGCAGCTTAATCATTTTGAAGAAAGTTAGTGGCGAGGCCTCCAATTTATAGTTCACCTTGATTTCACACCACTCTCGTCTGAATAGGCTCATTAGGTGGCCTGTGGCCTGAATAGGCTCACTAGGGGGACAATCACCTGGGGTAAGTTAAAGTCCCACATATGCAACCCTTCCCAACACCTATTAAGTATGGGTCATTAGCTGTGGTCTTCCTGCTGGAGGTGTGAAGTTCTTCTGATCAATGAAAAGGAAGCATGATAAGTGACAGATTGACTGTGACTGTTAAAAGAGGGATTTTCAATACTTACATGAATGGTTTCCCTGACTTCTCTCTCAAACCACCTTTCTTCTCTAATATATGTACTTCCTCGTGTTTGTATGAGTGTCCTTTGTACTACAAATGAAGGTACATCACTGATTCAGGTCCCAAGCTGTTGGCCCTCCTGTGTTGGGCCATCCTCCTGTTTAGTGGCTCTGGTTTCTCCAGTGTAGAGGTCTGCACACTCCTCACTGCACTGGACCACATATACTATATTGCTCCTTTTGTGTTTTGGTGTTTGGTCCTTTGGGTGGACGAGTCTCTGCCTCAGGGTGTTTGTGGGTTTGAAGTAAATGGGGATGTGGTGTTTGACAAAAATCCTTTTAACTAATCTGGGTAGGTTTGAAATATCAAACTTCACTAGGCTAAACAATGTTGTGCAATTTTGTTCAGTAATATCTTCATTTATGAGCATAATCCATTCCAGAAACATGCATATAAACAAAAACACTCTCATGATAGAACAGATCGAGCTGATTAATCTCTATCCAGGTGCATTCTGCAATGAATTAACCTCTGTCAATTAATGCAGTTACCTGGAGATTGAAGCCCATGTGGGTCTTTTTCTTGTCTCCCCGTCTGGCTGCTGTATTGCTTCCAAACATACCAGAATAACTTGTAAGGCAGACCATTTTAAAGGCTTTTATTTAGCTAATAAGAATTACACAGGAATATGGCTCTTGCTTCAAAATAACAAAGCATGGTTCCTTCCCTAACTATGAGGCAAAAGCCTTCCTCTCTAACTTTTTAACTACATCTCTAAGCATTAGTCCATCTTGCAAACATAAAATCCATCTGAAAAAAGTCTCTTCTCCCTCTCTCAGACTGTTCACAGCATGGGAAAACAGTCACATGTTGCTTTTTGGACCAATCAGGTTTCACTTGCTTCTGGCTGGAATGTGTCTTTGTCCGATGTTTACATATGCACTGAGATAAGGCTTTTCTACTGAAGCGAAACTGCACTTTAATATCGGCATTGTTACTTTTAGCCTAGAGAAAGGCTTCCCTACTTCTAAAATCAGTTACATGCCCTCTACAAATATTAAACATTCTAGATTAACATCTAGCATTTTAAACTACAATCTGCCATGAGAATAAGTGTAAACAATATTACTTAATAAGAAAGAGGTAAATGATAATCAAAGTGCAAAATAAATGATAACATATGCAATAAAAAGCAATTAAAAGACGTAGTACTAATGATGAATATATGCACTCTACATGTAGAAATAGCAATAAAACTGAATAACCTGAATGGGGGGTGCGGTAGCTTCCAGTTCTAGGAGAGGGATGTTTGTTTGGAGCTCTCTCCCTCTTATCATATTAACTTTTTAACTTTTATTCTTTTAATCTTCAAAGAACTTTACTATTTTATTATTTAAACATCAGCCTTGTGGCTGGAAAACTGACTGTGAGAAGTTACTCCCAGCTACTCCGGGCTCCTTATCTTATCTTTTACAACTTACTTTGGCCATCACTGCTTCGCTGGAACAAACAAACATTGTGTACCCACCTGCTGCAGCTGCTAGTTGAAGAGTTTGACTGAAGTTTTGCTGGAGGTTGTTGGATACTCTATCCACATAATTGGAGCAGGAAATTATGGGCTAGTCGACCCTTCCCGATGAAGGAAGAGCAGAGGAAAGATAGGAAGATTGAAAAGCTAAACGGGCGTTTTTGCTGCTCGCCATCTTGCCTGGACACACCCAAGGAAACAATAACGACAGCAAACAAGGGGGTTGAGAAGCTAAGGTACTCTTTGCTGGATTGCTAACTACTAACTTCTTCTGACCTTGAGTGTTTTAATGCATCTGCCCTGGGGTGTAGCTTGAGGCTGAGGTTTCCCTCTCTCCTGTTTGTCTTTCTCTGTGTGACCAGCCTTGAGCCTGCCTGCACTAGATATACTACTCTGGGGGTTTAATTTCGAGAATAGAAATACAAGTGACTAAGACTAAGACCTCTAATATTATAATAGATCACAGACTTGCTGACAGAAAGCTGATAAGCTGCAGTAGCTGGTACTATACCTTCCTCTTCTACTCTTACAAATTCAACAGCACAAAATCTGTCACTTCTATTCGGTGGACACAGTGAGCATTACAGAGCTCACTTTGAGAATGGGAGACCCCATTGTAATTACTGGCAATTCATCAGAACAAATCCTTGATTTAACTCTATCGCCTCCAGTGTTAAAACAGGTGAGGAGAGGCACTCCTATGGCTATTACTCTCATTACTGATCTCAGACTGAAGAGTACGCATACTGTAAGCCTAGACCTGCCAGCAAATGACAAATCTCAGTGCGGAATGAGGGATAACAACAACATTCAAGGAAAGAGGAGGCAGACTATGATGACAGGCCACTTTAGCAGGCAGAAATACAACTACCAAGAGTGGACAAGTAGCCCAGTTGTAGATCTATCAACCACGGATGCAGAGCAGAGTCATCTCCTACAATGTAGTCACTTGAACAGCTTCTCAAGCGACCACTTTGGCAGAATGGGAATGGGACATTTTTCACACACCCCGCCCGGCCCAACATAGCTACTATCAAGGGTACACCAGCCAGAATCTCAGTTGTATATAATAACACCCCAGATGAACACTCAACGAGGCTCCCCACCCCTGAAGAGACCTCAACCAAGGAACTGCAAGGCCCTACAGTGGCCATGCAATCCAAACTGCAGTGTGATCAATGCAGCCAAGCCAGAATTCTACTGGAAAGAGGCTCCCATTTCATTTCAGATACTACCTTAGAAATCAGAGACCTGGTACATAACATTAAAGACCTGCTGGCATGTCTGGTCAACCTAATGAAGAAATGGGATGCCCCGTCAGCAGACGGTCCCGCCAGCCAAAATGGACAATCAAACACACTCGCGTGTACAAACCCAGATGGAAGCACCATCCTATCACCCAACACCATCCACAAAATCAACGCCATCTCTTATGAAGAGTTACTGGCTTGTGTCACTCAGACAAAATTAGATCTCCCTCCACCCTCCAGATCATTTCCGAATAAGGAAATCAAGACATCAATCCCTCAATATCTCCCTGATGAGCTCACATTAGATATCTCAAAAATAGACCTAGAGAGAAACAAATGAAGCTTTTAGCTAAAAAGAAAGAGAAAACCATTAAAAATAAGAAGGCACTCAGCTCCAAAAAGATTCCAGTGTTAGACACCAAGACCAAAGGCAAGTCCACCGGGAAATCATCAGACAAGAAAGCAAAGAAAGGAAAGAAAGGGGGAAAAAGTCATTTTAACTTCAAACCTTTGTTTAAATTATTAGACTCCTCTGAGCCTCAATCCAGCGGCCTTTCTTCAGATGTAAATACTTGGCCTACCCTTTCAGCCGACCGTCCAACTCTTGGCCACAAGAAGACTAAAAATCCATCCCCTCAGAAGGGGAGTATTTTTAAACCGAATTTGCCGCCTGTCAAGCCTCCTTTAGCCCACGTACTGTTGGGCCAGGAGCCTCCACCTGCTGCTAACAGTCCTCAACAACCAAATCTATTGAACTCTGCTCAGCTCATTCAACCCTCTGTAATCTCTGGACCTCCAATTGGACACCCCATTCCTGTACTTATCAGAAATAGAATCCCAACTCATAGACGTAAGAAAAATGGCAAAAACCATCACTGCCTACAGTATACCTTTAACCCAGGATATCAACCTTTTCAAGTTTGATAGCATGAAAGTACTAGAGCCATCGGCCTCGGTGTGTGATGCTCCAGTTCGGGCTCCATGTTATTCCAATATGTTTAACTCTTTTTCCAATATCGACTCTATGTGGACCTTCAGGTCTGAACAAAGTATAAAAACTGTACTCCCCATAAAGCTTTGTACAGCCGATGTGCTCCCTTCAGATCATACCCCTTCAGTTGGAGTTCAGAACATCTTCCCTTTAAAAGTTTCGACGGTAATGGCTGATGAGGCACCTCAATGTAAAGATCTCAAACTCAATGACGAGATGCCAAGCTCTCTTAATCTACCCAAGCAGTCTCCTTGTAGCAACAGTCTGCCACATCGACCTCTTGCTGCTGCTTCTAAAAAACACTTCCTTAAAGTTGTGCCTTGGAATGTTGCTGGTTGGCCCTCCAAGCTTGCTGACAAATCCTTTAAGTCTTTCTGCTCTCAATTTGGGATTATTTTCATTCAAGAGACCTGGGCAACTGCCATGCCCTTCCCAACCCTTCCTGGTTATGTTGCCCATTCTTGGCCAGCCACCAAGTGTTCCACCAGGGGGCGTGTAAGGGGAGGGCTGGCTATTCTTATCTCTGTCGATGATAACCCCAATATCTTAGTACTGGATATGGGTCTTAGCCATAACATTCAAATTATACAAGTTACTTGGCCGACCCGTTTAAAATTCTTTTTGATAAATGTGTATTCACCCCCGCAAAATTCAAGGTTACAAACTAATACTAAAATGACAGAACTTGATCTTGTCCTTTCCAAACTTTTTGAACAATAAATGAATCCCTGGATTTTATTAGCAGGGGACTTGAATGCTAGAATGGGGGAAAACAACTTTTTAGTTGGAGACAAATTGGGCATTTCTCCTGAAGATCTGTGTTATCCACCAAACAGGAATTCCAAAGACTCAGGAATTAACAAACCTGGTCTTGCCCTTTTCAGCCTTATTTTTAAGTATCATTTATATAGTTGTAATGGAGCTGACACAGACCCTTCCACTGGCTTTTGCACATTCATTGGCCTCACGGGTCAAAGTGTGATTGATTACATAATTGTCTCTCCTGCTGTACTTCCTTTCTTTGACAATTTCAAGGTTCTCTGCAGGCCCGAAAGTGATCATATGCCATTTTTCTCTCTCTCGCCTTACCATTCATAACAGAGCCAAATATCTTACCCCTTAAGGATAATCTGATAGTACAGGGAGAGAGAAAACTGCGCTGGTCTGCTATCTTACAAGAGCAGGTTAACTCTTTTCTGATGTCCCCGATGATGTTAGCCATTAGAGAGCAAGCCCTCACCTACCGTGACCCTGTGGCCATTTTTGAAAATATTACCCATTTAGTCAAACCTATGTTGACCACCTCCAAGCCTATCTCCACAGACCCTCATTCTCACCACGGTTGGTTCGATCCCCACTGTGCTGCTCAGAAACGTCTATTGGCAGGAGCAATCAGGAAACTATGGCTAGTTGATTCTCCAGAAAATTTTACCATTTACATCCAGCGCCGTAGAGAATATAAAATCTGCTCCGCCAAAAAAAGGAGGCATATTTCAGGAGGTCATGGCTGGAGTTAGGGCTGGCTGCCAGGGATAAAAATACGGCTAAGTTCTGGTCCCTGGTGTCGAGGGGTTTCAGACCCTACTCAGATCCCTTAGAAAACCAAACTACTTCTTCTCAATGACAAACCCACTTTTCTGCTCTCTTTAGTCTTACTAGTGACAGAACTAACATCATGTCACCCTTACATTCAAACTTGCTCCATTTTTCCCAGTACCCTCCTTGGGAACCCCTTAGCTGTGGGGTTAAAATTCTGATCGGCTCTTTGCCTAGTAATAAAGCTCCTGGTGAAGATATGCTCCCAGGAGAATTGTTTAAGTCTAATCCCCTTTGGTGGTGCGGAGTGTTTGCTAAAATGTTTACTTACATAAATCAACATGGGAAAATCCCCCCGAGTTGGGGCTGTAGCATCATTGTCCCTATTCACAAAAAAGGCTCTAAGACTGACCCTAAAAATTTTAGGCCTGTAAGCCTCCTCAATATAGTTTCCAAACTTTATTCTAAGTATCTCCTGGACAAACTAGTACGTTGGGCAGTCATGAATTCGGTTATAGCTGAAGAACAGGCTGGTTTTCAAAAAGGAAAATCTACAGTGGACCAATGCTTTGTACTTTCCCACCTGATTCAGAAGTATGTTTGCCACGGTAGGAAGGAACTTTATGTGACCTTTGTAGATTTCAGTTCTGCCTTTGATCTTATAGATAGGGGTCGTTTGTGGCAAAAACTTTCTCTAAAAACATATATAGAAGACTTTTAGCTTTAACCCAGCAGCTACACTCCAATACCCATCTCAGGGTAAGACTGGGGGCAAACGGGCTCTTGTCAGAATCTATACCCACGGACAGAGGGGTCAGGCAAGGTTGTCTTCTGGCCCCTTTTCTGTTTAATTTCTATATTAATGATATTGTTCAAGAACTGAGTGGCTCAGTATTTTCCCCTTCTATAGCAGATGCTAAGATCTCTGTCCTTCTTTATGCAGATAACATTGCAATTATTTCTACAGCGCAAGTCAGCATGCGAAGACTTTTGGTTAAGTTGAGTAACTTTTGTACCAGAGAACATTTGTCCATTAACTACTCTAAAACCAAAGTAGTCATCTTTGGGAGGAAAAGAACTAGACATAGGTGGACACTTGACAACAAACCTATTGAGCAGCTAAGAAACTTTAGATACCTTGGTCTTTGTTTTAATGCCCTGCTCTCTTGGAAATATCATCTGAAAGCAACAGTTTTGAAAGCCTCCCACTCCACTCAATCCCTTTTGAGATTCTTTTCAACCCAAGGTGGTAAACTGTTTGCTCCTGCAGTCAAAGTGTTTTCAAGAAAGATAGTCCCCCAACTAACATATGGGGCCGAAATCTGGGGGTATACTAAAATACCACACCTCAATGTGGTTCAAAATTCTTTTATCCGATCTCTCCTTGCTGTACCCCGTGGCACACCCTCTGCATATGCAAGAGCTGAAGTAGGGCTAACAGTATGCTACTTGTCGGTACAGACAGTTTTGTTACACAGCAAGTTGCAAAGTTTGCGCTGGCAGCTATGAAAATTCGGGTCAACCTCTAACTTTGGGAGGACTATATTGTTCTGCAAATGTCATGTGGTTTTTAAAAAGTTTTAATTATATTTGTAGCGGATGTAACTTTATAAGTTTTTTTTAAGCAAGATTGTGATGACCAATGGTTTTTAGCAATAAACTATTACCTACCTACCTACCTACCTACCTACCTACCTACCTACCTACCTACCTACCTAAAAAGAATAACCCGAATGTTTGCAGGCTTGAAACTTCTTGAAAACAGATATAGAGAAAAATTAGTACTTATCACATATGCATAGCAATAAGAAGCACAATTATTATACTGAGTTACAGTTAACAGGAAATAATAACTCTAATCTGGAACAATGGTCTCTTCTTCTTCAGGTGAATTTTCAACACCAAAATATATTCTAGAAAGGATATCAGCTAGAACATTTTTAGAGCCTGGAATATACTGAACCTCAAACTCAAAATCTTATAGCACTAAACTCCATCTAAGAAGTTGCTTTCAGATGATTTAACCACTTTAAAGCAATGATCTGTTTGAAGAATTAAGTTTCTTCCCCAAAGGAATGGTCACAATTTGTTCAGAGTCCACACAATACTGAGGCACTCTCTCAGGCATGGAGTAATTTCTATCTCTGGGCAGTAATTTCTTATTGAAGAATGACAATGAATGAAGTAGACCTTCTTTTTCCTGCAACAAAAACACAACCTAAACCAGTGGTTCTCAACCTGTAGGTCCCCAGATGTTCCTAGACTGCAACTCCCAGAAGCCTCCAACACTTGCCGGGCTGGAAGGGGTTTCTGGGAGCTACAGTCCAGGAACATCTAGGGACCCACAGGTTGAGAACCACTGACCTAGACCAAACTCTGAAGCATCATTTTGCACAACAAAAGGCCTATCAAAATCAGGTGGAATTAATATAGGATGTTGAATCAAACAATTTTTCAAGGTAGTCCTTGGAAAACAATATCTATGAGCCTCTGAAACGTAGCACCAGCATTACATAATCCAAAAGGCATTCTGAGGAAATCATAAGTTCCCTTATGCATCATGAAGGAACTTGTCTCGCATGACTTGATGTCAAGCTCAATTTGCCAGTAACCTGAGGACAGATCCAGACAAAATAAGAAACTTCCTTTTGCTGTCTTCTCAATTAAATCTTCCACTCTGGGCATTGGATAAGGATCTGAGACTGTAACTTGATTCAACTTTCTATAATCCACACAAAAACAAACTTTGGGTTGTATTTGACCATCATCACTATGACCACTGGACTAGCCCATGGGGATTCACAAGGTTGAATGATTCCCAAATCCAATATCTCTTAAATGTCTTCAATTTGCTTAGCATGTTTGCCAATGGTTCTATATGGTGAAGACTTGATAGAAGTGTCATCCTTCACATTGATCTTTTGCTTGACTACTGCAGTTCTTCCTGGTATGTTGACAAAAATAGAAGCTTTTTCCTTCAGGACGTCATAATTCTTTGTTGCTGATATTCAAGAATATCAGAATCCAAGTATACTTCAGACAAATCACCTGCCTCTCTGAATTCTTGAAGCAAATCAGGGTTGGTGTTTACTAAAGTTTCAGGTGAAGCCAACTTCACTTTCAACAAATTTGCTTGTCTTTTCACATAAGGCTTCAATCTATTGGTATGGCTTCTTTTGGCTTCTTTTCATGCTTGGACATTCTGACAATATAATTGAGACTTCCCAGTTTTTGTTCAACAATTCCTGGACCTAACCAATATACTTGTAGTTTGTTGTGTCTTACTGGACCCAAAACCAGTACTTAATCTCCCACTTGGAATGAACATGGTCTTGCTTTGGCATCATGATAGGCTTTGTATTTCTTCTGGGCTTCCTGTAGATGTCTGGCTGTGATGTCTTGAACATCCTGCAATCTCTTCTGCAATTCTTTGATGTATTTAGCCACTGGGACTGAAGTATTAGGGACTGAACCTTCCCACTGAGCTCTGATTAACTCCAATGGACCTCTCAAATTTCTTCCTAGAATTACATCACTTGGTGTATACCATCCTAAAGACTCATGGGGGGAAATTCTGTAAGCACACAGAATGTATGATAAGGCATCAGACCATGGCTTGTGATATTCTTGAATGAAAGCTTTCAACATCTTGAACAGTTTGTTGTATCCTTTCCATGGTGCCATGAGATTGTGCGTGGTACGCAACGCTGAACTGTTGCCATGTTCCCGTTAACTCACAAAGCTTTGTCATCAGTTCACCTGTGAAACTTTTTGCTTAATTTGAGTCTAACAGATTAGGCCACCCAGTGTGCAAAATGACCTCTAGAAAAGCTTTAGCAATTTGTTTTGCTGTAGTTGATGAAGTAGCAACTACTTCTACCGGCATGGAGACTGGACAAGTGAAACAGATCAAGTACTTTTTGCCTGTACTACTCTCTGATAGTGGCAAAAATATCGATTTCAAAAGTGGAAAAAGGAGTTCCTGTTTAAGGAAAGTCTTCCATGTTTGCTTTTGTAGTATCAGTTGGATAACCTACTCTCTGACAAGCATCACAAGATAAACAATATTTTTCACATATTTTGAGATGTCTGACCAAAACAAATGATCAGTGGTCTTAATCTGAGTCTTCTTAATCCCCACGTGACCTGAAATAGAATCATGTGCCATCTTCAAAACTTCTTCTCAGTAGTGCTTAGGAACTACCAACTGCCAGTGTGGGGGCACTGTGGTGTTATTGCCATTCAGTTTTTCTCTGTAGAGTAACTTCTGGCCTTCTGGACCCTTCCAGCAGAATCTGGCCTGTCTATATGGACCTAAAGGTAGATGCATATCAGCAAGACATCTGGCATCAGCTAAGGTAGGACATGACAATTGTTCTTGCCTAAATTCAGCATCAGGTTTGATACATGAAAATTCATCATCCTCACTGCCATCAGTGACATTTTGATTAACAATAGGCACTTCTGACTGACTTACAATAGCACCAGACTGAGAATCTGTCTGAAACTGCTCTTTAATATTGGCATTGTTTACTTTTGGCCTAGAGAAAGGCTTCCCTACTTCTAAAATCTGTTACATATATCAAAACAAATTTCCCCAAATAACAGAAACTCAGACAATTTGTTCTGGGGCCCCATATACGACATACTGTACACACAAAATTCGAAATTCTTCACAAAAGAAGTTGGCTAGAAGTCCACATCCACACCATGGTTTAGGTACCTGGCTGCAGAATCTGCTCTGTTTGGGACTAACAACTGGATTTTATTCTGTGTTTTTAATGTGAAAATAATAAAATGTAATTTGTAGCCATATACACCCTTGACTAACTGCCCTGTGAATAGAAATGATTTGAAAACTAAAAAATGACATTGAAAACAAATTAAATAAAAAATAGATATGAAACAAAATAAACCCTAACCTGCACTCTCCTTTGAAAACCTTTGTGGCTGGTGTAAGGGAGAACTCCGTTCCCCTCTCCTTCCCCCTGCTTTTGGGGCTTGCCTGAGAGGGAATATTCCAGATAATCCCCCACAATCCAGCAGGGAGGGGGGGGAGAGCCACCATTGGCTCACTTGTGATCATGTGATCTGCTCTAGTGCTCATATTGCAAGACCTTACTGGTTGATCAAGGCAAAATTGATCAGAAATGGTTGCTCATCTTACAAAACACCTTTAAACCAATGCACTCATAAGCTAAGGCATTACTGTATCAATGGCCAAGCTTTTTCTTGTTTCTTTTATTTCTTTTTTTGGTTTGGGGAGTAAGGAAAGGCACAGACTGTGTTCAGAAGTCATTTCTGAAGCATTGTGTTTGGTCAAGGCTATCTAACTAAAGAGATGGATTTGTTCAGCCAAGTGCAAAGTTAGCTGTGCTTTGCTACAGAGCGGAATGGCTGCTTCTTTATCTCCCTCTATTTTTAGTCAAATAACCTGGAAGGATGTGCTACTTTGGAGTTTATATATGCACATTCCTGCCAGTGGATCCAGGGAAGCAGAAGACACTGGTAAGTACAAACATAGAAATTAACATTTCGTCAATACTATGGCCAACCTGTCAAACTCGTACACATCACCCAAGATTGCATGGCATTGCCAAGAGTGCTGCAGATACAGTACTGTGTGTCTTTTGCCTTTGAAATGGCTGATTCCATTACTGATAGTAGATAGTAAGAGATAACATGGTTCTGGCCAATGTCTCAACTGCCTCCTGTGCAGGATTCCTGCTACTGATGTATTCAAACTGTTCTTTAGTGATATGCTCCTCAAATCCTTTGGGGAATCCCATATTTTCTGCTTGCATTTTGTCCTTATTATCAACATCTTAAATCTGAAGAGCTGGAAGGGATTCTATAGATCTCTGGGTCTGTTTATATTCATTTTCACTCCAAGATATTCAATTTCTGAAAGAAGTTCAGAATCTCTCTCTCTCTCTCTCTCTCTCTCTCTCTCTCTCTCTCTCTCTCTGTGTGTGTGTGCTTGTGCCATGTTGGTCATCTGTTGTATCTGTACTTCTCATCCTGACCTGCGATATTAGTTCTAGCTGAGCCTCTATTAACATGATTTGAATTAATAACCAAGCATAAATAGAGTGATTTTGCCCTTTTATCTCTCTCTCCCCCCCCACTTCCTTTTTGATAGTTTTCTATCACTAACTTCCTCATTTTTAAGCAGATTCCTTTCACAGAGTAAACTAGGACAGTAGGAGAGTTCTTTGGTGTTTCCTGCATATGGGTAAGTTAAATTTGATATCAAAGTGGTCACTGTTGACTATGTGAATGAATTCTTAAAGGCTGTGTTTTCCAAATAATGCATGAATTATGAACAATGACAACAAATTATGAATTGAATGGTCATTATATATTATATTTTCAATCTATATTATCTCTATATTATCTGTACTATACAGTATATCATTTTTAAATGCTGAAATGAATCAGAGGTATATTGACTTTTAAAATGTGTATTCTTTTAAGCTACAAACTAAAGTGTGTGTGATGCATTGTGGAAGCCTCACCAATTAGTTCCAGAGAAGGTCAAGTGGATGACTGGAAGATAATATTACTTCCAAGCAGGGTGCCAGCTGATCAAAACGAAAGCCAGCATGCTGAGCACGCCTACTAAAGGATGTTTGTTTTGTGATTGGTCATCACAAGGCATCATCTTCAAAACATGACTGTTCAGAAATAAAGGTATGCCAGCATTACATCTCCTGAATGTTAATTAATCTCAGCTTCTAATTTATAGCACACAATTTGCCCCTTAGGTGCTTTTTACTAAAATCTCTGGGAGTCAATGAAGATTCTAGGATAAGTCACAACCTCAAACTAAGTTATCTAGGTTCAATACCTGAACACCATTACTAGGATTTTCTGTATGTTGTGTCTTTCTTTCGAAGATCCTCTGAAGGGATACCTGGTGCAAAAATACAAAATGTTTACAAGCAGCTGAGCAAGGAAGGAAGAACAATAGGCTAAAAGCTGCAAAGAAAATACCACTCCAGGGCCTAGCAAAGAACATTGAAGATGGATACTGGTTTAGAATCCCATATACTCTTTTTTTTTCCCAGATACAGGGAGCTTAAATAAACTGCGGTGGATTTAGTCAGCTGTAACAGCAGAACATGGGTTTCTTTCTCTGCTTGTCTGCCTCGCCTCTGTTATGTAAAAGTTCTATTTATCTGCAGCTCTCAAGGTCAGTGTAAAGTCAGGCTTAGGAAGATATCACACAACACTGCTCCCCCCCCATCTTGTTTTTGCCCGGAAGCCTCCAGACCAAAGTGTCTGAAAACAGCCTTGGCTGGCTGACTGGCTGGCTAAGCTACCCTCACGTCCTGGTCAAAAATAGTCATAGAATGCTGGAAATATAAATTTTTGGAAGGGGACTCTCCCTGATGAATGAGCTTGCCTGGAGAGACCAAAGGATTAAGCTCATCAAGGTAACACATCGCTAAGGTAGAAACGGTCACGGATTTCATTCCTGCAGGCCTGGGGAGGATTCCAAGACAAGGATGCTGGCTGACAAAATAATGTTCTCCACTGCCGTGACAGGGCTGAAGAAGCAATCAACGAAAAACAGGGGATTCACTCTGTGCAGTAGGCATCAAATAAAACAGTTTTGACTGATACATATAGCGCTAACACACACAGCTACAGAGCTGACCAATGCTATTACAAGAGAGCTCCCTTGGAAGTGTTTAGCCTACCCGATCTTCTAACCGTTGCTTCTGTCACGTTCATGTGAGCTGAGAAGGGCCGTAAAACAGGCTGGCTCCAGGCTTTGAACCCCAAACCACCCTACTGGCATGCCACTGTCTTTGACTTCAAGAAGTAACCCTAACAGGCTTGATGGGTTGTGACACTTCTCCAATCTGCCTTTGTTTTATTTTATTTGGTAAATGGTTACAAATTATTTCATTTTTTTATTATTAAATTTCAGGGGAGCATAGAGCAAGGATCACATGGCACAGAATTAGTGATTAGTGAACCAGAAAACCAGTCCCCCCCTCCCAATGAACTGGTTTGCAGCTCATTTTTCTGGTTTGTGGGGAGGAATCCTATCTGCTCCTACCCACTGCCTCCCACCTGCCCTCCACTGCCTCCCTATTTGCCAGTTGCAGCAGCACCTTGTCTGCCGCTACTATCCTCAGCCACAGAGGGCCTGGTTTCCCTTCTTGGACCCAGCTACTGCCTCTGCTCATGTGGCCACCTATCAACTGAGCAGTAGGTACAGACTCAGAAGCACTGGGTCCTGGACTTCCAGAGCCTGCTGCTGCTTCCAAACATGCACTTGCCAAGCACTTGTAGACTTGATCCACCAGAGATCAGGATTTGCAAATCTGCCCTTTCCAAAGTCATTGGACTTCACTACCCATTATCCCTCAATAATGGAAATGGTGATGAGAGATGATGCAGATTGCTCTGCAGCATCAGGTGAAGGACCACAACATCTCCATCTCTTCTCTAAAGATATAGAATCATATAATAGTGCAATTGGAAGGGGCCTATAAGGCCATCAAGTCCAACTCCGTGCTCCCTGAAGGTTGTTGAATTTTTTCTCAAATGCCTGCAGTGTTGGACCACTCACCACCTCTCAAGGTCATTAGTTCCGTTGCCGTACTGCTCTAACAAGAAGCTTTTCCTAATACTCAGCCAAAAGCTGGGCTCACTTAACCTGAGCCCTTTGTTGCTTATCCTGCACTCTGAGATGATCAAGAATAGCTCCACATAGAGATATATATGAGGTAGAAATATATTGTGAGTAGAAACAGATCACATAACAGCACAAGGGGCTTCTGAATAATGTCATAAGTTGACACTAGAGATGGGCATGAAATAAAAAATATAGTGTTTTGTTCTGCTTCATTTCTCCTTTTGTTTCATTTCATTTCATTACTAATTATTTTTTTAAAATAATTTTGGAATTAGATAAAATGATTTGTTACACTATATAATAGCTCCCCTGGGCCCTAGAGGCACCAGATTTGGGGGCAGCTTCTTTGGACTTACCTTTAAACCCCTCAAAATTGGAGAGGTTTGGTATTCAGGTGGCTGAGTTATTAAACTACCAAGTGGATTCCCCAGGAGATTATTAAGGAAAGTGCCTAATTATTAAGGTATTGCAGACATGTATAAGCATGGAAATCACAGGGTAGCTTCTTTGGACTCTTCCGTTTAAGCTCCCCAAACTTGTAGAGGTTTGAGGTTCAGGGGTTGAGTTATTAAGCTACAAAGTGGATCCCCAAGGAGAATTAATAAGGAAAGTGCTTAATTATCAACAGACTGCAGGCATGTAGCAGCATGGAAATTGGACTCTTTCCTTTAAGTCCCCCAAATTTGGAGAGGTGTGGGGTTCAGGGGGTGAGTTATTAAAATCTAAAGGGGGTTCCCCAGGAGAAAATCATAATTGACTTAGGAAGCTCTTAATAGCTCCCCGCACAGGAGCAATTATTCACAGCACAGAGAGTCTTGAGTTTAAAAAGATGTTTTTTCTCTTCCTCTTTTTCCCTGGGAGACCCACTTTGGCATTTAATAACGCAACCCCTAAACCCCAAACCTCTCCAAATTTTTTTGGGGGGGCTGAAAGGAAAGAGTCCAAAGAAGATACCCACCTAATTTTGTTCCTCTAGGATGAATTGTCATGTTTCTAGAGAAACAAAGGGCATTTCATTTCATTTAGTAACAAAATGTGTTGTACCGTTTCATTTCATAGCAAAATGATTTGTTATGTAACAAAATGACAAAACAGAATTTTGATTTTCGTTTTGTGACCATCTGTAGTTGACACACCTTGAATAAGCATCTACCAGGCAATCACAAGGTGATATTTAGCAGCAGCTTATAAGAGCCAACAACTGCCTGTACAAAAGGATACTGGAGCTAGTGGTGATTCAGCTGCAAATGCCTTTGAGCCAAGCCTAAGAGCTGTGGTGTGATCCAGTTTTATAGCCCATCTTAAGGGCTGCCTACCTTCCCAGCTGTGCCTGCTGAAATGGCCAAGCATTTGTCCCCTATTCCAAAAGATAATCCCTCTCTCTAGTCACTCTGTGTTTCTGAATGCCCACGTCTTGATACTGCCACTATGGATCCAAACACTGAATACAGTTTCAAACCAAGGCAAATATATTTGAATCCTTTACATACATATACAAAGAGAGAGATAGTGAGATAACATAATTGCAGAGGAGGAAAGGGAGAGTTTCAACAATAAGAGGTTGGCTTGTGGTGGTTTTAGCCAGCAATTTGAACTGCATTACTGTGGCAAGGAAGATTAAGCAATTATCTAGTTATTCCTTAAATATGTACCTTTACAACTATTATTTTGCAGCCGAGAAAAGCCATCTCCATTCCAAAATGGACTTTTAATGCCTTTTCAGTTTAATTTGATCTAGATGATCAAAATGGCAAACTGGAAGCTGTACTGATAGTATCGTGCAAGAGTTCTTGTTAGTTGCCATGTACTGAAAGATTCTGTCCAGGTTGGGAGGTGGGTAATGAACCTAAACAGGCAAGATGCAGGGACCTTAGAGCTGGAGCTATGTCAGAACTGAAGAGCTGGTAATGCCAGAGCTGGCAACAGAGAAGCAAAAGTTCCAGAGTGAAACAGGGTGGTAGACCATTCACAAGGGCATCCAATTGCACCACATAATTGCCCTTCAGCTCTTCCCTGCAGGCCTTGAAAAGAGGCATCCCTATTTATGCAGGTACTTGTATGGTTTCTCCCACCCTGACAGGTTCCAGGACGATGTGATTTATGACAGGAGCCAGGCACCTGAGGACAGAGAAAAGGATTTCAGCAGAAAAGCTGGCAGCTTAGAGCCCCAGATGTCTTTCACTTGAGGCAAATGGAAGGAAGATGAACACCAAATCGGTAAGCAAAAAGCAGTGGTTCCCTACATTCGACCCCCAGATGTTCTTGCCACTAGCTGTGCTGGCCAGGAATTCTGGGAGCTGTAGTCTAAGAATATCTGGGGACCTAAGATTAGGAACAACTGGGTGAAGGAGACCAAGGCTGACAAGACAATGCACATGCAGGCTTTTACGAACAAGCTGACCCAGGGTGTCTGGTTGCAGTTTCATCCCAGAGCTTGAAAACAATTCACTGATCTCAATTCTTTAAGATTCAGTGTAGTAGTTGATGAGACATAGCCCACATATCAGCCCCAGCATCAAAGCCAAGGTGATACCTGTAGCAATCTTCAAGGAGGATCAAAAGGCACCATTCAATCTTCTGGTACCATTCAGGAATCAGAAAGAGGGATACAGCCATATAAGAAGCTCGTGTCTTCAGCCTTTTCAATTCCCCTGGGCTCCCATCATTCACAGCCTTCAGCTCCTGACTCCTCAGCTGTTCAACATCTATGGGGCTGGTCTGTTCTTCTGCCCTGCTGGGTTGTGGCCTGTTGGGCTGATCCTCACTGGAGGATTCCTCCAAGGAGTTGGTGACAATTTGACCTGCCAATTCCTCTCTTACTGAAGTATAAAAAATCAGCATAATGAAAGTTTGCTACAGATTGACACAAGCCAGGAAAACGGTGGCTTGTGATGGGTTGTGGGCCTGTGGCTTTTCACAAACCATGAACCACAAGCATTCTGACGAAAAGGACCATCTTGCAGTTTGGGACTTCTGGGAGCAGTAGAATGGCCTTCACATGAGTTAGAGATGCCAAACTCACAGACACTCTGTAGCTGACTGTCTTCCATAACCCTTCCAAGTCTGGCAAAAATTGGATTTGCAGCATCCAAATTATATCCCTCCCCCAAAGGAGGATTCTTAAGAAAGTGCTCTTTCTATGGGCACCTGATTTATGGAGGTATAGAACTGGTGTCCCAAATCCAATTTCACTAAACATGGACTGGCTCTCCCCTCCACCTCCTCCAAGTTTGAGAAGACTGGATTTAGGTTTCACAAGTTAAAGCTCATGTATGATTGGTCAATGCTAATAAAAGCTCGGTATTTAATTAGGTTCTGAGTAGGCATGTTTCCTTGAAGCAACATGAAATGAACCATAAAATGAACCACAATTAATTGGGTTGTTGGTTCATTTTACAGTCCACCTCTAGAAGTGGCCATGGCCAATCCAGATATGAAGAATATTATTTAGCAGTCAGGATTTAAAAGCTTGTATGGTGGATAAAAGTCAGTCTGCTTACTGACAAATAAAATGCTGTACCTTTATTATTTTAAATACATTATTGCTAAATCAAATTGTTGTGCATTTGGTTCCTTTTTCCTAGGCGTAGAACTTCGCACTTATCTATGTCAAATTTCATTCTGTTGTTTTTACCCCAGTGCTTAAGATTTTTGGGGCGCCCTTTCTGTGTTCCAGGATATTAGCTATTCCATCCAAATTTGTGACATCTGCAAATTTGAGAATCACTCATCACACACACATCTCATATGTCATTAATCAAAATGTTGATTTGTACCAGGACTGGAACTGAACCTTACATTACGCCACTTGTTATATCCTCCCAGTTGAGAAGTAGCTGTGGATAAATATAAAAGATTTAAGAGAGGCCAACATTCCATGCATCCAGACTAGGGAGGGCATCTTATGAAAAATGACACACTGTTACATCATTTTGTAAGCTTATGAAACCTTACAAAACGAAACAAAACAGCAAACAGTGTGGCCTTCAAGAAATGAAACTAAACATTTTTTTGTTTTGGAAATGAAATGATTCGTCCTAGTGGCAAGTGGCCTCTTGATCCAGCTGTCTTGAGAACAGGAGGTTTATTTTTAAACTGATTGATTTGTTTTCTTTCCATCTGCACCTCAGCTGTTGAGTTTATCTCTCCAATCTGTGATCTGTCTTGCAGCTACAGCTCTAATGCCTGTCTCTTTCCTTTGCTGGATTTGTGTCTGCAAGTTGATTTAAACTGTTGTTTGTTTTCCTGATTAAGTAGCATGTATCCTGCGCAGTTCATTGTAGCTAAGCCTACTAAGGTTAGCAAGTGATGATAGTTCTTGCTTTACAATGAAAAGACTTGCTTTCTGATTTTCACATATCAGTCCTCTAAAGCAGAGGAACAGGTGAAGCTGGCTTTTTTCCCTAGTCAGAATTTTAAAATTAGGTAGAAGACTTATGATGTTTTCCTTCCTTCCCTTCCCTTCCCTTCCCTTCCCTTTCCAGGCCGCCTATCAGCTGTTGAGTTTATCTCTCTGATCATTAGGTTTCTAGCTTGTTTACAGAAGGTTCTTTGTTTGAAAGCAAATTGATTGGAAGGTTTAAGGAGGGTTTTTAATTTAGGGCAATGGGCTCCCTGTTAAATAAAAGAAGGAAAGCTCTCCATTATTTATAGCCTTATTTTGTTTCATTTCATTTCATGACACAAATTCTTTTTAAAAATCTGTTTTTAAGGAAATGACACAAAATGAAGACTGAAACAAAATGAAACAAAACACTATATTTCCGTTTTGTGCCCATCCTCTAATCCAGACTACAGGCAGAGCAATTTATGGGAAATGGAAAATGAATCACTACATATCCATTTAACTACCTATGAACCCTATGTGCCTATGGGACTAATCCAGAATGGTGCTTGAAGTAAATAGTGCAGAAGTTCTAATCGGGAATAAAAGCAACAGAGGGACAACAGGGAAGTAGAACCAAACATTTCTGAGAAATATTTCCATGCCAAAAGTAGTTTTTTTAATGGCCTGGAACTCAAAACTCAGGTCAAGACTAGATTTTCATGTTGACAAGTGCAGGCCTGGATCCTATGGATATTATAAGTTGCACCTCCCATCATTCCTAGCTAACACAGCCAATGGTAAGAAATGCAGTAACACTAGAGCATTGCACATTCCCCTTTCCTGCCTTATTGGAGTATTACAGGGATGTCCAAAGTCTGACCCAGGGACCCAAATGTTGCCCGTTTGCAAATTTCAAGTGGCCTGCAGCCTCTTCTCAGCCTGTCATGCATCCCCACCAGCCGGCCCCTCCCCATGCCGGCTGGAGATGTTAGCTCCCCAGCCCTCCCCAACTGACATGGGAAAGATGGCAACACCACAGTGTATATCCATCCCCTCAACCCCACCCCTCTGAAGGCCACCAGGAAGTGGTGCATTCTCCCTCAGAGGTGAGAGGGAGGGAGGGCAGAGGGGATGGGCTGGGGCTCTGCCCCCTTTGGCTGCTTTGTGCTCCCTCACTGGCAGGATCTCCCCTCTTTAATGGCCACTGGATGGTGAAGTTGGAGGCAGCAGCAGCAGCTCTGACAGAGGGGGAATGGACAAGGAGGTGAGTATGCCAACCAGGCAAGCCAAAAAGGTAGCTTCCATGACTGACATCACTCTGCAACGCTGCCACTGCGAGAGTCCCTGGCAGCTACTGCTGCAAGAGCCCCCGGGCTCATGGCTCCTTTCTCCCCTCTCCCAGCCAACCTCCCACTTTTCCAAGCCCAAGCAACACAGAGAGTGAGTCATCAGGCTGGCCAAAGGAAGCCCAGCGGGACTGCTGGCTTCCTACCACAACCTCCCTCTCTCCCTGCTGCTCTGTGAGAGCTCCATTCCCCGCTGCCCTGGTTTTTTTGTCTCTTGTTTTCAAAGAAGCTGGCCCTCAAGGTGGGGTGTTATTTTGGGGCGGGGGGCTTTTATTGCTCGGCATATAGATTCCCTCTTTATCTGATGAGGGTGGGGAGAGAGCGAGACACACACACAGAGGGAGAGCCCACTACACAGCTTTCCCCAATGCCGAGCCCCGAATTCCACCCTTTGAGGCTTAGCTTCTTTGAAAACAAAAGACATGTGTGGCTGGTTTCCTCAGAGGACTTTGTCAGCTGCCAGCTTCATCTTGTGCTTCTTCACTGAGCATCTTCCTCTCGACTAAGTCCCTCAAAACTTGCCTTGCACACTTCTCCACCCCTCCCTTCCTGCCCCGCCATGAGAGCTCCATTTTTCACTGCCTTTGATTTTGGTGCCTTTTATTTTCAAAGAAGCCGAGCTTCAAGGTGGGGAGTGGTTTTTGCCCTCTTTTTTCTTCCCTGGCACATGGATTCCCTTTTTGCCTGATGGGGATGGGACGGACACACACACAAACATACACCCACACACACAGAGAGAGAGAGAGAGAGAGAGAGGAGACCCTGCTGTGCAGCCTTTCCCAGCGTACAGGCCCAGGAAGTCATCACTTTGAGGATTGCTTTCCATGCTTCCCATGCTTCCTGATGGGGGTGGGACAGACAGACAGACAGACAGACAGGCAGACACACACACACACACACACACACACAGAGGCGAGGAGGAGGAGGAGGAACCAGAGGATGTGTGGGCAGGAAAGGCAGGCAAAAGGTGGAGCCTCCCTGCATTACATTGCTCTGCAACCAGGCCATGGGGGGGGGGGTATCAGAGTGTCAGCGCTGCAGAACAATGTTAGGCATGTAAGCCCTCTTTTTGGCATGCCTGCTTGATGCGCTGTCCTTGTCTGTGTCCCCCCCCTTTCTGGCAGAGCTGCCACTTCTGCCTCCAACTTTACCTTTCACCTGCCTTGCCTGCCCTCACATCCTCTTCCTCATCCTCACCTCTGTTTTGTGTGTGTGTGTGTGTGTGTGTGTGTGTGTGTGTGTCCACCCCACCAGGAAGAGTTTGGTGGGGAAGCATGGAAAGCAAGCCTCGAGGTGGCAAGTTCCTGGGGATGTACTTGGGAAAGGCTGCACAGCTCTCTCTCTCTCTCTCTCTCTCTCTCTCTCTCTCTCTCTCTCTCTCTGTGTGTGTGTGTGTGACCCCCATCAGGAAATTAAAAGCAATAAAGGGGGTGGGCAAAAATAACTCCCCACCTTGAGAGCCGGCTTCTTTGAAAACAAGAAACAAAAACAAAGGCAGTAGGGAAAGGAGCTCTCACAGAGTGGAGCGTCAAGGAAGGAAGGAGGGAGATTGTGGCAGGAAGCCGGTAGCCCCGACCCATGTCAGGCCAAAGGGTCAGCCCCCCCACACACACATTTTCATCTTACCAAATCTGGCCCTCTTTGCAAGTTTGGGCCCCTCTGGAGTATTACAATTAGAGATGGGCACGAAACGAACAATTTTTCGTTTCCATTTTTGTTTTTTCATTTCGTTACGTAACGAAACGACAAACTAATTTTGTCTCTAAAATGAAACGAAACGAACAGAAACACCGGGAATTTTGTCATGCGTTTCGTTTCCGTTACTGCAGTATGAGTAAATTGCTTAAAATCCTAAAAAAAAATCACAAAAAATGAAATAAATGGTAATGAAATGGTAACGAAATGAATGAAAACGAAAATGAATTTTTTGCAAAAATTTGCGAAAAACGGAAACGAACCGAAACGGACCCTCCAAATGACAAACGACAAACGAAATGCCATTTTTTTTTATTCTTGCCCATCTCTAATTACAATGTTATGTTTAGTAGAGATACTGCTTGCTAATAGCCAAGCATTGCAGAATTAATGTTTTTTCCACTACAATTCAAGTCAGAACTGTATGTTTCTTTCTCCCTCTAGTGGCTACATTGTGCAGAAAAAACTCAAGTGCCCCACCACCATCAGGACTGTCTTTGAATATAGACAGCAAATTTGATCCCTCCTCTGCAACGAGTGGGGTGCTGGGAGCAGTGGGTTCAGGAGCCCCTCTCTTTCAGAGGATGAAGAATACTTTTCCCACTTATGATGGCTGTGCCCTCCATAACCCCCCACCCCACCATGGCAGTTCTCTGGACACATGGTCATGCACTTCATCTCACTGCCTCCATCCGCCCTGTTACCTCAAACCAGGAGTGAAAAAGGTCTCTCCTGCTGGTGCTGTTGACTGCCCTGCTCTCGCTCTCTCACTCGCTCGCTCTCTCCCTCTCCCTCTCCCTCTCCCTCTCCCTCCCTCTCTCTCTCTCTCTCTCTCTGTATGTGATCTAAGGAATCTGTGGGTTCAAGACAACCCTTGAAGGTGCAATATGAAACTAAATCCAGCCTCTCATGTCTAAGTGACCATACAAGAGCATACCAAATAGGAAAGGTTGAGTGGGGAGTATGCAAGGAAGGAAGGAAGGAAGGAAGGCAGGCATACTTTAAAACCATTGATACTAGTCTACAAAAACTCATACGTTGTGTGATTTAGGAAAACAGCTGTAGCGACGACAACATGCCAAGTGTATGCAGCTTGGAGATGTAGCCATTCCTGTGAGACCTGGCAACACCTAACCAACCATCTTCAGCTTGTTGTAGCAACCACTGTTTAAGCCAGACCATAGCGCAGTGGCTATGTTTTGCGCCAGAACTCCTACAGTCCTTTGTCACTGGCAATCTAGGCTCAGAATTCTGGGAGTTGTGGTCCAAAACATCTGGAGTGCCAAAGGTTCACCACCACTGCCATAGTGGATTTCAATGATGCTCTCAACAGTTTGCACCCCAAATGGTCACTGATGGCTACAGCAAGTGGACAACTTAAAGCACTCGCACTGTGCCTTCTGTTTCCCCTCTCTGTTGTTGTCCAGCAGCACTACCAGCCTGTAGATGATCTTGTAGTTTCACTCTTGGAGACAGCTGTCCGTGGAAACTTTCATTCTTGTTCGGCTAACCCTAGTGGTTTTCAGGGGGTTGGGTTTAGGTATTTGCATTTCCAATCTTCTTGGTCATCTGAGTGTCCTAAAAAAGATGTGCACCCAATTTCAGGTTTCTAGTTTACAGGTAAATAGTCTTAAAATTTTTACGACCTCTTTGAGCCACTCAGTCAACGAATCTCATGTGTGTGTTTATAGATAAAGATATTGAAATGAAATGCTAGAAATGGATCAATCCTCGTCTAAATAACTGGGTTTCAGATCATGGGAATGCTGCTAGGCTATTGTCACAGTTTAGGGCAAGGATTAGGTTTAGAATTACTTCCTCTGGTACCAAGAATCAGACGCACAAAACTGAGTTCACCAGTTCTTTATCTTACACACTGACCATCTTTCAGAACAGGTCTAAAATGTGAGGTGTTATATGAACAGCTGAGGTGTTATAAGAGCAAGCCCTGTCTTTTCTATTGCCGTGTTTTGGAAGTTTATTCCCTCTTATTCTTACTCTGCTCTTTAAAAGTATGCAGTAAAGAACATAAGAAAATAAAGGCATGTTATTGTTTTATTCCATGGCATTTTAACTGTCCAGGAAGCTGACACTCTGATTGGACTCAGTGTGCCTCCTACCCTAGCAGTCAGCAACTCGCAGCCCAGGGACTCCATGCAGTCTGATCTATCTGTTTAGTCCTATCCCAATGTCGCCTCTGGTTTAAATGGTTCACTCGTTAACAATATCCTACAAAGTGTGAGCAGCTAGAGAAATGTCTGTCACAGAGAGTGTCTGCACTACAGGACACCCGTTGATAAAACTTGAACCAAGATAGTTCTGTTCCATGAAATTCTGGGATTTATAGCTTGGTGAGGTACTTCAGGATCTCTGCTGCAGTCAAGAGAATACACTAGTGGTCTTTAGTAGAGAAATTTCAGAGGGCGTAGCCATGTTAGTCTTTCCAAGAATGGCAGGTAAAAATCAAAGGAAAACAAAAGAAAAGAAAAGACAAAAAACGTGGCACCTTAAAGACTAACTTTCATATTTTAATGTAATGTTTCGTGGACACATCCACTTCTTTAGACATATAGCAGCAGAATGAGGTGTATAACATAATATGTGATGAGATATATATTTCATACCAGTTGTTCATTGGTGGATAGGGGAGGGGGAAGAGGAGGGAGAGATGATTAGTAGTAGAAGTGGTGGAAGGATTTGGCCAGGGGTCGTAGATATGTTAAGAATTGTTAATGGGTCTATGGAGAAGGTTGAGATGATTAGTTGTACAAATGGTGGTAAGGAAGATTTGGCTAGGGGTCACAGATATGTAAAGTATTGCTAATGGCTCTGTGGTCAGGGTCTATAGAAATGTTAAGTGTGGTTTTGAGGTAAATTCCTGAAGAGTCAGAAACCAGAACCAGATAGAGTGGATTGAGTGGGGTAGAAGAGAGGGGTAAGTGGGTGGGAGTTTTTACCTTAAGGTCCAGTGAGAGATAAACTTCCATGAAAAAAGTGACAATATAGTAATTAGAGATGGGCACGAATAAAAAAAATGGCATTTCATTTGTTGTTTGTCGTTTGGAGGGTCCGTTTCGGTTCGTTTCCATTTTTCGTGAATTTTTGCAAAAAGTCATTTTTGTTTTCGTTTATTTCATTACCATTTCGTTACCATTTATTTCATTTTTTGTGATTATTTTTAGGATTTTAAGCAATTCACTCATAATTGCAGTAACGGAAACGAAACGCACGACAAAATTTCCGGTGTTTCTGTTCGTTTCGTTTCATTTTTGAGACAAAATTTGTTTGTCATTTCATTACGTAATGAAATGAAAAAACAAAAATGGAAATGAAAAATTGTTCATTTCGTGCCCATCTCTAATAGTAATATTAAATTTGATAATGACTAGATATGGGCATGAAATGCCAAAATGGTGTTTCATTTCATAATTTGTTTCCCCACCCCATTTTTTTTGTTAATTATGAAATGAATTTTTATCAAACAATTCATTTCGTAATTCATTTTAGTTTGGTTCATTTTCCTTTTTTTTTTCGAACCCCACCATGTAGTGTGGCCGTTCGTTTTTGTTTTTGTTTAATTATTATTGTGTTTTAGAGATGGGCACAAAATGAATTTAAAAATGTAAAAATTCATTTTGTTATTCATTATTTTTTTATTAGGTAACAAAATGAACAACAAACTGCCCCCTCAAAGAAAAACAAAATGAAACAAAATGGAAATTTCCATTTTGTTCCAGTTCATTTTTCATTCCTGGACCCAGTCGATAGTCTCCTACTTAACTCTGAGTCTGAGGATGTCCTCTGGCTGCCGCTGCTGCCACCAGCCTCCAAGGAGGGGGCTTCCAGCCAAAGCCAAAAAAAAAAAAATGCCGACCAGGCCCGCACTGCAGCTCATTGGCAGGGTACAAATTATAAAAATTGTTTTGTAATTAATAAAATGAAATGGGGTGGGGAAATGAATTATGGCATTTTGTGGCCATCTCTATTGTTTTTTAATCCTGTTGGCCCATGGGCTGGATCGTTTAATTTTTATTATATTATATTATATTTTTATTTTTTAAAATGGCTGACCATGTGGCCCACTTACCAGCTGTAGTGCAAGCCGGTTAGCTTTTTAAATTATGTTAATTTAATTTTTTAAATTTTTAATTCTGCCTGTGGGTCAGGTCAGTGGCCCACAGATCAGGTCTGGTGCTCACGGGTCAGTTCGGCTGCCTGCGGGCAGGATCGTTTTTTTAAATTGTTTTTATTTTATTTTATTTTAATGGCCGACCATGTGGCCTGCCTACCAGCTGTAGCACGGGCCGGTCAAGTTTTTATTTTATTTTTTATTTTTAATTCTGCCAGCCCATGGGTTTGGGTCCAATGCTTGTAGGGCAGTTCAGTAGCCAATGGGGCAGATTGGTTTTTTAAAATTTTATTTATTTATTTATTTATTCATTCATTCATTCATTCATTTTAATGGTGGCCACATGCACCTGGTGGTGTTGGTGGCCCACCAGCCAGGGTGGTGCACGGTTCGGGTCAGGGGCCCGTGGGCTAGATTGGTTTTCTTAAAAATTGTGTTTTTTAAAAAAAATGCTGACCACATGGCCTGCTGATCAGCTGTAGTGTGAGCCTGATTGGCATTTGTTTGTTTGTTTCTTTGTTTGTTTTTGCTTTGCTTTGTTTTGTTTTGTTTTGTTTTGTTTTGTTTTGTTTGGCTGGAAGCTCCCTCCCTGGGGCTGGTGGCAGCAGTGGCAGCTGGAGAACATCCTCAGAGACTGTCAACCAGGTCCAGGAATGAAAAATGAACGGGAACAAAATGGAAATTTCTGTTTTGTTTTGTTTCATTTTTCTTTGAGGGGGCAGTTAATTATTTGTTTCGTTATCTAACAAAATGAATAATGAATAATGAAATGAATTTTTATTCGTTTTGTGCCCATCTCTAATAATGACTCAAGAAACCCAGACTTATGTTTAATCCATTCTTGTGTGTGTCCATCATGAATATGAATTTTATCTCAGCTGTTTCTCTTTGTATTCTTTTCCAAAATGATGACCTTCAAATCCTTCAAGGAGTGTCCTGGTAGACTGAAATTGTTTGAGACAGGTTTCTGTGTATCATGGTTTCTTATGTCAAACTTGTGTCCATTGATGCATTTTCTTAGAGATTGTCCTGTTTGTCCAATGTAGAGTGCAGATGGACATTGTTGGCCAAAGATGGCATAGATCACATTGGTTGAGGAGCAGGTGAAGTTGCCCTTGATATTGTATGTAACATTGTTAGGGCCTGTGATTGTATTGCCAGAGTTGATGTGTGGGCAGAGTTGGCATCAGGGTTTGTGGCAAGGTTAAGTTCCATTGTCCATGTTACTGTTTTTTAATCTTGTGTGCATTAGTATTTGTTTCAGGTTGGGAGGTTGTCTTTAGGCAAGTATGGGTCTCCCACCAAGAAATTTGGAGAGTGGTGTGTTCTTGTCAAGAATGGGCTGGAGACCATTTAAGATGTGCATGAGTGGTCTCACTTGTGGATAGTAAGTGACAACCAGTGGTGTTCTGTCATTTGGCCTTTTGGATCTGTTCTGTAGCAGGTTACCTCTGGGTATGTGTCTTGCTTTGTTGATTTGTTCCTTAACCATGCAGGATGGATACTGTAGTCTGAGGAAAGCATTTTGTAGATCCTTGAGTTTGGAGTCTCCATCCTGTGGGTCAGAGCAGATGCGGTTGTATCTAAGGGCTTGGCTATATACAATTGATTTTGTCATGTATTCAGGATGGAAGCTTGAAGAATGCAGATAGGTATACGAGTCGGTTGGTTTTTGGTACAGTGTGGTACTAAGATACCCATGTTGTAGTTTCACCATGGTGTCCAGAAAGTTCACCTGTTGTGTGGATTGTTCCAGGGTGAGGTTGATGTTTGGGTGAAAACCATTGAAGTCCTGGTGGATTTTTTAAGGGATTCCTCTCCATGGGTACAGATCAGAAAAATGTCATCAATGTATCTCAAATAGAGAAGGTTTCTGGGTGCAGTGGTTAAGAAAGCGTTGTTCCAGGTCAGTCATGAATATATTCATGACATGTATTGTGGGGCCATGCAAGTACCCATTGTGGTTCCATTGATCTGGAGGTAGTTTTTATTGTCAAAAGAGAAATAGATGTGTGTGAACACAAAGTCACAGAAGGTGGTGATTATGTTGGATTCTTCTTTGTTTTGGATAGTATTTGTGATAGCTTGTAGTCCATCTCCATGTGGTATGTTGGTATAGAGAGCCTCTACATCCATTGTAGCTAGGATGGTATTATCAGGTAGGTTCTGTGTGGACTGAAGTTTCCTTAGGAAGTCCTTACATAACTGGGTGCATTGGTAGCATAGGGTTTGAGAGTGTTGTCCAAGTATCCATATACTCCAACTGTGATGGTGTTGATGCTTGATACAATCGGCCAACCAGGGTTACCTTGTTTATGTATTTTTGGTAGGAGATAGAAGGTTGCGGTTCTTGTGGTGTATTTAGAGAAGAGTAGAGAATTCTAAGCTCCTAAACAAATATCAAATCCCATAGGATCCAGTAGTGATTTAAAATACTCAGTGGTTATAACTATGTACTACAGGCGTACTCAAACTTTTCAGTAGGCTAGGGATTAGCTTGCAGGTTTGGGACAGCTGTCAATAGCTCCAGCATCTAAGGAGCCTACTATGCCCTGACGTCTTCATCTAAACAAATTTATTTCTTCCAGTCGCAGCCACATCTGTATGCCAGGCAGAGAATACTCTAGACCAGTGGTTCTCAACCTGTGGGTCCCCAGATGTTCCTGAACTGCAACTCCCAGAAGCCTCCACCACTCACTGTGCTAAAAGGGATTCCTGGGAGTTGCAGTCCAGGAATGTATGGGGACCCACAGGTTGAGAACCACTGCTCTAGACCCTAGGCATGAAGCCAATTCTAGTTCTCATGTTCCATGCTTCAACTGATCCCTGCCATATGCACACCAAGATGGAGGCAATCAGAAGTATGTGACTGAAGTAAGCATCTGCCTTCTTCCAGGGGGCAATCTATGCTAAGGAGTTTTTATTCTCATAATAGTGTGATGTTTGTCTCAGTCCCATAACGTGAGTGCTCATGTGCTCCCGCCAACATTTTCTGCTTCTGCATCCCAGTATTTTGTAGGCTTATTTTACAATGGCCTCATGTGTACTACTGTTTTTAGGACAGGGCACAGTTGTTGTGACTCCTATCATTGTTCAGTTGGGGAATGCTGCCTGTTGTGGTTTGTGAGGAGGAAAAGACAGTAGCTGATGAGAGGTAGAGCCTGGGTGACAGCCATTTCTTGCTGCTCCCTTCTCTCCCTTACCCGTTTCTCTACCACCCATTCACATGTTATGAGGATGAAAATTCAACTTTATGGGTGCACAATTGGTGCCCTGAACACCCCTCCACACGTAGAGATGCTGCAGATTCCTGTGGCATATTCTGTGACACACACTGTGCTGTGGTAGTGCCCCATGAGGCAGCCTGCCCATAGAAGCAGCATTGGACTGCCAACACATTTTAGAAGTTTTCTTTTCTCCCCATTATTTGCATCATAAACAGTGAAGAGTGGCCTGTAGACAGGAGGCAGGAGTCTTCTTGCCCATTTACTGGCCATCATCATATCCGTCTGATGGTCACGCAACAACTATGGATTAGCTTTTTAGAAATTATCTCTGTGTTGCTATAATTTTCAGGCATGCTGTTTAATTTTGAGCAATGTCCATATTTAATAATATCACTACATCAGGCAACATTCCTCATTCTAAATGGGACAAAGACAATCTTTCTGAAACTGTTCTATGTCATTTGGGATAGGGTTCTGCAATCTGTTTGACTGAACTGAATTAGGCCAATCTGTATCAAGCCAGAGGCAGATTGGATTGGTGCAAATTGCTTAAAAATAGAGATGTGGTGACTCTAAAATGTCACAAAGCAGCCCCATGTAGTGAAACAGCCAATGTGGAGGGGGGGG
>JAHTLZ010000237.1:6608536-6630464 GCA_023846285.1 Phrynocephalus versicolor | reverse complement strand
GAAGAAGAAGAAGAAGAAGAAGAAGAAGAAGAAGAAGAAGAAGAAGATTGATGATTGATGATTGATGATGATTGATGATTGATGATTGATGATTGATGATGATGATGATTATACAAGCCATCACCACTGTAGCACAGGATCAAGTCGATATGGATAGTATAATTACATTTTATTTGTTTGTTTATTCATCTTATTTATAGGCCACCTTTCTCTCAATGAGGTGACACGGGACAGTTTACAGTATTTGGCATCATGTTGGCACTGGACATAATAGTATTGGAATGAAGTCTGTCATTGTGACAAAACCCTGGAAACAGGAGTAATGAATATACAAATCATCAGCCAATCCCAGCAGGAGGGCGGAGAATTGTATGATATAAAAAGGGTGGAGCCTAGTCAGTTGAGGCAGTTCAGTTGAGTTGAGTTCAGTTAAGTAGAGAGTGAGTGCGGAGAGAGAGCACTGCTCTGTGAGAGTTCTGTCAGGCAGTGAGGGCTATACTGTTTACTAGTTATTGAAGACAGGGAGGCTTGTAGAGCTGATTAAATCTATTACAGTATATGTTAAAGGCAATGCATACCATCCTCAGATATTGTTATATTTATTATCTTCTCAATAAAATTTGTTATTATTTTTATATTATTCATCTGAGTCTGTCCCAATTCATGAGGCAACAGGTGGCAGCCTTATTAAGTGAATAAAAGGTGGCAGCAGTACCATTTCCATCACAGAATTCAGTGTGTAAAAGGGAGGTGTCGTCACAATTTAGTGGCACAGCAGTGGGATGTCGAAATAAACCCGGTTGTGCCTCTTAAAACTCAGTCTGTGAAAGGGGTGACGTCACAGTCATCCAGTAGGATTTGAAAGCCCATGCCATAACAACATTTCAGTGGTCTGAAAACATATTGCCAATTCCTTTTTCGTTTGTTTGTTTCCTTTGCAGGATCTAACATCTCAAGCCGTGTTTCCCAAACAAGGGGTCATATCTTCCAAAGGGGTCACCAAGTGTATTCTAGGGGGTCTTGGGTCAAGCATCAGAGCCAGAACTATACCTTTAGCAGTCACAAGGAGAATCAAACACCATCATTCGTATTCTGGTACCATTTGGGAATCAGAATGGGGGATCCAGGCATACAAGAAGCTTGTGTCTTCAGCCTTTTCAGTCCCCCTGGGCAGAGCTATGACTTTGTTCCCTGGCACAGTCCCTGAGCTCCCATCATCCACAGCCTTCGGCTCCTGACTCCTCAGCTGTTCAACATCTATGGGGCTGGTCTGTTCTTCTGCCCTGTTGGGTTGTGGCCTGTTGGGCTGATCCTCACTGGAGGACTCCTCCAAGGAGTTGGTGACAATTTGATTTGCCAATTCCTCTCTTCCTGAAATAAAAAGTTCAGCAAAATGGGAGTTGACTAGAGATGGTCACGGACCAGGAAAATGGCAGCTTGTGATGTTTTTGTGGTTTGTTGCTTTTCACAAACTACGAATCACAAGTGTTCCAACACAAAAGACCGTTTTGCATTTTGTACAGTTTGGGACTTCTGAGAGCAGCAGAATGGCCCTCACATGAATTAGAGATGCCGGACTCACAGAGATGACTGTCTTCCCTACTCCTTCCAAGTTTGGCAAAGACTGGATTTGGGGCGGCTGAATTATAGCTCCCCCCCCCCAAAAAAAGTAGGATTCCCAGGAAAGTTCTCTTTAGCAGCATCTGTGGGGACCTGATTTGTAGGTCCCCACAGATGTGCCTCCAATCCAGTTTTCCCCAACCTTGGACTGACTCTCCCCTCCACCTCTTCCCACTTATATGCTTCTCTTTGGTCCTTGTTAAATAAGTCCTTGACCTTTCAGAACAGGATATTAAAGTCATCCTGCATGTGTATGTATGAGAAGCAGGCCCTTTGCGGGAGAAAGAAGCTTCTGCTTTCTGAGAAGGGATGACTTTACCCTGTTAAAAACCTTTTTTCGTGCAAGTGTGGCGGGTTACTTAGCTATTATAAAAGGGATGTGTAATTTGAAAAAAATGTCAAGCCAATTTTGTGATCCAGTAAGGGAATTATCCAAATCCAGTTCAGGATTTTACACATGGACCTATGAGTGTAGATTACCTACCAGCACAGAGCAGAGTTAGGCTGGTTCATGATTGCCTGTGCATCAACTTGTCACAAGAAAATTGCTTGCCCTGGACCTAAATGTGAGTTATTTCTCCATATAACTGCACCCTTGTTGTCTTCCCAAGGTGTTTTGAAAAAGCAGAACTCTGAAGCACTTTGCATATTCAGCTGCTGTTGAAAGTACCCTCCCAAGGGCTCTGAAGCACGTAAGAGTGAAACTATACATTATTATGTCTATTAGAAGTCATAGTTTGGACGTTGTGCTGTATCATATCAGGATGTGATTCAGCCTGTTTTTTTGCCAACAGGATTATGCCTAATGTAACATTTCATTTTCTTGCTTCATGTTTCAAGAGAACATTGTTAAGTGCAGGCCATGGGCAGCTTGTAGGCTGGAGGAAAACGCCTTGTCTTAAAATTTAGGAGATCACAAAGCATCACTTCCAGCACCAGAGATAGCAGACATAGTTTCAAGGTAAAGTCTTCTGAAAGTAGAATTCAATTTGCGGATCTACCTTAGACCAACCAAAGTACTGGGCAGAAGGGGAAAATGATAACAGGGCTCTAATAGACTGAAGTTTGTTTGTTTGTTCAATTTATATACCACCCATCTAGCCCAGAGGCAGGGCGCTGAGCAGTGAACGGTAATAAAATAAACAAAACATAATATAATGAAATAAGAAAATAACATCAAAACAATACCATCAGACAATATTAAGCATTCATGGAAAATAAATAAGATCAATAATAGACCAGAACAGAACCAGAACATAAAAATAAGCCCAAATGACAATACAAATGCAGCTGAAATAGCTGCTGTTTTATACATAACAATGGAGTGTGATGGCTGTCACAGCAAATTTTCATCACACTGGGCATCTGCAAATCCTCAAGAAAACAGGCTGGGGAAAACTTAAATAGCTTGAAAAGACTGGGAGGAGATATGAAGCCATTTTAATAACTTTCTAAGCTGATAGACGTACCTCTGGTTTTCATGGAATGAATTCATTATTGCAGCTTAAAGAGCAACCTACACTATCAAATACCATTTTGAAACAAGAAAATCCCCTCATTGTGTTCTTTCTGTCCAGCAGATTTCCATCTCCTGAGAGCACCAACTTCATAAAAAACAATTTCCTTTTGTTGCCCAGCTGAAGGAATAACAATATCCAGACTTCTCTATTAGACTTATATCAGAATAATACCATTTGTATGCATTATGCATTTTCAAGAACCAAAAGAATAATGGTGACCTCTCTGGAGAAATTTGACCTTAGACAGACTGGCTGAGAAGGTGGCCATTATCTCTCAAAAGAATGCATACACTAGACCCGTGTTGGCAAACCTACGGCATGGGTGCCAAAGGTGGCACTTGGAGCCCATTCTGTGGGCACCGGACATCACCCCTTCACAGCCACCTGTTTTCAGGTTAGATTGCTGTGTTGGCACTTTGCAGGGGGAAAAACAGTGGGTTTTGAATCACAGTTTGGGCACTCGGTCTCTAAAAGGTTCACTATCACTGCACTAGACTTTTAGCAGGATTGCTGAGCTGTTGGAGGTGATTGTGTACAACTCAGTTTGCCCTCAAGAAGATGCATGACTTTGCAAGGGGAAGGGGAAAGAGAAAGGATCTCCTCAGCTTTTCTAAGCTGTTCTTTACTTGCTCTGGCCTGTAGTGACCTTCCTTTTATCTGAGGTCCCTATTCTTAGTGCTGCAGATATTTTGTCCTTCCTTCTCACACTTCTCTTTGGCCTCTTCAAGGAGAAGACCTTTGGTCTACATTCTCTAGAGATGAAGGCGGCAGCCAGGGCTCCTGACATCTCCAATTTTGTTAACTAGAACTATGAGTTCTATTGGTTTTCCTGTTCTAAGTATGTTGCTTTAATAAACACAAACGTTTTCGTTTTCTTAGAAAGACGTGTGGATATGCAGAAGTTGAATCATGTCAACTGGACACCTTGTTTTCTCAGGTCAAAACGTTTCATTACTCAGCCAAGTAGCTTCTTCAGTCTGGGGAAGGTTGGTGGGAAGCTTCCAATTTATCCTACACATTGGTTTCATTTGATCCTGGTCTGAATAGGCTCCATAGATGCACAATGGCTGGGGTGTGTGAAAGTCACACCACTGCATCCCTTCCCAACACCCATAAGCATGGTTGTCAGAGGCTGCAAATGTGTGACTTTCACATACACATGGCCATTGTCCATCTAATGAGCCTATTCAGACCAGGGTGAAATGAAACCAACATGAAGGGTAAATTGGAGGTCTCCTACCATCCCTCCCCAAACTGAAGAAGCTACTTGGATGAGAAGCAAAACATTCCACCCTAACAAGAAAAGAAATCCAGTTGCCATGACTCAACTTCCAGATAACCTCACCTAAAGATGATTGAGAACCTTTAAAGATGAGTGTGGATATGAATCCTTTACACAGAAGGAAGTGTGCTAAATTTATTCATTCTGAATCTCAAAGGGCCACATCCACAAGTTAATGATGCTTTACTATCGCTCTCAAGAGCTAATAGGAGGGCTGGGGAGCCTATGATCTTCTCCATGTTTATAAACTGAGGTGGCCACTTACACTTCCAGATATTTCTAAACCAGAGTAGCCACTTACACACCACAAAAAAGGAAACCAAAGAGGACTACATAATGTTGCACATGCAAATGTATAAACACGGAAGAAGAAGTATTTATTAGAATGTCAGCAGAATTACAAATACATCTCATTCGTGAGGGGAAGACTGATCAGGTGGCTACTGACTCCAGATGGGCAACCTCAAAGATTCCAGACTCCTTCCTTACACCAGCAAAAGTAAAGCTGCTTGCATGATTCCCTGTATGCCATAGACCTGCACAGGTGCACACAACTCTGCCTCCCTCCACCCAGGCCTCCTCTTCCCCCACACACCAACAGCAATCATTTTCAGCATATTTGGTTCTGGTCACTACAGAACCTGTATATCGGAGGGGAGTGTTGCACATGTGCCACGGCAAAGTTGCCCATGCAAGGGGGGAAACACCACCCAGTAAAGTAAAAATCAGAAGGAACATTGGCTGCTTATATTAACTATAATTGTGTGCTGTCAAGTCAATTCTAACTTTTGTTGACCCTTTGCAAGTTTTTCCAGGTACAGAATATTCAAAAGTGATTCACTCTTCCCTTCTTTTAAGGCCACCCTGGAACTAAGCAACTTGGCCAAGGCCACACAGGAGGCAAAGTAGAGAATAGAGATGGGCACAAAACGAAAAAAAAATGTTCCATTATTCGTTATTCATTTCGTTACGTAACGAAATGAATAACAAAAATTGTGATGAAATTGGGACGAACCAAACAGAACCACAAAAATTAGGTTTGTTACATTTCGTTTTCGTTAATGGCGATGCACAATGAAATGAGCTGCTTTTAAATGTTAAAAAATGTTTTAAATGTTAAAAAACCAGGGATAATTATTTATTCTTCCTGATAATACCTACCAGGGGGGTTGGGGTCCTTAAAACGTGCATTTATGTCTTTTCTCAGATCGCTGTATCGTCAAAAGGAGGAACGTCTTCTGGATGTCCTTCCGATGGAGAATTATCCTCCTTAACAAAGGACATATGGACACTCTATAAGCTCCCACCAGATCCAGCCATCATGGCCAGGCAGGATGAGATCCACAGTCTTAAAAACTTCTCGGAGGACATATGTTCCCCAGGCCTGGTTTACAGAATCAGACCAAGAAGGTAAGTATTTGCAAGTAGAGATGGGCACGACCAGAAAAAAATGACGTTTTGAGTTGTCGTTTGTCGGGACAGGTCCGTTTCGGGTCGTTTCCGTTTGTCGTGATAATTTTCAAAAATTTGTCATTCTGTTTGTCGTTTGGTCATTTGGTCGTTTGTGGGTTGGGGTTGGGGTAAGTGGGCTCTGGGAGGCACCTCTCTGGGTGCCTCTGACATCTGACCCACTAAGAAGGGAAGGCGTACTTGCATACGGATCTGGGTTAGGGTTGGTGGGGTTAGGGTAAAGACTAGGCTTAGGGTTATGGTTAAGGTTAGGGTGGGTTATTGGGCTGCACCTCTGGGTGCCTCTGACCCACTAAGAAGGACAGTGTACTGGCGTATGGGTTAGGGTTAGGGTTAGGCTTAGGGTTAGGGTTAGGGTAGGTGGGCTTTTTATGCCCTCTCTGGCACATCCAGAAGTCTCAGTCAAACCTGGCCATGCGATTGGTGGAATGGCTCCAAAAATTTGCATGGTCCCATCCCATGGCCAGCCCATCATTGCGCGTCCACAGGTGTAAAAAAATAAAAATAAAATAAAATAAAATAAAATCAATGGAGACGTTTTATTGCAAGAAAACCCCACTGCTGCTACTATTAAAAAAATCAGGCATTTAAAATACCTAATTTTCAAATGTTTCTGTGGTGCTTTGGTGGATTTTTGGACCACACGATTTCAAAAAAAATATTGCGGTCGCCATTTGGGATTCCCCCCCCACCGCATGGCAAATGGAGACGACGATGCCCCCCCCCAGCCTGGTACCAGCAGCCCAGGACAGGAGGGGGGAAGGCTGGGGACCCCCCCCAGAAACCACCCCTCGGTAGGTGCCCTCACTGACGCAGGCATATTTTCGCCTGCTTTTATGGCCGGGAATCGAGGTTTTTTTATTATTATTTTTAAAACTTTTTTTCTGTGCTGCGCCACTTGGCATCGCGCGATCACCGGCGCCGCGATGCCATGAACGACAATGACAAATCAGACCCAATTTATCTTTATCGGGTCGGCTTCGAGCTGGAGCGGAGTAATTGTTCTCATTCCCCGTTACGTAACGAGAACGAAGAACGAGAACGGAAACAACAATTTTGCCGAGTCGTGCCCATGTCTATTTGCAAGGACTGGCCAAACACCATTAACTCAAAGAGCAGAACAAGAGCAAGAAAGGCTGGGGTTTGCGTGGGCCAGTCAGGCATAAATTCAACAGAATAGAGTAGAAAGGGGTGGAAATTGAACAGTGAATGTAAAGGAAAGGAGTGCTAAGAAAATAAAAACCCAGAGCCAGAGTGGTACAAAGGTTAGAGTGCCAAACTAGGGTTATGGAGAACCAGGGCTCGAATCCCCACTTGGCCATGGAAGCTTCATGGAGGATGGGAAGTGGTGAAACCACTCCTTAAATATCTCACATACCTTGAAAACCTTTTTATGGTTGCCATGTGATCTGATGGCACTCAAAAGCAGGCAGAAAAAAATGGGTTCTAGGTAAGGCAGCTTTTTATGAGATGCCTTGTATTCACTGAGCACCCTGTACACACTGCAAATAACACACAAACACATAAGAGCGTCTGGCACTGGGGATGGTAGCCACATAAAGAAAAAGAACAGAGTTCCTTTGCCTTTGATAGTCATCTGGAAGATAAAATGTCACCAGGTGCAGCTAATCATGCATGCTGTCCCTACAGAAATGTCCTCCTCGGTGCAACTGTCCTGTTTTTACCACTGGGAGCAGAAATGATCTTGACAAGCCTTGTTTCTGTTCTGCATTTTAACAAAGGAGATTTCTGGTCTTGGTGTGGTGAAAATATGCTTTTAGAATATGTGGGGAATGCTTCGTAATAGCTCTGTCCGCTGGTGGTGAAAGGATTCAAGTTTTCTATGCAACAGAATCAGAATGTTTCTCTGAAACCAGAGCCTATTTGCTGAATTTCAGATGTCATAGAAGCTTCAGGATATGGTTGTGCTTCATTCAGCGCTGGTTTTCTGTGCCACATAATTTCTACATTTATTTGTAGCATTTCTATTCATTTGTTCTATTTAATTTATGGCTGTATGTGGGCCACAGATGATAAAACTCAGGATTCAGCTCCTGTACTTATAGAATTAGAAGATGGAATTTCAGAAGGTGTTAGAAGCCATAGCTACTGAATTTCGCTTTGGTTAGCAGCTTTTTCATGTAAGATCTGTGGGCCTTTTCACACGACCCCTAAGATCTGCTGGCCACTTAAATTCGGACCAGAGATCTTAGGGGTTCGTTGCTCTTCCTTCCTCCCCACCACTCCGCACTTCCTTGCTCCTGTCTGCGTGAGGGGAGGGAGGAAGAAAGAGAGGAAAAAATGCAGGCTCACCTCCGAGAAGCTGCCGGAGCTCCGTGTGCTGATTCCTTCTCTTCTGTTTGCTTTTTTTTCCTCCCGCCCCTTCTCTTAAAGGGGCGGGAGGCAAAAAACAAAAAACAAACAGAAGCGAGGAGAGCCCCGCACTCACCATATTAAAACCGGACCTGGGGATTTTTACCCTCCTCGAGCAGGTACAAGAAAAGTGCGCTGGGACGTGCTTAGGTGGGCGTGGTCGCACTTAATTTCCTGCAAACTCCGGAGCTGGTGGGGAAACAATTGTAAGCTCCGGAGCTTGCAGCCATTTGCTGCGGAGTTTAGGGGTCGTGTACAAAAACCTGGCTTCTGAACCAAATCAGCCTAATGTGGTGCTAATTTCGTGAGATCCAGATCAAAGCAAAATGGCTGAATGTGATTCCATTCTGAAGAAATTTGAATAGCTAAAGTTGCGGGTTGCGGGGAGAGATACAATATGAGTCCCTCAAGGGGGAATGATCCGTAGAGGAGCGGTCATTGGCCATTGATGCTTCTAACAGACCATCTAAGGTGAGAATTTCACTACCACACTCCAATCACACCACTTACACAAAAGGATTGTATAAGGTCACCAAAATTCTATATTAAATTATCTCATGCAGGGGTTTGTTATTCTTTTGCCAGATTTAGCAGTGTTATTAGCAGTTAGAGCAAGATATCTTTAGGGACATGTGTTGCCTGAGCTAATTCTGTGTCCTCCCATTCTATTTTTTCTCCTCTTCTATGACCTTACTAGCTTTTGGCTTAATGCTGTTTTTGCCTCCTTAATTCTTTATTTGTGATAAAAACTGGTTGAGAGTCAGAGTGGTATAGTAGATAGAGAGTTGGATTAGGAATTTGAAAAGCTGGATTCAAGACACCATTTGCCCATGGAACTTAGGGGCAGAGTAGCAATAACAAATCAGTCAGTCCTTGAACATCTGATGTACTTTGCAAAACTTGTTTGGATTGCTATAAGTCAAATGGCACATAGCACCATTAGGTTATTTTGTATGAGTCTGAATGTGTTTTAAATAATGAAACTTCTTCTGCGCACAGACATCCCTGTCTCATTTGCCCTGCTTGCTAAGTGTCTGGTTTCCTTTCTCTGAGTGGTTCATTTTAGATTTAAAAACCTCTTTTTATCATTTGTGTGTTTCTGCATGCACGTATGCAAAGTAATGTAATATTGTATTTATCTCAACATAATGTAATACTCCAGAAGCATATTTATGTTATTCACAAAGCACATGTTTTACAAGTACATTGCATGTTTAACTCATATTGCAAATGCAAATCACTGCTGCAGGCGTTATGGTTCTTAAGAAAAATTCACCTGCTTCATTCATAATGGCGCGAGCAATTGATTACATTTAATTTCAAGTCTATTGTATCTCCTCATTATTTAGCATACAAACCATAAATGGTTTCGAGTCAACCTTTATATTAGAATTATATCTAATCTTCAGATGAATCATAGCAGAAACAGAAATGCACCTGCTACCTTTCAAGCCAGAGGGAAGCAGATTGGCTTGCCTTTACCCATTGGCAGTGATGAGAATAAACCCGCTTCCATTGTCACGGGGACTATATCTGAGTCCAAATATCAGAGGCAAGAGGGAGCAGCTGCACCACCCTGACGGTCACACGTTGCGATCCAGAATACAAAGCAAATTGGGTCACCAAAGCATAGGCAGAAAGCACAGGCAGAACACTGGGCCCACTTGAAGGCAGGAGGGGGAATCCTAGGATATATGTCACTGTAGCCACCTTGTCCTTTCACCACACAAGTGACCTCAGGAACGACTCTTTCTATTTCACCTTGCTGCTCAGGACTCTCATTGGAACCAGCAATCAAAAGAGAACGAGGTGCTCAGGAACCCGAGAAGTTGCTCCTTCTTTCGTGCCCCCAGAGGCATCTGGCGGGGGCACTGTGAGATGCAGGAAGCTGGACTAGACAGGCCCTTGGCCCAATCCAGCAGGGCTCTTCTGATGTTCTTATGTTTCTCCAACAGCAAGCCCCATTGAAGATTTGCTCTCCCTTTGCTTTTCTGGCGTGCAGAGCTTGCAATGGGGATGAACGAGCATGGCTTAGTAGAGAGATACCACTAAGTAATTTACTGCCCACCACTGGTGGGTCAACTTCAGCTTGTTACTACCAAGAATGATTTGCAGAGATCAGAGAAATCACGGTCACTGTGTGTGTCCCCTAAATTTAGCGGTTCCTATTTTGTGTGTTTCCTTTAATTTTTTGCTCCAGAACCCACTGGCCTGCTTCCACCAGGTGATAAAGGACTAAATGAAAGATGGTGGGAAGAGTACCCAGAGTAGTTTAGTGGCCAGATTGATGAGCTAGGACTCAGGAGCCCTGGGCTCACATCCTTGCTCAGTCATGGAACGTCCACGAGGGAGGGGCAGAAGAATGCATTTGCCCTGGGGTGTGCAGCAATCTGAGGGCGCCTGGAGGGAGAGCAAGAGGAAGAAACCATGTGCCATCCCGCCAGCAGTTCTCCTTTCACCTCACTATGGTTTGGTGATCCTTAGTTGGGAAAAAGGAGGAGAGGGAAGCAAGCAATGTTTTTTCCCAAGCAGCACCTCCATTGATTGCTCTCCCCTCCTCCTTCCCCCCCACCACCACCACTAAGGCTTGGCGATTGTTAGCCCGGGAAAAGGAGGAGAGGGAAGTGTGTGGCGGAGGTGCTGCTTGGGGTGGGGGGAAATCGCATTGCCTGCTTCCCTCTCCTCCTTTCTAAGCCACAGGAATGGAGGAGGGGAAGCATGCTACGGAGGTGATGCTTGGGGGGGGGGAACGCCTGCTTGGCACTATTTGCACACTATGCGGTTTGCACAGGAGAGCCTTAACTAGAAAGGAGACCCACAAAGAAAGGATGAGAAAGAGAGACCCTTCTTCCCACCCCCACTGTTCCCCCAGGATCTGCTCCCCCCCCCTTGCTGGGTGGGTGAGGCATGGTTGGGGGAGAGGAGAGGTCACAAAAACTCACTTTGTCCCGAGGTGCTCCAAACTCTAGCTATGCCACTGGGAAAGTCACCTGGGGTGGAAAAACTACTCCTTAAATATCTTACCTAGCTTGAAACCCAATATTAGGTTCACTACAGGTTGATTTCAGCTTGACAACACATACCAACAAGAAGAATCTTTGGAAATGATTGCCACTAAGCACTGCTTATGTTTTTCCATATAAACCACAGGGTAGGTACATTTGATTTCAAATCACCTAGTACATTTACAGGCATTGTTACCCCTTCAGAGGGAACTGCATTTGCCAAATTTCATACAAATAACTACTACTCATCTTTACATTTTAATTGGATGTCTAGTAATTCAGTTGGATTTCTCATAATTCAGCCAGCCAAGTTTTAATTTTCTGGCCGAAATGGATAAAATTTGCAGGTTCCCTTTCAAATCTCCCGTAATGCAAAATAATAGGTGCAGAGTGTTTAATGCAAGGGCAAATGCGTACAAAGGATAACGAGTAACTATGGTGGGGGGGAGGGTTAAGAACACCTTTTCCTCCTATTTAATTGCATGACAGTCCCAAAAGGGAAATAGACTTTGGGGGGCATGCTACGGCGGAGGCTGAATGATGTGAGCATCTGATGTTTTCCAGGGAAGCATTCAATGGCGCAGTCTCTTTGTGTGTGTGTTGTGTCGTTACAGTCGTGACCGACTCTTCGTGACTCCATTAGCAGCACCAAAATGAGACCATTCTGGAACCTGGAAGAGAAGACTAAAAATCAGCATTTATTAGAGGACCGGAGTCCTGTTTAGAGGTGTGCGAATGCCTGCCAACCTGACTTCCATCTAAATATTTGTTTTACAGATTAGGACTATCTTGCAATATTTGTCCTATAGATTAGGACTTATTTTTTTCTGGAGTTCATGTGGGTATTTGTGCATTTCTGGATATTGTCCTATAGATTAGGACTAAGTTTTTTCTGGCGTTCATGTGGGTATTGGTGCATTTATTTAAAAAAAAAGCTGTGAGCAGAGCAAAGAGCTATGATCTAGAATAGATAAGACGCTACGCACCACCAAACATTTCGGCACTATGGTAGATTTTAAATTGAGTGTTTACTGTGCTTACATTTCAGACATTAATGCAGACTCTAGTAGACTCACTCTGAACTTTCTCCAGCATCTCAATGACTGGACTGTCCAGAAGAGCTCTGGGACTTTCCTGATGGTTTCAGCTGCTCAGTCTCCCTTTCCTATGGTCCTTTCCCTTCATTCTACCTTTTCCCTGCCAATTATCCCAGTCAATATTTACATGATCTGTCAGCAAGGCCATCACAGGGGTGACTGAACATGTCTCACTCTGGCTTGTCATTGGCAGAAAGTGTACCAAATACCCTTTGTCTAGTCCACTCTTCAACTTCTCTCTGAAGACAATGCACATTCTTGGTCCTATAACTTATTACTTACAATATCTCTCACATAAAACGGTAATAATGAAGACCCTTGATAAACCTGCATGCTGGAATTAGAAGATGGAGCTGTAAGTCATGAAACAGCACCTCCTGCTGTCTCTCTGTGCTTTGCTTATATGGAGAGTTTGGTGAGAAATGTACCGGCTTTCAGAGATACCCCCGTTTCAGGCCCCCTGAATAACAATGTTTCAGAAGTGTTCTGATTTGGGTTTGGCTCACTTTGGTGGAGCCCTGCTTCAGTTATCTCACATGCACTTGTCCTACTGCGGGGGTATCCAAAGGTTTTGAAGAAGGGCCAGATTTGGTGAGGTGAAAATGTGTGGGGGCCGACCATTCAGCCACATTTAGCCCCCAGGCTGGACTTTGGACAAGTCTCTAGGACATGCAAGGAGGCAAGGAGGAGGATGCAGCAACGGAGCCAGAGGTGAGTAGGCTGGGCAGGTGGCTAGGGGGGCGGACGGAGGCAGGGAGGGCAGGCAAACTGTAAAATTGCAAGCTGACATCTTCATCCAGTACGGGGAGGGGCCAGTTGCCGGGGATGCATGACAGGCTGAGCTGGTGGGGAGAAGAGGTTGTGGGCCATTCGAAAATTTGAAAGCGGGCCACATTTGGCCCCTGGGCCTGACTTTGTACATGCCTGTCGTGCTGAGTTCTGCATTTAGGAGTCATCTGAATCCAGAGTATTACTCTAGTTAAAAAAAATGCAACCAAGCCAAAATTTAAGCAAAATTTAAACAAAGACTTGATGGCAATCTGAGTGGAAAGTCAATCTGGCAGTCCTGCACTTACTCCAGAAGGGTTGATATGTCCTTTCATTGGGGAAACACAGGACAATTTCATTGGACCCGAGGGGTATAATTATTGCCAACAAGTCAGTCAGTGGGAATTGCAAGATGGACTCTAGTAGTACATCCTCCACGTACTTCCTAGAGACTTTGGTTTCGTCAGAGGGACCCTTGTACCGTAATCTCACTATGAACCACTTCCGATCATCTTTTTTATTTTCGGTCACCTCATAATATTCATTCAGCATTTCCTCCTCATCTATGATGTCCCCTAGGGGACGATAGCCTCCCCTCTGTCCACTCGCAGGCCCACCTATCCTGGTTCTTTTTGGCCCAATACCTTCGTCTCCTCCTCCGGCACCTGTCTTTCCTCCTCCTCCTCCTCTTCCGACCACCCAGGCGAAAGAGCGCTTGGGTGCATTCCCTCAGGAGTAGCTTGTTGTTCGTCTGGGATGGCCTGCTGCTGCTGCCACCACCACTGGGACTCCCAACGTTGCTGGGTCTCCTGGGCCAGAGGGGCTGGGGGGTGGGCCCTCTGTCGGTTTGGCACTAGTATCTCTTCCGAGCGTCTTGGTCCAAGTGCCAGTGGCTGGTCCCTCGGCCAGCAGGGCTGGCAATCCCTCAATCGTGCCGATGACAGTTCCGGCTCTCGCGCGGGGGGGGGGTTAACTGTTGCTCCCGTCATCTCGGTGACATCTGAGGAAGGAGAGAGAGGGAGAGCATCAGAGGGAAGGATGGCAGGGATGGGAGGGACGGGAGGGGTGGGGACGGGTGCAGTGGTCTCCCTGAGCTGTGGCAGGGGAGAGAAGAAAGGGGGAGGAGAGGGGGACCCGGGGAAGCTCAGAGGGGGGAGGAGGGGGAGGAGGTGCCATGTCGGGTTTAGGGAAGAGAGTGGGGGCGATCCTGGGATTGGAAGAGGGGGAGGGAGGACTGCTGGGGGGAGCTGTCGCCAGGGGCACTGGGTCCAGGTCCGGGTCTCCGCGTCCACGCTTCGGAGGTGGGCGCTCCTGCGGGGAGGACGGACCATCCTCTCCCTCTCTGGCTCCTTTCCCCCGGGGGGTTATTGGGAAGCCATGGGGGGATTCCCGAGGGTAACCTCCATGGGCTCCTCACCGATTTGCGGGGGCTGAGCACCAGCATCAGCCCCCTGTCCATAGATTCCAGCGTTGGTCAGTCAGGACACAGCCAGTTGCTACAGGGTCTCAATCGAGTGGATTACTGCCTGGAGTTCCATTGACAGACCTCTCCCTTATCAACAGGTCCTGGAGTCACCTCAGCGGCAGGTCCTGGAATCATCACGATGGGAGGGGGGACATCGGAGGGCCAGGTAAGGATCATGACAGGAGTGACGTCGGAAGGCAAGGCGGTAACCATGGCAGGAGCAGGGGTGTAGGTATGGGTGTGGGTGGAGCTCGCAGGATGGACGGGGTGGGGGCATGGGCATAGGCTGCTCCAACAACAGTGCCACCCTCTTCGCTCAGGGCCTTTTCACACGACCCCTAAGATCTGCTGGCCACTTAAATTCGGATCAGAGATCTTGGGGGTTCGTTGCAGTTCCTGCGTCCCCACCCCTCCGCACTTCCTTGATCCTGTCTGCGTGAGGGCAGGGAGGAAAAAGGGGGACAAAAGAATGCAGGCTCACCTCCGTTTGCCGGTCCAAGCCTCCCCAAGCCCCATTGTCATCCTGATTCCTTCTCTTAAAGGGGCGGAAGGCAAAAAAAAAAAAAAGCGAGGAGAGCCTGGCACTCACTCCTTTACATCCGGATCTGGGATTTTTCACCCTCCAAGAGCAGGTACCTGAAAAGTGTGCTGGGACGCGCTTAGGTGGGCGTGGCCGCACTTATTTTTCTGTAAACTCCGGAGCTGGTGGGGAAACAATTTTAAGATCTGGAGCTGGGAGCCATTTGCGGCGGAGTTTAGGGGTCATGTACAAATACCCTCAGCTGGACAAAATCCCCAGTGAGGTTGAGGACAGCCCCCTCCAGCAAGCTGAACATCATGGGTTCTATGTGTTCTCCCTCAATCTGTACAGCTGTGCCAATCGGGCGCATTCCACCTGTCGCCTTAACCTCTGGCTGCAATCTTTCAGTCTTAACCCGTTCCTGGCACTTCACCAGGGCAGCCCCCTTTCCGTTCCCCCGGGGCTGCGCTAGGCATTGCCTACGCTCAAGACTCGTCAGTAACATATTCATCCAGTCCACCATTTCCTCTGTGAAGAGAAGTTCGCCCTTCCCGCTTAGTTCGTAAGGAGAACACTGGAACTGGGGGACCTTGTGGCTCCTGCTCTGAGCTATCATCCCCCAGTAGTTGGCCACGTTCCTGAACAGGATGGTTAGGTGCTGTGGGCTTAACCAGCCAGAGAAAGGATTAGGGCTCTCGGTGCGAGGCTTCCTCCTCTTGAGGAGCTGTTCCACTATCATCAAGGAGTCCCCCTTAGCCATGGCTGTCCCTTCAGGATCGGACAGTCTGGACTCGAAAAGGACCCGGTCAATTAACTTAGCCCTCTTGTGCCACCCAGTGAAGCACCTTTGTTGCTTCCATCCATGGATAACCAGGTTTTTTGGGGGTTCACCAGACAGCTTAATCTGAATATAGCAAAACGCCATGCCCTCAAGAGATCGTCCTTGATCACTTTGGTAGGGCTTTCGAAACAATTCACCACTCCAAAGACGTCGTTGACGAGCATCTCATACCATAATTCGGCTATATTTCTCTCCCGGGATTTTTTGAAACTGCCCATCGGAGTGGAGCCATCCCTGGAGGAGAAGAGTGACTGGGACGGGGGCAGCGTGGAGAACGGGGAGGGATCCCCCACCCACCCCGCTCAGTCCTCCAACGGCAGCGATCTCGCTGCACGTACTGCTCAGCTCGAGAGGGGAAAGTGAGACACTCAAAATGGAGGGTACAGAATTCCCCATGTCTTCCTCCTCCTCTTTTTCTTCTGCCTTTGCCCTCCTCATCCTCTCCATATCCATTGCAATGTTTTCATTTATGCTCCTTATCAAGGCTTCTGTTATTTTCCTAGACTCTTCGCTCATCCCTTGGGCAATCCTTTCCAGGGAAATTATAATGGGGGATTTCCCAGGTCTGCTCTGCCACCCCTCTGCCCTGTCCCTGGACTTTGGGGTTCGTTACCTTGTGAGGTCTTTGCGCTTTGCACCCCGCTTCTGCCGCCACCGCCGTCAGTTGTTCTTTCTCATTCTCATGTTTTTCCATCTCTCCCCCCCCCCCAGTTGTCATGAGTGAAAAACAATTTCACCCAGTAGCAAGAGGGTATGCATGGAAAGAGGCTTGTATTTTAAAGCAAAATGCATACAAAAAATATCCAAGATTTGGAAAATGATATTAAAAAATTAGAAATTATATTTATTTCAACAGGAGATAATAGAGTGTTAATGGAGTTACAAGCTAAAAGGAGAGAATTAGAAGGAATTCATTTAGAAAGAGTGCAATGAAATTTAATGTACTTAAAGAGGGAATACTATGAGCATAATAACAAAAACTCCAAGTTGTTAGCAAGAATGACACAAATTAAGAAAAATAAAAAAATGATAGGGGTAATACAGGATCAAAGGGGTAAAAGATTTTACAAAATGAAGGAAGGAAAAGCTAAAGACATTCCAAGAGTATTATAAGAATCTTTATGCAAGTAATAACCCATCTACAAGTAGAATTTATGAGTTTGTAAGGGAAAATATCATAACAAAAATTTGAAATGAAGATAGTGTAAAGATGGATCAGTTAACAACACATGAAGAGATTGAAATAATTATAAATAAGTTGAAGACAGGTAAAACACTGGGAACTGATGGAACAGAACCAGGATTTTATACAGTATTTAAGAAATTACTAATACCTAGAATGAGAGTATTATTCAATAAGATTATTTAAGGGGGGGGGGGATTCCTCAGCCATGGAAAGAATCAATAATAGTACTGATTTTAAAGCCAAGTAAATTTATGGATTCTTATAGACCAATTTCATTGATTAATCAAGATGCAAAGATATTTACAGCAATTATGGCTACTAGATTAAATAGTTTTGTAGGTAAATATATAAACAAGGATCAGAATGGTTTTGCTAGAGGTAGACAACAATGCTGTCATTACAAAAAGTCAACACGGGTTTCTTAAAAACAAGTCATGCCAGACTAATTTGATCTCTTTCTTTGATAGAATTACAGGCATGGTAGACGAGGGGAATGCTGTGGATATTGCTTATCTGGACTTTAGCAAGGCCTTCGATAAGGTTCCCCTTGGTATTCTTGCTAAGAAGTTAGTAGGAAGTGGGATAGATAGTGCTACAGTGAGGTGGATTTGTAATTGGTTGACTGATCGCATGCAAAGGGTGATCATAAATGGTCTCTCATCATCTTGGAGAGACGTGACCAGTGGGGTGCCCCAAGGTTCTGTTCTTGGTCTAGTGCTCTTCAATATCTTTATTAATGACTTGGAGGAAGGAATAGAGAGTCTGCTAATTAAATTTGCAGATGATACCAAATTGGGAGGGGTTGCTAATTCCCTAGAGGATCGGATGAAAATCCAAAAGGACCTTGACAGATTAGAAGACTGGGCCAAAGCTAATGGAATGGATTTCAACAGAGGGAAATGTAGGGTGCTACATCTAGGTAGAAAGAATGAATTGCACAGATATAAGATGGGGGACACTTGGCTAGAGAATAGTACCTGTGAAAGGGATTTGGGGGTCTTGGTGGACCACAAATTGAACATGAGCCAGCAGTGTGATGCGGCGGCCAAGAAAGCCAATGTGATTCTTGGTTGCATCAACAGAACCATAGTGTCTAGATCAAGGGAGGTGATAGTGCCACTCTATTCTGCTCTGGTCAGACCCCACCTGGAGTACTGTGTCCAGTTCTGTGCGCCTCAGTTTAAAAAGGATGTTGACAACCTCGAGCGGGTGCAGAGGAGAGCGACTAGGATGGTTGAAGGCCTGGAAGAGATGTCTTATGAAGAACGGCTTAGGGAACTGGGAATGTTTAGCCTATCAAAAAGAAGACTGAGAGGGGATATGATAGCTATGTTTAAATATTTGAAAGGATGTCATATTGAAGAGGGAACAGGTTTGTTCTCCATGGCTTCAGAGACTAGGACTCGGGGCAATGGTTTCAAACTGCAGGAAAAGAGATTCCATTTGAACATTCAGAAGAACTTCATGACAGTTAGAGCTGTTCGGCAGTGGAATATGCTGCAACGGAGGGTGGTAGAGTCTCCTTTTTTGACGGTATTTAAGCAGAGGCTGGATGGCCATCTGTCGGAAATATTGTGAAGGGGTTCCTGCTTGGCAGGGGGTTGGACTCGATGGCCCATGAGGTCTCTTCCAACTCTATAAGTCTATGATTCTATGATTCTATGACATATGGCAGATTTAGTTAGAAGAGTTGTGAATAATAGGTTCCCGGCCATAAAAGCAGGCGAAAATATGCCTGCCTCAGTGAGGGCACCTACCAGAGAGGGGTGGTTTCTGGGGGGGGGGTCCCGGCCTTCCCCCCCTCTCCTGTCCTGGGCTGCTGGTACCAGGCTGGGGGGGGCACCCTCGTTATCTCCATTTGCCATGCGGTGGGGGGGATCCAAAATGGTGACCGCAATATTTATTTTTAAATCCTGGTCCAAAAACCCACCAAAGCACCACAGAAACATTTGAAAATTAGGTATTTAAATGCCTGATTTTTTATAGTAGCAGCAGTGGGTTTTTCTTGCAATAAAACGTCTCCATTGATTTTATTTTATTTTATTTTTACTTTTTTACACCTGCGCATGCGCAATGATGGGCTGGCCACGGGATGGGACCATGCAAATTTTTGGAGCCATTCCACCAATCACATTGCCAGGTTTTGACTGAGACTTCTGGGTGTGCCAGAGAGGGCATTAAAAGCCCACAAACCCTAACCCTATCCCTAACCCTAACCCTAACCCTAACCCTATACGTCAGTACACTGTCCTTCTTAGTGGGTCAGAGGCATCCAGAGGTACAGCCCACTAACCCACCCTAACCTTAACCGTAACCCTAAGCCTAGCCCTTACCCTAACCCCAACCCTAACCCAGATCCGTACGCAAATACACTTTTCTTCTTAGTGGGTCAAAGTGAGGCACCCAGAGAGGTGCCTCGCAGAGCCCACTATCCCCTACCCCTATCCCATTCCCTAACGCTAGTACGCTTCCCTTCTAAGTGAGTCATAGCACCCAGAGAGGTGCCTCTGCCACTCACTTACCCCCTCCACCCTAACATAATGTATGGTACACGGCGGCTTCGCGTTACGCTTCCCTTCCCTTCTTAGTGGGTCAGGCATCAGAGGCACCCAGAGAGGTGCCTCCCAGAGCCCACTTACCCCAACCCCAACCCAAATGACAAACAACAAACGGAAATGATAAATTTTTGAAACTTATTGCGACAAACGGCAACGACCCGAAACGGACCTGTCCCGACAAACAACAGCTCAAAATGTCATTTTTTCTGGTCATGCCCATATCTAATAAATAAATAAATAAATAAATAAATAAATAAATAAATAAATAAATAAATAAATATCCAAGCCTAGTATCTGAAAGTATGCATATGTGTTTGCTTTTCTCTGTGTTATGAAAATACAGTATTTTTCTGTGTATGACTCTATTTTTGTCAAAAATTGATAGACTAAAAATTGAGGGTTGTCTTATACAGGAAAGTAACCCAAGGAGAGTCCCATGTGGTTGAGAAACTGTAATTTTAGTTTGGAAAAGTTGGGGTTGTCTTATACAGGGGAGAGCCTTGTAGACGGGAAAATATGTTATACGAACATGGGGGAAATGAAGGGCTCTGGCCTGAGTGAGGCTCAATTACTGCTCAACCTCCAGTGTGCAGGCAAGGCTTTCTCCAGATTTGTTCCTCCCTTTCTGCTTCCATGAGGGGTGTATATCACTAGTTTTGACTCAACAAAAATGTTTGTTGAAGGGAAAACAAATATCTCGAGGTAGCAGCTTCACAGCCTAATGAGTTGAGCACCTGGTCAGTGCCTTGTGTATTACATTTGCCATCTGTCCCACCTGAAACATAGACACGCACATAAAAATTATACAGTGGTACCTTGTATAAAGGAATTAATTCGTTCCAAATGAAATTATGTTAAGCAAATTTTCCTTTATACAAATTCCCATAGGAATGCATTGAAAATAGAGTGATACCATTTTTATGTTGTATGGATTTTCCCCATAAGCGATTATGTTAAGCAAATTTCCCCTATCTCTGGAATGTTTTATGTTATACAAATTTTATGTTATACAAGCTGTTTGTTATACAAGGGTCCACTGTATAAGGAAAAGTGCTGCAGAAATAAAATACAATGGTAGGTATAAGAAAAGTAGAGTTCAAACCAGAAGTAGGGTACAGATAGCTAAACTGTTCAAACAAGGCTGGGGTGGGGTGGGAGGAGAAATAAATATAATTTTTTTAAAAAAGTTTCTTATTTAAGAACTGCCGGTAACAGTGTTGCCTAAGAGTTTGAGTTTCCACAAAAGACTGTCATAAGGACCTTTCACGGAGGTGGAATTTACCTCACAAAAGCATAGTTGCTTAGTGGTCACTCAGATTATCAAAGCAGAGTAGCAGGCTGGATGGGTCACAGAGAGTCAGACTGGGGTGGAAGAAAGTGCCTAATGTGTCTCACTCTCAAGTAACTGCTCCGACAGAGGCCTATATCTTGAATATTTTATCTTCTCTACAGGAAATTCATCCTGCAATGATGCTTTGGAACTTCCCACCACTTCTAATAACAATGAGGTGTCCTTAAGTCGATTCCAACTTACCTCACATTTAAAGTTCTCAGATGTGGTTTTTCCTCCCAACATTCTGGTGCACTTTGGAACGTTGCAGCTTCCTTGAGAAGTGAAAAAACTTGAAACATCCTGTTCCAGGATCATGGCCCAAGTTGCTCCTGGGGATAATCCAACCAGAAATGCCTTGTGCAAAATACTGTAGATGGAAAACAGGTGGAGGGAAACACACAGCAAATGAGCTGTATCGCCACTGGGTGTCAGCACCGTCCTTCAAAAGTCATCACAGGAGGGCTCTGGCTGCCTGTATGAGAGAAATTGGCTACATTATTAGAAAGATGTGACAACATAACTTTAAAGGAAAGCTTTGTGACCTTAACAGTGTACTACTGGGGTGGTGAGAGAGGTTGACATGCAGGCTTCTTTAAAAAATAACACAATGGCTGGCAATATTGTTCCTTTAAAAATGCAATGAATTCTATTTATTTGTTCCTTCCAAAACCTGGGCAATCATTGTGGGACACTTGCAGCCATTTTTCTGTTTTAACTCTATTTTAGGTTTGGAAACTAACTCAGAGTAATGCCCAGCGTGTTCCTTTGAAAAAAGGAATACATAATAACTGGCCCCATTATTTTTTAAATAATGATATTCTGAACTCTAGCTGTGAATGGCGGGACTGGAAAGATTTAGTGTCAGTCCAGTAATTTGGCATGTGGTTTTC
>JAHTLZ010000237.1:6571713-6608526 GCA_023846285.1 Phrynocephalus versicolor | reverse complement strand
TGTGTGTGTGTGTGTGTGTGTGTGTGTGTGTGTCACTTCCCCTCCCCCCTCTTCTCCCTTTACTCCTCATACAGACACGGGCTTGCATACATTTTTTTAAAAAGGTCATTGGCACCGGATGGAGCCTTGGCCCTGTCGACAGTGATATGAGATAAAAATCTTTATTGATCTCCAGTGTTGACGTCAACAGGGCTTTCAAGTCTTCCCCAGTTCGCAGCAGTGCCAAGGGGAGCATGCACAGCTAACATTTTGCAAGCTGCCACAGCAGTCACAAATTATGGTTTGAAACAGCCAGTAAACGCACACACACAGAGACAGACACATACATACAGAGGGTGGGGGGAGAGAGGGAGAGAGAGATGTGCCTTTCATGAAATCATCATTATTAAGATTAATTTGTACAGTACTTAAAATTTACTAAACATGTTATGCTAATTTAAGAGAAAATGAAAAAAAATCCCTGCTAGGAAGTTTACAGTCAAAACAAAACAAGATGCAGAAGAGATGGCAAAGGCGTGTTTGGGGTAGAGAGCAAGGTAACCTGGAACATACAATGTATATTAAAAGCACCATGCCAGAATATCTTTGTTTTCTCCAAGCATATCAAATTAATGACGGCAGCCGTGAACCCACAATACAAACCCATGGAAAGGAGTGCCCCATGGCCCCCTGTGATGAGTCCCTGTTCTGCACTTGCCCCACTTCTGATGGTCTGCTTTTGTCAGATCACCCCACTGAGTGACTGGATTATTCACTGCTGTCAAGACTGGAGGATTCTGCCTGCCCTGAACTGACTCCTAAAGAAACAGACGGGCTCCTCTACAATCAAGTTCTTTTTCTTACCCCTGAACACTTGAAAATAGAAAAGGGGATTCCTCTCAAGCCCCATCACCTGTTTCTGAAATAAAGCCCCCAGATATTTCCTAGTACTTTCTCCGGGGCAAGTAGGGTGTAAAGAAATCCACTCTTATCCCCAGTCTTTGAGCCTGGAACGAAAGCCTTTGAAGTTTGAGAGTCTTGTGCTAAACCAGAGTTAAAACCAAACTATGCCCCCATCTGGGTGTGGAGCGCTTGAGAAATCCTAACGTAGCACTGTGGATGTACACCTGGTGCAGCTTGTTGAGACTTCCTTTTAGTTTTGGCTCAAAGTAATGAAGAAAAAAATGCAAAGGCATCACAAGAACATTTTACAGGCGAGTACTCCAATTCCCACTGACAAATAGGGATGTGTGTGAACAAATAGAATCAAAACCATTACAAGAGAGCATCTGTCAGGGTCAAGGTGGGAAGATCTGAGCTCTCCAGTGGTGCCTGCTTTGCTTCTGTATGTTCCTGTTTGCCCCTGTTTTACTGGTCCCAATTCAGCGTGTTCCAGTTGTTCCTGGCTTAGTCGGGTTAGTCCTTGCCTCATAGACATGCTTGAAACCATCCCCGTGGTTCCTTTTGTGATGTGAGTTGGTATGCAAGCTGGTCTCCCTAGCCATGAATTGTGGAATGACTACACTTCCTCCCTTGTGAGCTATCTGCCACCCTGTTCCACTCTGGGGCTGTTATTTCCCTATTGCCAGTGCTGGCCTTACTGGCCCTGGAGCTCTGACCTAGCTCCAACCCTCAACTCTGGGTGTCTTCCCTGCTCTCGCTTGCCACCCAAACCCCTTCCCTGACAAGGGGTCATCTGCTACCAAGGGGTAGCAGATGACAGAACTGGGTAGGGAACCTACTTCTTGACATGGACACCAGAGACTGTGGGGACCAATAAAGTGTGTTTCATTCACAAGTGAGATATTTCAGTTGCTAGGTATCTATATTTTGTTAGTTTTTAAGTTCTTTAGCTTCAACCCTGGCATTACCTAAGATTGCAATGTCAATGATCCAGACATTTCTTTGTTCTATTACTACTAGAGATGGGCATGAAATGAATTTTTTTCCCCATTTCATTTCAGAACAAAACAAAAAAGTGAAATGATTTTTAAAGAAAATCATTTTGGGACATCCCTGTTTTTTGAATTGGCTTACAGAATACAGAATCCTGCTACAATCACCCCCCGCCATTTCACGGTTCAGGTACCATGGTCCTGCTACATTGCGGGATCGCAGTACCTGCACCGCAGGGGGGCAGTACCTGCACCGCCCCCCCAGGTGCCGCCACAGGGGAGGGCTGCAGGGAGGGCTGGCAGCCCTCTCTGCAGCCCCCACAGGCACCTCTGGAGGGCCTCGGAGCTGCACGGAAGGGCTGTGGGGATGGACAGCGTCCCTCTCCGTCGCCCACCCGGGCGCCTCCGAAAGGCCTTGGAGCCGTGCGGGGGGGGATTGAATCACTCTGCGCCGCCACCCCCACGCTCCTCCGTGGCTTTTGGGAAAGGCGCGGGATCACCCCCCGCCACCCCCAGGCCCCACCCACCCGCTTTCGCATATTGCGGATTTTTGTGGATTGCGGGTGGGGTGGGTCCCTAACCCCTGCGATCGGCGGGGGGTTACTGTATCAGCACAATGTATTAGTGCCCTTCCAGGCATCAATAATTTAACCCAACACCTTGGTAATAAAAGCCTTTTTGATATTATCTCTATATAGCCATAGGTGTCTCACCTGCTGCTGCTTCTTCCCTTTAGTCAGAATTAGAGATGGGCACAAAACGAAAAAAAATTCATTCTGTTATTCGTTATTCGTTATTCGTTTCATTATGTAACAAACCAAATAACAAAAATTGTGATAAATTGGAACGAAGTGAACAGAACCACAAAAACTAGGTTCGTTACGTTATGTTTTCGTTAATGGTGACGCGCAATGAAATGAACTGTTTTTAAATGTTAAAAACGTCCTGAATATCCGTAAAAACCCAGCGATAATTATTTATTCTGCCTGATAATACCTACCAGGGGGGCTGGGGTCCTTAAAATGTGCATTTATGTCTTTTCTCAGATCGCTGTATTTTTTTTTCCTTTAAGGGGAGTTAGGGGACATTGACCCAAAGTGGCTCCCAGATGCCTAATATTGATTTCTTGGGTATTAAAATGCCCTGGAAATCCGTAAAAACACAGCAGACAATTCTGGACCCTGGTCACCGGTATCATGACAACTAATATAGGATTACCAGATTGTTCGATACCAGCCCAGATATGGGTGGAGTATTTCTCCAATATATTCTATGATCCAACTGTTCCTGTAAATGTTCTCACTGACTTAATAACAACTGACCTACCAGCTTGGCCCCCAGTAATTGCACAGGATATTAAAGCTTTAATTGGTAAACTGAAGCTTAATAAATCACCAGGTCTCAATGGACTTCCACCTGAAACTTTTAAAATATACTCAGACTGGTGGTCCTTGCCCTTATCAACCCTGTTTACTCTGATAGATAAAACTGAGAGGATCCCTGTAGCTTGGACAAAAGCAGTTGTAGTACCGATCCATAAAAAAGGGAAGCCATACCTACCAGAAAATTATCACCCTATCAGCCTGTTATCCATCACAGGAAAGCTGTACACAAGCCATCTGGTGGATAAATTGACAAAATGGATGGATTCCCAAAAGATACTAGGGCCAGAACAAAATGGTTTCCATGCAAATAGGAACACACTAGATCACTGTCTAACCCTGGCCCACCTGGCTGAAAAATATAGAAGTGGAGGGGGGAGTGGACTGTTCACTGCTTTTTTTGACTTGAAGGGAGCCTTTGATTCAATTTCTAGAAAACTATTATGGGATAAATTGAAAAATACTTCAATAGATAGGGGATTGCTATTTCTTATTCAAAACTTATACTCCCATACTACTGTAGTTGCTGTGTTCACTATGGCCACCAGGGCGAACTGACAGAAGAGATTCAGAGTAATCGGGGAGTCAGGCAAGGCTGTGTGCTGGCTCCTCATCTCTTTAATCTGTACATTAACGATCTAGAAGCACACCTAAGGACGGTAGAAGGCAATTTCCCTAAACTTGGTAATCAGCAGATTCCACTATTATTATACGCAGATGATGCCGTAGTCTTATCTCAAACTCAACTGGGTTTTAAAAGACTTTTGGCAGCCATTGTAAATTATTGTGACAACAACAGTCTAAACGCAAATATACAAAAATAAAAAATCATGGTATTCTCCAAGGTCTGGAAAAAATTCTGCTGATCAAATCAGAACAATTCCTTGGACCAGGTAAGAGAATTTAAATACCTAGGACTGAATTCCACATGTAACTGTACTTGGACTGCCCAACGAGAGTATGCACAGAACAAGGCTACTAATAGTATGACAGCCATTACTCATTTTTTTCTCTATCAATGAAGGCCATCACATTCTCCCTGCTGCCCATGTTTTTAAAGCAAAAACAAGGGCATAACTGCTTTATGGAATACCTATTTGGATTAGTGCTCTTAACTCAGGGATAGAAAAGGTACAATTTACCTTTTTATGCCGAATCCTAGGTGTTCCCAGCTGTGTAGGCCTGGCAGCTTTATATCTAGAAATAGGCTTTGAGTGTGTTGAGACAAGAGCGTGGATACAGACATTAAAATACTGGTTGAGAATCCACTTTCAGGCAGAACAACTGGGATATTTTTACTATTTGCCATCCGACTCATATATTAGTAAGTGGATGCGTATAATCCAAGGCAAAATTAGATCTATTGGAATGCCCCTTGATTCCATCTTACTACTAGGATGACAACAGGCCTTGCACGCTCTGAGTCAGCGAATTCATGATATAGAAAGACAAGAACTGTCCTCGATGGCGAATAGAACTTGTTCACCACAGGCATATGGCATTATCCCAGTGTATCGAACACCTGCATCATACTTATCCACACTCAGACTCCCCAAGCTTGCAGAGCATTCAACCTCGCAAGATTTAATGTTCTCCCCTCTGCCTTACTTCAGGGCAGGCTCCAGGGAATCACCCGACAAGAACGACTTTGTCTGTGTGGAGCTGGGGTCCCAGAGTTCCTGTCACATGTCCTCCTACACTGCAACTTCTATGAGAAAATCAGGAGGGATCTGATTTATCCCTTGATCCATAGACTGCAAGGGAACTCAGATAAGTGGTTGGTTGCATATTGTCTAGCGGACCAGAACTCTCACATTACAACTCAGGTTGCTAAATTTTTCTTAGCTGCAATCCATAGAAGGGCCATGTTGATGGCAGAAGGCTGACCTATATGTACCTTTTGGGAGGTTGTAGTTTCTGTGCTGACATTTATGTTTTGTACTATCACTGTTCCTGTTCTTTGTCCTGTTGTTTTACTGAATTGGGTCATATGACCATAATAAATGAATTTGATTTGAAATGCCCTGGACAGCCTTAAAAACGCAGTGATAGTTATTTGAAATTATTACCTACCAGGAGGTTGCGGTCCTTAAAACGTTTGTTTTTGTCTTTCTCCCATCACGATGTATTTTTTCTTTTCCCTTTAAGGATGACACAGGATCATGTAAATTCTTGGACAAGTTCAACCAATAGCATGCCCAGGTTGCAGACTGGGTAGGTGTGGCAGCCACAGAGGGCATAAAAAGCAGTCTGTGGTGGGAGTTAGGGTGGGATTGCTGTCTCTGTTGTTACTTTAGGCCAGCCAGGCAGGTGTGTGCCTCTGTGTTCCTGCTGGCTGCAGCCTGGCTCTTAGGAGAGAATACCTCTCGGTGAGTACCCTCCCCTGCCCCACAGTGCAGTCACTCTGCACTCTGCGGCTGCCTTATGCCCTGGGCAATGGCCACTGCTGCCTTTGCAGCCTCCCTGCGTACCTAGTCTATACTGTGTCTCTGCCAGCATTATTTTTTTTAGTGTTTTCCCACTGGTCTGGGGCGTTGGGGGACTCCGCATGCGGAAATGCTTTAAGTCATGCAAAAAGTGGGTAAAAACGAAAAATAAAAAATGAAATGATTTTTTTTCAAAAAATTCACAAAAAACAAAAACGAACCAAAACGGACCCACAACAAAAAATGAAAAAATGAAACGTCATTTTTTTTCAATTCATGCCCATCTCTAGTCAGAATAACAGAATCCAATTTTAAGGGAATTTATAAATAGGTTTATTGTTCTCTTTTCTCCTGCACTATTCCTAAATCACTTTAGGAACAGAGAAGATGTAGAGGAGAAACTGAGCTACACCTGATTTAAATCCCTCTCTACACAGATTCACAGGCTTAATGCGATCACAAAGTCAGGGTAGGGTCAGGGTAATCTAACACCCCTAGGCTGGAAGACATTTGTACAACCTCAGTTGGCCTCGTCTCAGCTGAACCAGCCTGCAACCATCTTGGCCAGTCAAGTTGGCACACTCAGCTAAAGAACAGCAAGAAATGCTCTTTGCTTCTGTTCTAGAGCATCTTAAGCCGTCCTTGGATCATGTATTCCAGAGCTAAGTCCTAGGACAAAAAAGAGGTGCTTGGGCATAACCTAACTCATAAATATCATATTCCTGTCAACCTAAGCTCGGAGTCACATATATTTGCTCTTTACAATTCTAGTCGGCAGGGATCCAATGTGTGCTGTTTTCTGTATGACAGCCCATCACTCTGTGCTTGTTCCAGATCTTGGCCACCTGCAGAAAATGTGCATACAGTCATACCTCGGATAACAAATGTTTCAGATAACAAATGGAAATTTCCAGGTATAGGGCTGCCTTGGATAACAGATGTTTCTAAATGCCTTTCAAAAAAAGTATACCCAGGATGTATTGCACCCCCCTCGGGTAGATACTTTACCAAAACCTTTTTTACATTTATCTAGTATTTTGCAGATTCATGATATATGGAGGAGAAAACGTCCAATTACCAATGGACTTACATTTTACTCTGCCCGCCATGCCTCTTTCTCCCAAATAGACATGATTTGGGCCAGTACAGATCTGTTACTCCAAACACAGGACATTGAAACATTGGTAAGATCATGCTCTGATCATAACCCCATTTTATGGTCTCTAAAGGGTATTAATAAAGTCAGACATTGGAAAATCAATCACACACTCTGATCTGACAAAATGTTTCTTAGTAAGGCAGAGAGGGACTTGAAGACATACTTTGAGTTAAACTCTACGGAGGGTATGCAACCTAAAACTATTTGGGATGCCTCTAAGGCTTACTTCAGAGGCATAGTGATACAGTATATGGCTAAGAAAAATAGAGAAAGGAAATCAAAGACTGCAGAGATTTTGAGTAAAATGGAAGTATTAGAGAATAAACTGATATTAGACCCTGGAAATAAACAATATCTCAATGAGTTATTACAAGTTAGACACCAATTGAATTTGATCCTATCTGCAGACGTTGCACATAAACTTAGACTAGCAAGGCTAAACCATTTTGAAAATGCCAACAAACCAGGAAAATGGTTGGCTTATAGACTTAAGAAACAGCAAACCCAAAGAACGATTATAAATTTAAAAGATAGTCAGGGACTTAACCAAATTGACCAAGCTTCAATTATGAAAATAGTTGAAGCATATTACCAAACCCTATTTAAAGGAAAACAGATAGACCCAAACTTAATATATAACTACTTAGAGAAACATAACTTTCCACAACTTAATGAAGACCAAAGGAACGTAACTAATGCCACAATTTCCTTAACAGAGGTGGTTGATGCAATTCAAAGACAAAAACCCAACAAAACACCTGGCCCGGATGCTTTGCCAGCACAATACTATCAGAAACTCTTAAACATTTTAGCCCCGAGATTGCTTCACCTTTTCAATTCAATTTTGGAAGGAGAAGATATTCCAGACACATGGAAATCTGCCAACATAGTTTTGATTCCCAAGGACGGAAAACCAAAAGAGGCTATAGAGAATTATAGGCCTATAGCCTTTTAAATGGGGATTATAAAATCTTTGCATCTATTTTGGCTACTAGATGGCGAAAAATTCTTACCACGTTAATTCACTCAGATCAGAGAGGATTCTTGCCAAATTGATATCTCCAGTCAAACATTAGAACCTTACTTAACTCCTTAGAGTATTATGAAATACACTCCCAAAAGCAGGCAGCCTTTATCTTTTTGGAGGCTGAGAAAGCCTTCGATAATTTCCTTTGGTCCTTATTGAAATCTCAAATGGACTACTTACAATGTGGTCACAGAATGCTTAGAGTGGTAGAACAGATATATTCTACTCAAAATGCTAAGATTATTGTGAATGGGTTCTCCTCCGACAAGATTATTATACAGAAGGGCACAAGGCAAGGATGCCCCCTTTCGCCGTTGCTTTTTATTTTATCTTTAGAGATTTTACTGCATGTGATTAGAAACTCAGCATCGATATAAGGTTTGAACAATCGGGGGGAAATCTATAAAATACAAGCCTTGGCTGATTATTTATTATTAATTTTGGAAGACCCCACAGGGTCCATGCCAGAACTTCTAAGAACCCTAAAGGAATATTCAGAAATATCTGGCTTTTTGATTAATAAAACAAAAACTGTAATGTTGACCAAAAATATTTCTGTGACTAATATTCAAGGATTAGTGGACCTATCAGGATTCACGCATGTGAATAAGGCGAAATATTTAGGCATAACGGTATCCAATAAATGTTCTACCCTTATTGATAACAATTATATCTCTTTGATTAAATCCGTAAAGGTAGACTTAGCTACCTGGGCTAAACTCCAGTTGTCACTAATGGGTAGGATAGCGGTCATCAAGATGTCTGTTTTCCAAAGCTGCTCTTCTTATTTCAATGCTTACCCGTGTTATCCAATTTTAAGATCTTGTCCGACTTAGAGAAGCATATTCATATATTCATTTGGCAAAAGAAAAAAGCTAGAATTAAAAATGCTTATCTGCAAGATAGGACTACTTCCGGAGGTTTTGCATTGCCTAATTTGTTTCTGTATTATAGAGCAGCAGTGCTGACATGGATACGTGATTGGATTTCTATGACAAATGAAAGAATTATAAGCTTGGAAGGTCATGATCTAGATAAAGGGTGGCATCATTACCTATGGTTTAGAGGAAATATCCCATCCCTGTTTAAAAGACATTGGATACGGAATGCCCTAATTAAAAATTGGTTGTCTGTTAAAGACTTATTTTACCCCAAGGCTCCTAAATGGTTATCTCCAATGGAAGCAATTAGAGGACCAGGCCCAAAGTTATTTAGTAATATTTTAACATATAAACAACTTCTGTATGAGGACCAGTCTCTAAAACCTCCAAATCAGTTATCTCTCGAAGGGGTAAACAAAGACTGGTGGTCTTATCAACAAATATACTCACATTATAAGTTTGTGCAGAAGGAAAGTGGATTCATGGTAAATGATAATGTTTTTGATAAAATACTGTCTGCAGGTGAGAAAAAACTTTATACCATGCTGTTACTTGAAAGAACAAGTGACTCACAGGTTAAAGAATGTATGATAAGATGGGCGGAAAACCGTGGGCACTCCATCCACTTAGAAAAATGGAATATGCTATGGCAAACGATTAAGATGTTCAAATCCACCTCATATAAAGAGAATTGTTATAATATGTTTTACAGATGGCATCTTAGCCCTCATAGATTATCCAAGATGTATAACTGTTCACCCAAATGTTGGAAGTGCAAGCAAGAAATCGGCTCTTTCCATCATATGTGGTGGACTTGTAAAAAAGCCAAATTATTTTGGAATATGGTAAAGAATTTACTAGACACACTGTGGGAGGTCAGGTTAAAATATACACCAGAACTATTTTTGTTAAATATTATAGATATTGAGGCAACATATGATAAAAATATGTAATTAATTATATTATAGTAACAGCCAGAATTTTGTATGCCCAACTTTGGAAGAACTCTGTAACACTTTCAAAAGACGACTTGAAAGGAAAACTATACTCGGCTATTGAAATGGACAGAATCTCTGGCCACCTGAAAGGAGAAGATGAAGATGTTTTGTCAAGATGGCAAGAGTTAAAGAATGTAACTGCGTTAAAAACCTTATTAATGATGTTTGCGCTCTGTGATTGTTATCAATGTAAAGCGATCCCTTTTTCTTTTTTTTCTTTCTTTCCTTAACAAATAAATAAAAATATTATATAAAAAAAGGATGTATTGCACCCCCCCATAGTTTCTGGAGGGGTGGGAGGAGTTAGAGTGTTTCTTAATGGTGTTTTGGAGCCATTCTGGACATTTTTTTGGCTGAAGAATTTGGACCTTTCAAACTTGGAAAGGTAGGGAGCTAGCTTTCATTAGCCCCTGCATTGCGTTTCTTTGCATTTTTGGTGGGAACATGCTGGAGTAGTCTTTCTGCTTATATTTGTGTCTGTTTGAATTCCCCCCCCCCTTGCATTTTTGGTAGGAAAAGACTGGGGTGGTCTTGCTGCTTTCTTTTCTCCATGTTTGCATTGCACTGCCGGGGGGGGGGGTTCTGGGTGTGTGTTCTAGCACTGCATGCCTTTAAAGTGCACTTTATAAAGAGGTCGGGTGGAAAAACAGTTTTTTTGCCTTTTTTCAGACCTCTGGAACGGATTGATCGGTTTCCCATTCATTTCAGTGGGAAACCATGTTTCGGATAACAAATTATTTCAGATAACAAATTGCATCTGGGAACGAATTAAATTCATTATCAGAGGTACCACTGTACTTAGTTGAAAAATTTGCACCTGAGCTTACATGGCATCTTTCTAGAAAACATGTTATTATCTCATATTTCTCCACTGGTGCCAAGCTGTACAGGATGTGTCAAAACTGTCAAGGTCAAGGTCTTAAATTAGAGCTACTTTTATAGTACATTCCTCCACTCTGAAACGAAATGTTAATCAGGTCCAACATTTATGGTACCAGGGGACATGGGGCAATAGCCCTGTGGACACGCAGATTGACCTGGCCTAAGGACTAGATTACTGAGTAGTGGAATGGCCTGCCTATGGAATGACATTGAGCAAGTGTTGAGTTTGTTGCATAGTCCGAACCTAGTCTGACTGTTTCCGATTGACAAACAGATCTGAGTATTCCTTCCAGCCTGGACTTTTGCTTGATCCAATGAGAAACCAAAAAGCAATTGCATGATTGCTTTGGCAGCAAGGCTGGGGCCAAGCTAAAAGACAAGAGATTGGCGTGGGAACTCTATAAGGCTGGATACTTTCAGTGCCTTCAGGCCCAGAGTGTCCCCAGATGAGATCCCATGGTGTGTCTCCAGACAAAAGGTTGATTTACTTTCTGGGAATAAAGAAAAGTGGCACAATGCACTTTCCCTTCCTTACCAACACAGAACCAGATTTTAGGGGTGAAGCTCAGGAAGCCAGCCAGAATGCAGGAAAATTAGAACAATGCAGAACAACTGGCATTAAAATGTCAGATGAGATTACAGCTATGCAAAATTAGCCACACTTGACCCTTTGTAAAACACTGTATTACGTTTGACCTTCCACCAGCCTTCTAGCTGAAACTCCCTATCGTTCAGCTATTTGTCCTAAAAATTGTGAAAGAGTGATATAAAACTGCCTTTTCCAAGGAAACGTTCCTGGAGATTCAGGGGAATGGGCCAGAGAATTAAGCCAGGCAAATCCAGATGAGAAAAATGTAAAATAAAGTAGTTAAAGAACTCTGTGTCTGTTTCGGCCCCACCCTTGGTTTGGTTTGGTTTGGTTCGGGTTCATACAAATTATTTTTAAAAAACCATACAATCCTGAACCGAGCCAAACCAGTTTGGGTCAACTTACTGGGTGGCGGCGGCGGGGGGGCAATCATGTCCCCAGCAACAGGGGCTTTTTGGCTTGGGGCCAGCACCTCATTTTTTTTTCCTACAAGCGCCAACCATGCAGCTCCTGGGGCTGGGGTGGCGCTTCTTCTTTTTTCTTCTTCTTGAATATGGAGTGCTGACCCAGCCACCCCTGGGGCTGGGTTGACGCTCCTTTTTTATTATTGTTGTTGTTGTTGTTTTGCTTTGTTTTTAAAGTGCCGACCGTTTGGCTCCTGGGGCCAGGCCGGCACTCATTTTTTTATTAATTAATTTGTTTGTTTGTTTTTGAGCGCTGACCGTACGGCTCCTTGGGCTGGGTCAGCACTCCTTTATTTTATTTTATTATTGTGTTTGTTTCCTGCCTCAAACAGGAAACACAGGCTACTTCCCACCAGATTAGAAAGGTCAGTGGTTATTTGCCTTTACCATGAGCAACAGCCTGAGGTATATTTTGCTGATGAGGACTTTTGCTCTAGTTATCCCCTTGCCTGGAAAAGCATAACTTGCCCTGTCCTCAAACTCAATGCCTTCCCTTGCATCTAGCTTGCCAGGAATGCCCACTCCTGCAATCAGGCTTAGAGAAAGCTTAGTTTAAAACAGTGGTTCCCATCCTTGAGTCCACAGATGTTCGTGGACTGCAACTCCCAGAAATTCCAGCCAGCATGGCTAGTGGTGAAAGTTTCTGGAAGTTTTAGTCCAAGAACTATCTGGAGGTCCAAGGTTGCGAATCACTGGCTTAAAAGGATAGTACAGTGGTACCTTGTATAAAGGAATTAATTCATTCCCAAAGAAATTTTGTTAAGCAAATTTTCCTTTATACAAATTTCCCATAGGAATCTATTGAAAACAGAGTAATTCCTAATTGTGACCATTTTTATGTTGTATGGATTTGCCACATAGGTGATTCTATTAAGCAAATTTCCCCTATCTCTGGAATTTTTTATGTTGTACAGATTTGATGTTATACAAACCATTTGTTATACAAGGGTCCACTGTAGTTATCAGACAGGCTGGGCAGTATAATGGTTAGAGTGTCTGGTACAGCAGAGCTATGTACTTCAGGTATACTTCAGCCATCCCAAGAGGTGGGGATATGTGCCAAAGGATGTGTTAGTGGTAGCTGACTACTGCCTTAAATCTAGTTAGACAAAGGCCAAAATAACAGATAAGAAACAATAATTGTGATTTGGTAGATTTCCGTCTTTCACAACAGACAAGCCAGTTTTACACAGAAATATACAAAATGGTTCTTCTGTGTCTCAGCTTTTAGAAGCCCACCCGCCTTCATTTGTCACCTGCACATACGAGTTTATACATGTAGTCTGCTTGGTTGGAAATTATTAATACTTGCCAGCCACAGACAGCCGAGAGTTTATTAACAACCAGAGATAACCCCGGCTATGCTACAATGGTATTTGTTCATGTTCATAGTTTGCAATGTGCTCATACCCATGGGGAACTACTCCAAATGAAAGCAGTAGATTATCTGCAGAACAAATATTGAAACAAAAGTGTTGACCTTAAAATGTTGGCCAAGATCAACAGTTAGCTGCATATGCAACAGCTGCTTCCCTTATACCCCAAAAGAAAAATACAGTTGCAGACAATAGTAGAGTCTTTCTGTCAGAATATTGCATGCTTGAAAACTACCCCACACCAAAATCTCTCTGGTGTAATCACACCAGCCAAAATAACCCTAGTTATATCAATGCCTTCCAAACCTCTGTTTTATTGATATGTTTATTTTCACAGTCATGTGTTTGTGGTTAAATGTTACCTTAATGGTGCATCAACATGCAAATGTCTTGGGTCAAAAATCTGTTACTTAGTGTAGCAATTTGCAACTCAGGTAAAGCCCACCCAATGAATGGATTCTGTGGGATTACGCTGGTTATGATTTACTACGCTATACAACAGGGTCTCATCCATTATGATTAGAAAGCTTGCTCAGAACCTACTTCACAACCAGAAGCAAAGTAGAGGAAATGTTTGAGAGGAGGCAGCATCAACACAGGAGCAATGTGAACCTGTGGGCCCAGCCCTTAGAAACTGGGAATGTTACTGGGTTTATGTTTATTAGAGGGGGGTCTAATATGTGATGAGAAATGTGGTAGAAATACTAGTTCATGCTAACTATATCAAGGATATGAAGATATGTTCTCACCTAGAGAACAAAGGTAAATGTGTTTGAGGACACATTTCTCAACTAGATTTTCACCCCCCCAAACTAGGAGGCAGACATATTTCAGTTCTACTGTATGCCGATGATGCTGTTATACTCTCTCAGACTCCTATCAGCTTAAAGAGAGCATTAGGGGCCCTTGCGTGCTATTGCCATGAAGAAAATCTCCTAATAAATTATGAAAAAACAAAAGTTATGGTTTTTGCTAAAAGACCAAAGGCCTATAAATGGTCGATAGATAACCATAACATTGAACAGACAAGGACCTTTAAATATCTGGGAGTGGTCCTTCAATGCAATGGATCACATAAGGAGCATGCAGCACATGTCACGCAATCAGCTCAGCGAGCTTCCTCTGCAATAATAAAAATTTTCTATACCAGAGGGGGGTAAAATATTCCAGCAGCTTTGAAACTATTTCAAGCTAAACTGCTCAGCCAACTTCTTTATGGACCACAATTGGGCCCTTATCCTTCTTTCACATCCTTGGAAGTAGTTCAATCAATAAATTTTAGAGCTATCCTACAAGTACCCCGTTGGGTGCCTAATGCAGCCCTGAGGTTAGAAGTGGGATTCATGAAAGTGGAAGTTAGGGCTTGGCTAGCCATCTTCAATTTTTGGCTGAAATTAATTTTTTCCCAAGAACCCTAACCTCTTTACTATTTGTAGACAATTACCACTCAACATGGAAGAGAGCCCTATCCCTTAAACTTAAAATTTATGGTCTCTCAATGGAGTGCCTTATACAAGTAGGCTATGAGATGGCTAAGCAAATCCTCAAGCAACTCATCTTGGAGGTAGAGAGACATCATGATTTGGGGGCTATCTCTAATAACATATCAGTTGATCCAGCATTGATCCCCTTCAAACCAGCTAACTATTTCTTTGCTCATTTAACAAAAAATCAATGCAGAGCTTTTACACTTGCTTGGATGAATGCTCTGCCATCAGCAATACAAGAGGGAAAATTCCAAAAGATTCCCTATTCTCATCGTAAGTGCCTCTGCAGGACAGATAGAATTAAAACATTGGCACATGTACTCCTGCACTGCCCTTTATATGATGAAATTAGGGAAAAACTTATTGTTCCTTATTTAAAGCAATTCCCTGGATGGCCAGAGGCATTTTATACCCGCCTCCTGTTGTCAGGGCAAAATATATACACTCACTGCAGAATGTCCTAATTCAAGCATGCTGTCTAATGTAGCTAAGTTTTGTGCGGCAGCAATTATAATTTGTGCTCAGGAGGTTTCAACAATTGCTCAAGCACTCACAATTTAAGCTGGCTCAATTTGTATGATATTTCGCCTCCCTTGTTTTTCCTTGTTTTGCTGTAACCGGTGCTATTTTTATATATATGTACTTTGGATTTGGTCATTGACCGCAATAAAGTATTCATTCATTCATTCGATGTGTTTGAGGACAAAATTTTCACTGGTGAATTGCTGATGGAATCAAAAGACCGTTGCTATGTATCGTTACTTGTAACTTGCAAGTAATTAGCAGAATAATGGTTAAGATGTCTTACCGAGGGTTTTTAAAGAAATCCTAATGCTAACGGGTTATCTTTTCTTTTTTTTTTAATTTTATTACATAAAAAAACACAAAATAACAATGATAAACAATTATATAAAAAATGTAAAAGACAATCATAAACAATACAAAGTGCCCCCCATCCCCAAGAAACCGTCCAGTATTCTTGCATCTTCTCTTTCTTCTTCATATTCTTTTTTTTCCCCATTAAGCTTCTTAAGGTCCTTTACACCAGAACTGTGTTGGATTATAAGTTGGTTGTATCCCTTTCCCTTTTAATAGCACATGGTCTATAAATTTCCCCTGAACGTCATAGAAGATATCTTTTTTCATTTCTCCTCGCAAAACTTTTATATTACAAGACAATTTATCATTTAGTGCTATATCCCACACTTCCTTATACCAGTCAGCAATTTTAAGGTCTGATTTCAGTTTCCAGTTTCTAGCAATAATCAATCTTGCTGCTGTCATAAGGTTTGCTATTAATTCTTTAGTTTTCACATCATATTCATTGATAGATGGTAATGATAACAATGCAATTTCAGGTACACATTTAATATCAGTTTGTAATATTTCTCTTATCTCCTCAAAAATCTCTTGCCAAAACTTTTGAACTATTGTACATTCCCACCACAGATGAAAATAAGTACCTATCTTTTTTTCACATTTCCAGCAAAGCTTAGAATATTTTGGATTCATTCTATTCACTCTGACTGGAGTCATATACCATCTTAAAACTAGTTTAAAAGAGTTTTCTTTTATTCTAACTGATAATGACCGTAAAATCCTCAAATTCCAAATTCTTTTCCATTCATCATTGTTTATTTCTTTCTCTATGTCTTATTTCCATAGCTCTCGTATTGTGTCCTGTTCCCTATTCTCGAATGAATCTTGAATTATTTTATATATTTTACCTACTGCTCCTTTTCCTGTGTTTCCTTTCTCTGATTCATATGTTGTCAAAAATTGCTCGAATTTTGTATATCCTCTGAGTTGTATATTTCTCCTAGTCCATTCTTTCGTCCAGCTTTCTAATTGGGCGTAATTCAACCAGGACAATTCCTGAGTTTGCAGAATGCGTTTAATTTCTTGTTTTGTTGTCATCTTTTTAATCCAGTCTTTTAATCTTGCCACTTTCCTTAATTTAAATAAATCTCCCAATTTCTTCATGTTTGTGGGGAAATTTGTTTGATCGATCACCGCACCAAGCAGGGAGCCTTCCTGTATCAGTTTCCTTCCATACTTTTTCCAAGTGAGTAATAGGGAACTCAGAAGCGGGTTTTTAATTGGGTAACTTTTCCTTTTTAGGGGGAGGATAAAGACGTAATTATTTATGTCTTCACTTAGCTCCTCTGATTCAAGTTCCCACCATATTAGTTTTTGAGGTTTAAATAGTATTTCCCCCAGAGGACTGAGCTGATTAGCTGTATAGTAAATTCTAAGATTAGGTATGCCTATACCTCCCTCTTTTTGAGATCTATACCATAAGCTTTTATTTATTCTTGCTTTTTTTCCACCATTGCAGAATCTATTTATAAGATCTTGATAGACTTTAATTTCAACTTCTGAGTATTGGATAGGTAACATTCTAAAAAGGAAATTAATTTTAGGAAGTATTTTCATTTTTACCATTGCTATTCTACCAAACCATGATAAATTTAGTTTGGAGTAATTTTGTAATTTATTTCTAATATCTTCCTTTATTTTTGTGTAATTTCGTTCTTTCGTTTTGCTGATGTCTTTATCTAAAAGTATCCCTAGGTATTTTATACATTTACAAACTTTCAGTCCGTAATTGGAGATCTCCTCCTTGTCTCGGTTATCCTGATTGAAGAGCATAATTTCTAATTTCTGCCAGTTGACACATAATCCGGTTGTTTCACCGAATTCCTTTAGATGTGCTTTTATTCTTAATATATTTTCTACCAGATTTTTTATTGTTAGCAAAGCGTCATCCGCAAATAAACTAATTTTTATCTTACCTTCCTTACCCATATCTTTAATTAGTTGATCCTCCCTTATTGCGTTAGCTAGTAACTCTATCACTATACAAAACAGAACTGGCGATAAAGGACATCCCTGTCTTGTTCCTCGGCCTAGGATAATTTTTTCTGTCATCCCATCGTTGACAATGATTGATGAAGTGCTATGAGAATAGAGTTGGTTTATTACACTTAAAAATTTTTCTCCAAACCCCCATTTCACTAATAGAAGTTTTAACGCAGGCCATTGGACACAATCAAAGGCTTTAAATAGATCTAAAGACAATATGCATGCTCTGTCGTGTGATCTTCCCATCTCATAAAGAACATTCAAGACTCTTCTTACAGTGTTTGACATTTGTCTGCCTTTAATAAAGCCCGTTTGGTCTTCTTTGATATATTTGTCTATAAATGTGTGCATTCTTTTGGCTAAAATTGCTGTAAAAATTTTAGCGTCTTGATTTATAAGTGATATTGGTCTATAAGATCCAACATCTATTGGGTCTTTATTAGGCTTGAGAATTAAAATAGTTAAGGTATGTTTCCAGGAGGAAGGAACTTGCTCTCCCTCCAATATCTCATTATAAAGCTTCTTTAACTTAGGAATTAACATTGATTTAAATATCTTGTAAAATTCTGGTCCCAATCCGTCATCTCCTGGAGTTTTGGCATTCTTTAGCTTATTTATGACATCCTCTTTCTCCTCCTCTTTAATAGCTTTTTCCATATCAAGCCTATCTTCCTCCACTAGTCTTGATTTTAGGTTTTTGTCTATATATTGTTCCATAACTTCCTTGCTGCTTCTATTGGCTGTATATAACTTTTGATAGAATTCTTGGATAGCTTTTAATTTTTCTTTCATTTGAGTACAGATATTGCCGCTTAAATCCTTTATCCTTCCTATCATGCTTTTTTCTTTCCTTTTCTGTGCTAATTTTGCTAGCATCTTCGAGTTTTTGTTACTGTATTCGAAAAAGTTTCTTTTCAAGTATAGCAAATTTCTTTGGGTTTGTTGTAAATCTATATCTTCTAATTCCCTTTTCCTGGCCTCAATCTGAATTAAGATGTTTTTGTCTTTAGTTGAGAAAAATTGAGATTCAAGGTCTGCTATGATAGCCTCTAATTTTTTTTTATTTTGCTGATCTTGACTTTTTATTATAGCATTTTCTTTTATTATGTAACCTCTGGCCACCGCCTTCAGAGTGTCCCAAATAACTCCTATTTGACCACCACCTTCTTCATTGATATTCCAGGTTTCTAGCCATTCCCTTTGTATTTTTGTACTGTATCTGGGGATTGAAAAATTCTAGAGTTTATTCTCCACCTTCTAGCTTCCTTATAATTCTTCTTATTTTCTATTTCAACAGACATTAGAGCATGATCTGAAATTTTTATCAGTTCTATATTTGTGTTTACAACTTTAGATAGCAAGCTTTGTGAGACAAATATAAAATCTATTCTCGAATAAGCTTTATGGGCTGATGAGTAGAATGTAAATTTTCTTTCATCGCCCTTCAGTTCTCTCCAGACATCCTTTAATCCTATATTTGCAATGAATTTTGTTAAAATTGTATGTCTAGCCCTCCAGTCTACCTTCCTAGTCATTGTTTTGTCTTTTATTTTGTCCATAACCATATTGAAATCTCCCGCCAGAATCACATGTCCTTTCTGTACCTCTTCTATCTGCTCCCATACCTCTTTGTAAAACAGGTTATGATTAGCATTCGGTGCATAAATGTTTATCAGTGTATATTGTTCTAAACCAATTGTGGCCTGAAGAATAATATATCTACCTTCCAAATCTTTCACAGTTTTTTCAACAATACAATCACAGTGCTTTGAAATTAAGATTGCTACCCCCCTTGCTTTAGATGAACCAAAACTTTTCTCATATATGTTGATATTGGGTAGTTTCAGTTCGTTTTGACCATCTTTCGTTTGGTGTGTTTCTTGAAGAAAAATGATGTCCGGTTTATTCTTCTTAACTAGTGACTCTATTCTCTTTCTCTTCATGACAGAGCCTAGGCCCTTAGCATTCAATGTGGCTAATTTCAACAGTCTACCCATTTTTTCATTCTACTATCTATCTGGAACGGTTTCATTGTGGATATATACAAACAAACACTGCATATAATAAAAAAAAACAATGATTTCCCAACCCCTACCACCTACATTTATTTTCTGCTCTCCCATCCTCTTGGCCCTCATACACATCCTGTATGCGCCCTTATAGGAGGGAGGGGGAAGGCACCCGTACACTTCCCGATGGCTAATAAGGATTCAAAAGCTCTAAATTAGCGTTAACACTGTCTAGTCTTGCTTACAATTATATATGCAAAAAGTTGAAAAGAAAGAATGCAATAAAAAGGATAGCATAATGATGTGATCTTTACTTCCTCCTATCCACCTCCCTTCCTCCCTCAGTCCCCCCCAAAAAAAGAATCATAAAGGGAAAAAGGGAAGGTATACGGGAGGAAGGAAAAAGGGATAAGGAACGGGAAGGGGGTGGACAGTATAGGACAGGCAAGTCAAAACGTAGACGAAATGAAACAAGACAGACTAAGAAAGAAGGAACAAAAAAAATTAAGCAGGAGGGAAGGGGAGGGAGAGACAAAGAAGGAGAGAAAGGAGGCGCTGTCTTCTGTAGTGCAGGGCTCTTCAGATCGGTCTCCAATTTGCTTGCCCTTTAAGACATCTAAAGAGTTAACAGCTGACACTGTCAACACTGCAGAAGCTGAGTTTGGAGTGATCTATTCTTCTTCAATTTGAATATTCCATGCCTTAAGAAGTTGTTCACCTTCTTCCAAGGAATAGATTTTGTGTAGAGTTGGACCCTTCCACACTTTAAGAAAAATCGGGAATCCCCAGTTATATCTGTAGTTGTTGTTTCTCAGAGCAGTTGTTACAGGCCTCATAGTTTTCCTCCATTCAAAGGTCTCCCTGGAGATATCCTAGTAAACTTGTACAACTCTTCCATCACGCTTCAGCAGGTCAGGTTTAGCCCTAAGAGCTGACATCAGTTGTTCTTTCATGGCATAGGAAGTAAATCTGATCAGAATTGGTCTTGAAAAACCTCCTTTTGCACTGCCTAAATAGTGCACTCTTTCAATATCAGTTTCAGCAAGATGTTGGGAGAGGATAGAATTAAGCCAAACAAGGATTTCTTTCTTCATTTCTTTTTTGTCCTGGAGTTCAAAATTGATTAATTTCAGATTAGACCTCCGAGAATAGTCTTCCATATAGATAAGTTTCCTTTGTAAGGCATCAATCTCTTCCTCATGCGCAGAGATAGCACCTTCGTTCTTGGAGGCTAGAGTTTGAACTTGATTGATTTCTTTTCTAAAGAACATTGCCCACCAGTCATAAAAGTACTGTAATACCTGACATAATATTTTTATTTTTATTAGGTATTTATACCACTCATCTAGCAAATAGCTACTCTGTGCTGTGCTGTAATCGACTTTAAATCAAATGTAATCAACTTTAAATCGAATAAGATAGCATTGCCTGTTGTTGCCATCAGGAAATTATGCACTTGTGTTACAGTAACCCCCTGCCTATCATGGGGGTTAGCGACCCAGCCGACCCGCGATGACTGAAAATCCGTGATATGTGGATGCAGGTCGGGTGGCACCTGGGGAGAGGGGGGTGATCAGATCCCCCACCACCGCTCACTCGGGCTGGTCCAAGACTTCTCGGAGCAGCCTGGGTGAGTGGCGGTGAGGGATCTGATCTGCCGCCGCTGCTCACCCATGCTGCCCCTAGACTTTTTGGTGGCCTGTGACATATTCCTTGCTGGGGGCCATCTGCTGCACCCTCGTGCCTTTGCCCATGGTCCCTCCTGACTGACTTAACCTCATCAGGTGTTCCTCCATTGTACAGGTTCTTGCCTGCCACTTCTTCCATTTTGGATCTGTCCCAATGCCTGCAAAACCGCCAATCCTCCAAAGTTGTGACAGACAAATCAAAACTATCCTTATAACAGTTGTCGTTGTTGCATCATTACAGTCACGACCAACTCTTTGTGACTCCATGTCCATGGAGCTTTCTTGGCAGGAATACTGGAGTGGGTTACTAGTTCCAACATGTACTTAAAAACAACTATATATACAATGGGTGGGCCAGGATCGCTCTGGCTTCTTCTTCAGAAAGGGAAGGTTTCCCCGCTGCTTCCCCTTTTTATCTGGGGCCAGCCCAGCCTCCTGTGAGTGTGTCATGCTCTCCAGAAGCCCGTATTGACCCACAACATGTGCTTCCAGCTTGACCCTCCCACTGGCTTGGGTTTACATGTGATGCTGCAGTACGAGTTCCTCTCTCCACATGGCAGCCACCATTCTCCTTTGTTTATTTGCTGCTCCAGCAACAATCTGTGGACCCAGTAAGTCGGGACCTTTCCTTTAATAAAGCTCATTGTCATAACTTTTGAATGACTATCAGTAAAAATTCTTCATGGACAGTCCGCAAATGGCTAGGAAATATATGAGGTTTTGTTGTCTTTTAACTTTATCGCTGGTTATTGGCATTACATTACCCACTAAACTGTAATGACCTTGGTCTAATTAAATTAAAGATCAACTTATGATGCATTTGTCAGGTCGGTCTGACAACTGAACCTCTCCTTAAGAGTCCTACAGAACTTTATAGTGAAATCCAAAGTTCGTCACAGTTAGCATTTATCCCAAAAGGATTACAGTGTTTCCCCACCCTTTCGTGGTTCATATACTGCGGTCCTGGTATATTGCAGGACTGCAGTATATGAAAGGCAAGGCCCCAAACAGGTCTCTGATGGCCTTTTTGGGCCTTCAAACTGGAAGTGACTTCCGGATTGCTGAAAACCACTTCTGAGGCCTCCAATTGCCTTCCCAGTCCTGTCAGAGGCCCTGGAAGTGCTTCCCAGTGAACCGGAAGTCACATCTGGATGGACAAACAATTCCAAGGACCTTCCCAAAACTAAAATTTCTCCAGTCTGTATCATTCTCCATTTCAATAATTGGATCCGTAGTACAGTTTGGTCATCTTAGACTGTGAACATAATGATCTCACCCTCTCATTTTTATACAGTAACAGATTTCTCTCTTCAAAATGCAGAACACAATTTGGCAGTCCCCTGCTTTGTTAGGTAGGCTTCTGCTCATTCTGTGGAGGGACAGCAGGACCTCAGCCACAAAAACCCACCCTGGAATGTGCCACTAGAAGCACACACTTTATAAATACATTGCATCTGTATGGGAAAGTGGTCGGTCTCTGAGTGGATACCCATCTTGAAGTTGACAACATTGCACATGATAGATGCAGCATGCAACTAATTGCCCCTTCCTTTGCTGAACTGTATCTCACATGGAGAGGAAAAAATATTTTTAGGTAGAATCGTTTGTTAACAGTGCCATCTGGTGACCCTAGGTGTAATACATGGCTTCTTTCTAGGAAGAGGTTATGCAAAATGAGGACTGATTTATTGCTGCCATCTGTAAGCCTTCTGCACTTTGTTTAAGATGAATTCCTCTCTCTTTCTTTTAAAGCATTTAGTATTTATGTGCAATGCCTTCATTCATATCTGGCATATTTCATACAGGTTGCCACCTATCTTCTTGCTAAGAAGAAGATGGAAAAATGAAGACAGGGGATAGGGGAAGTGGGGCAGATTGTGGTTAGGGTACTCTCCTGTCCAGGCACAAAGTCTTCACAAACAACTATAAGGTCCTTCCTGTTACACTTCTTGAGGCTTACATCAAATTTGACGTGGACAGCCTTTTAAAGGTTTTCAGATAAAGGACTGTTTGCTGGCGGCTTTTTAAATCGAAGATTGCCCTTGGTCAAGTTGGAAGCATGGACCTTAGGAAAGTTACTTGGGGTTAGAGGCTACATATCCCCAGAATCCCCTAGCCAAAACTGCTATTCCCAGCCATTTTAGCTGGGGAATTCTGGGAGATGTATTTTTCCAAACTCTTTGGACAATGGCCACTCCAGGACAACTTGGGGGACTTTACCCTATTTTTTTTAATCTTACAAAGAGATTTCTCTAAAGCAAAAGAGTATCATTTTTGCAGCTGCATCAGCCTAGAAGCTGCTCAACACTCTGTTGGCAAGTCTTTCTCATTTTTGTTTCACCAACAGATGTTTGCACTATATCAAGACAGGAGGTGGGGTGTGACGGTTAGTTATCTTTCCAGGAAACAGAACTGTGTATAAAAGAACTCGCTCATAAACATCAAATTTACTGAATGACCTAACATTCAGAGTTTTGTTTAATGGTCTTTCTTTTCTTGAACTTCCATTCTGTTCCACAGGTGAATGACAAATGGCACTTGGTCCACACCCAGCTGGCTTCTCCCAAAGCAAACATCCCTAAACTTTGTTTAGAGACAGTGTTGCTTCAGCACAAGGAAGTGACAAGGTGCAATCAAGGATGCAAATCCGTTATTATGTGCCCACATCTAGAATTCTTTGCACTGCTTTATTCCAAGTCTTCAGGGTGAGTGGGGGAAATGCCAGATAGGTTTAGCCTTCATTCAGGAACCTTGTAAAGTAAGAATCAACCTCTGGCATTTGGGATCCCAGATTAACCTCTCCCCATCCTCAGTCAAAACACAGGGATGTTCACCCCAAATGAACCCAAAAGGTGGACTCCACTCTGACTCCTTAAAGGGGGGGATATGCTTACCTAGGACTATGCCAAAGAAACCTAATAAGATTTTGCTATTGAATGGATTCAATTGGATTGGACTCGCAAAAATTACGTAACTTTGGAGAGAACTGTCCTGTCGAGCTGCTGTTTGCACATGATGGTAGCATTAATGCCCGGGTTTCATTTTACCTAATCTACTCTGTCAGTGACATACCATGATAGCAGCATTACACTATGGTATTTACTAGGTGTGGAAGTTAAGGTACAAGAAGGATGCACCAGTGTGTTCATGTCCTGGATGAGGGTGGGGAGCTGACCTGCATTTTCTTACTTAAAGAAAATAATATACAGTATTATATATGGCTGCAGCCATATATTCTGGGTTTAGAATCACACTTTCCCCCTTTTCATTTGGGTGTCATGTTTCTACTAGTCATCTACTTTCTTTATATGCAAGGCAAAATGTAGATTTCTACAAACCCAACAGCATTCCTCTTTATATATTTAAACTGCCTTTTCTTCCTTTCTTTTTTTATGCAATGCTTAGATTTTGAAACAGTTGCTCCTTCTCTCTGCGGAATCTTTGGCACTCTATTTTCTCCCCCATTACCGATATGATTTCTTTTCCCAAATGATACATCCTGGTTTAGCATTGTGTAATATGTTTTTCATTGCGGATTTATTGCAATTGTTTATGCATCCTGTAGTGTCCATAAGTTGGACTCTACAGGATTTATTCTGTGCCCTTGTGTGTGTGTTATGTCGTTGCAGTCGTGACCGACTCTTCGTGATTCCATGTCCATGGAGTTTTCTTGGCAGGAATACTGGAGTGGCTTACCAGTTCCTACTCCATGTGCCTACAGCACCTGGTCTCCCATCCAAGTACTAACCAGGGCCGACCCTGCTTAGCTTCCAAAATCAGGCGAGATCAGATGTGCTTAGGGCATCGAGGCAGCTTCTGTGCCCTTAGGCAGAGTGTAACCAATCACATAACCAATCACATTTTACTACAGTACATGATGATGTCACAAAGGCATTTTAGAGTGAAGGCATTGCTTCCTGTTCTTACTCTGATTCAGAAAATCCTGCTGCTGCCCTGGGAATCAAACAGAGGAGGTGCTTTTGACGAGAAATGGAAGTGTTCCACAGGTTGGCTCACCCTTCCACAATTTCTGCCTTGTTTCTTTGGGAAATCCATAGACGGAAGAAGGAACAAGAGAGGATATATAGGCACAGTCTTTCTCAGACATGAGCTGACCTTTCCCAAAGCACAAGCCACCACTACCCCTATTTTTCATGTTATAATCTATGCTGAACACTTTATGGGCAACCCCTCTATCAAACTTGGTAAAATCTGCAAAATTCTGTTTTATTGCTGCAGAGACTTGAAGAACCAGAATGTTCACTGAGGTTTGCTAACCCATGAATGAATGAATGAATGAATGAATGAATGAATGTGTACATATATGCACCAGTATCCGCATGATATTTATTTATTTATTTATTTATTTATTTATTTATTTATTTCTTGCACTTATATACCGCGCCATTTCCCGGAGGACTCTGGGCGGTTTACAAAAAAGACCAGTAAAATACAATTGTTAAAACGAGTAGCACTTGGGAGGGTGGAGTCCCATGATTCTGAAGTAGAACCTTAAACAGGTCTGCGACTGAATCCAAGGTGCAACCAAAGAGATCCCAAACCAGGGAGCAGCACAAAACTTAGCTATTCATTCCCAGTGTCATATTTTAAAAACAAAACTGTCTGCAGAAGGTAATACCACTTCCTCCATTTGGTGTCCTGGCAACCAGACAGAAAGACAAAATAAAAGACACCAAGTGGTGACAGCTTTGCTTCTTAGCTGAAGTCCATACCTTCATCTTCTCCCTCTGCACTCTCCTGGGCTGTGTTTACAGAGAAACTGTACAGAGGTTTCTCATTGCTGTTAATTCCATGGGAAGTGTGTGTGTGGGGGGGGCTGATAAAGGTTGTTATGGAAACTGTAATTCTACATTTAATTAGCCCATGAATTGGATGGAGGAGTAGGAACTAACAGGAGAGAGAGGAAGAAGAACAAAGGAAGAACAATGAGACACTTTTTTTCATTTGCTTCTCTCTCTGGTCCTTTTATCCTGCCTTTATCTCCTCTTCACTTTAAAAAAAAGTTAAAAGGTTAGTGTTACCTTCACTTCTCTTCTATCTTTATGAACATTCAGGGTTATTGTGTTATGGAAATAAATACATTGTTAGCGGGTCTGTATTGGAGATTATCGGAAAGAACCAGCCCCTGACCGAAGTCAAAAGGAGAAAACCATCCCATCCAGCTGGTGCCAGAAGGTGGAGGGGAAGGGCAAGTGACATGGGCAACCATCACCTGTTTCTGCTGATGTTGCAGGTATTTCTGTCTCGGAGGACAAACTGCACCAAGGGCATCCAACAGGAATTTGACAGGTGAAGGGCCAAGCTGCAGATCTAGCACACAGTGCACTGCTGCAATAGGATGCATCCCTCCATTGCCCCCGCCCCCAAACTCATGGTGACCCTATGAAGCAGTGATCTCCAAAATGTCCTCAGGTCCTCAACTGCCTTGCTTGGCTCTTGAAAACGTAAGGCCTATGGGTGGGGTGCCTTTAAGGAGCCAGCCCATCTCATCTTTGGCCTTCCTATTTTCCCGCTGCCCTCCACCTTTCCCAGAATAAAATGTCTTCACCAGATAACCCTACTCTCTGTCTACGTTAGGACGATGAGTTTGGGATTCTGGCTAGGGACAACCAGGCCCTTGCACCCAACCACCCCCTGCCATCCATGCTGTACATGACAACGTCTGTCCTTTTCCCTTCCCACTCGGCTGCTTCCCATGTCTTTGTGGTAGCAAGGATGCTGTACTCTGGCCCATGGTGCCATTTGATTCAACTGCCCAATGCCATCCATTACACAAAGGAGGAGGGACGCTACTGAGCCTTTGACCTGGGCAGCAAAATGTCTTGAGCTAGCCTTCAGGGAGAGACACCATCATCTTGAATGAACGAATGCCCATGGACTGGCCAAATCATGGCCAGACAGAAGCACACTCCAGTCCCCACAGAGATAACTTATAGAGTCCTTCGTGGTTCATAGCAAATCATTTTCCATTGGGGTGTCCTGCTTCCCTTTCCCTGCTGAGCTGGAAAATAACCCTATGGATCAAGGAGGCACACTGGGGAACTGAACTCCTAACCTCTGCCTCTGAAGCCAAATTCCTAAAACACTGAGCTATCTTCTAGGCAGAGCCATTACTTGGGAGGAGTTACTGGGTTTAACCCAAGGTATACTGAGCTCTTAATGTCCAAAGGGTTAGTACAACTCCTTTCCTCAGGGCACAAAACAGGCTGGCTCACCACAAACCAATATGGCAAGCACACACTCGGACTCAGGAATTCCTCACCATTCCTCGATCCTTTTCCTGTGAAGGCATCTCTCATATGACCCAAGCTGAGCAAATAGGGCAGCAAAACTCTGGCCACACACAGACACACACACAAACGGTTAGTTGTGGCTCTGTTTCTAGGCCAGGTTATTTGAGGGAAAGAAAAATGTGGACACTCCTCTAATGAATGGAGCCTGTGTAATTCATCTCTAGAAGGATCGGCGTCATAACCATCCAGGCACCCTATGCCACTGGGTAGGAAGAAAGCATCATCCAACATGGGGTCCTTCAAACCTGTATTTTCTACGTTTCTTTCTTCAGTGGGTCATTGCATTATCCTATGAAATTGTTCCATGGGTTAAGCTAAGCTCGTGGTATGATGGCCAAAGTCAATCAAGCCTGCTTAGACTTTCACATTTTCCAGGGAAAGCCTTATTCCATCACTCCTGGAGAAGGGTTTATTGGGAAGGTAGAAGGTGGAACTATGGAACTTCCTGTCCTTCTGCAGGCAGGCAAGGAGCAGGAGCTCTCTTTATTCTTGCATGAGTTTAGCAAGTGATCTAACCTGTTGCAGAAGGGATGTTTAAGCCTGTGGATGGTCAAGTTGGCCTTCTGAAGTTTAAAAAAAAGTGATACTTTGGTATTCATTTGGGTGCAGAGGAGAGACTGGGCAAATACAAACATCAATGGATAGATCTGGGAAAGGTCTGAAGGGTCGCATGCCAAGGATTAAAAGCAAAGTGGGCATGGCTAAAGACAAAACCAGCAGATCCTCTTTCCAGGCCCCATCCAGTCAAACCCCAATCAACAGTCCCTCGTCTTCAGCCATCTCTCCTTCCCCATCCTCCTTTGGTCACTAACATCCGTTAGTGTGATGATCAACCTTCTGTGTCGTTGTCACAGGGTGTGAAATATTGGATGGGCCTACTTGTAATGTCATCCATCTGGTGTTGGATGGTCTAGTGAGGAGAAGTACTGGGACTGTAGATAAAGTGAAGAGGCACCCAGTTTACTCTTGAGTAAGGAGGCAGCCGCATTGCAGCAACCTTGGTAGCGCTGGCACAGACGGAAAATGTTGGGTTGAAGGTTTGCAAGAGCCTTCCATTTTCCCTGCCTTGCTCATCAGCTGGAGCTCTACGGTAGCTGTGTTGCCTCGGTGGGGTGGGGTGGGGGGCACATGGGATGGACAATCCCCCTCCTCACTTCCTCACTTTTTCTCACAGCTATCATTCTACCAGCTGCAGTCACTTTCCTTTTTGTTGCGGTGGTTAAATAAAGTAAGGGGCATATTGAAAGCGCAATGTGCCCACCTAATGTGGCATGAGAATTATTCTGCATTAGTTTGGGATTCATTGATTTTTTAAAAAGATGAAAATAGAGGAAGGGTTCCTTTCCCCGATACTCCACTTCATTGCCATAATCAGTCAACAGTGGTGCCTCGGTTAAAGAAAAACTTGGTTTAAGAAAAGAAATGATTGGAATTGGGTATACCTCGGTTTAAGAAAAATTTTCAATTGAATGCCCCAGGTTAAATATTTTCTGTCAGGCATTAAAAGTTGGTGTGTAATGTTTGCATGACGAAATAATAGGAATGCCTTGGTTTAAGAAAATTTTAAATGGAATGCCCTGGTTTGCCTTCCCCCTGCCTCACCTTTGGAAACAATTAATTGGTTTTCATTGCATTCCTATGGGAAACCGTAGGAGAATTTTTCTCAATACAAAACAACCTGGAAAACCAATTAATTACTTAAACTGAGGTGCCTCTGTATTACATCTCAGTGCTGTCATCTCTGATAATGCCACTGTTGTGTATTGATCTGTAATTGCTGGTTGAAGTAACTGCCTTCCTGTTCCAAAGGGAACAGGCCTATTGGTTGATTCTAGTTGCTGCATTTGGATAATCGATTCTATTGGTTCCCACCAAAAGGCAGCCTTGTGATTGCTTGTAATTGTTCCCTCAAAAATGTATCTTTTCCTAGCCAGTTCTGGTGCCTATAAATGTAACTCCCTCTCCCCAGTCCCCAGTCTTGTATCTCCCTGATTAAAGAGCTGTTCACTAGAAGCTGTCTCCAGCCTGCTGTGTCTCAGAGCTGAAATCACTGCTGAATCACTAACCCCACGCTATAATATTGGCGACGAAGGTGGGATCTGGAATGCTGAGTAGCAGAGGCTCATCACGCTGACTCAGAGTCCGGATCGCAGCAGAGACAAGACTCACCTGCTGGCTAGAAGACGACCCTGCCCGCCTGGAGAATGGAAAGTCCACGGGTCTTGGAGCCCTTCCAGCCGTCCGAGCCTCACACTTCGAAGGACTATGTTGAGCGTTTCGAGTTCTTCGCGGTGGCTCAAGGAATCACAGATGCCAGCAAAAGAAGGGCCACGTTCCTGAGTTGCTGTGGGTGGGAGACCTTCATGTTGGCCAAGGCACTGCTCACCCCAGCAAAGCTGAGTGAGACAACACTCACAGACATTTTCGCCCGGCTGACAAGCCACTTGGCACCTACCAAAACCCAGATGGCCTGGCGGATGGAGTTCCAGAAAAGGCAGCAGCAAGCCGGAGAATCTGTGGCTGCATTCCTGGCAGGACTCCGAGAGCTTGCTCAGCACTGTGGCTTCCCAAATCTTGAAGAAACTCTCTTGAATCAATTTGTTGGGGGGCTCTGCAGCAAAAAAGCCTGAAGGTGCATTGTGGCAAAGGAAGATGTCACCCTTGCCTCCACCTTGAAAGAGGCCTCTGCCACAGAGAATTATGAGCAGGAAGAGCTTAATGCCAGTGGCAAGACCACGAAGCTGCGGGTAGAGGCTGCCCATGCCATGGATGAGCCAGAGGCTAGTCCTAGCCAGAGCCCAGTCCGTGGTGTCGAGTTGGTGCGTCAGGCGGATGCATGGCCCAAAGATCGCCGAGGCGCTTGCACAGGCTTTGGCGGACACCATGAGCGGAAAAGCTGCCATTTTTGTGATGCTACATGCAGGGATTGCGGTAAAACAGGACACATCGGCCGGGTCTGTCGGTCAGTGGCAGCTGCAACAACGGAATCACCTAGATCAACACGTCGCAGATCATCCACCACGACTCATCTCCTGGACGACTGCAATTATCTCACAGAGATCAACGGAGAGATCGTGCAGTTTCCGGCACAGGGCAAACCATCCATCAGAGTGAAGATTGAAGGTCGACCGTGCGACATGGAGGTGGATTCCGGATCTGGATTCACCATTGTCTCAGACCAGACTGCAAGGGGACTCTTCCCTGGGGGTAAGTTCCCCTCTCTGGAACCATTCCCAGCAACCTTGCAATCATACATGGCGGGCCGCATCCTCATTCTAGGAATGTGTGCTGTGAGGGTACAATTCTGGGAGAAACAGGCCGTGCTTAAATTGGTGATTGCACAGGGGAGTTGCCCCAGTCTTTTGGGTTCTGACTGGTTTCCTGCCTTGGGGCTGAGTATATCAGGGCTCAACTCAGTCCAAACTTCCCCAGAGTTGGGCGAGGTATTAGGCCAAGAATTTGCTGAACTCTTCAGTGGAAAGCTGGGTTGTCATAAAGGGCCTCCAATTGACTTTGAGCTGGACCCCAGGGTGGCTCCAATCCGACTCAAGCCAAGGCGAGTGCCTTTTGCGCTGCAACCCAAAATTGAGGCGGAACTGGACAAGTTGGTCAAACAGGGAGTTCTTTCACCAGTGGACTCTTCTAAGTGGGAGACTCCTATCGTCACACCCCTTAAGGCGAATGGGGAAGTGAGGATTTGTGCAGACTACAAATGTACTATCAACAAGGCACTCAGGGGAAATTCATACCCCATTCCAGTCGTCTCACAGCTGTTGGCAAAATTAGCTGGGGGAAAAATTTTCGCCAAACTTGATCTGGCTCAAGCTTACCAACAGCTGCCAGTGACTCTGCAATCTGCGGAAGCACAAACGATCGTAACGCACAAAGGGGCTTTCAGAGTGAACAGGTTACAGTTTGGAATTTGTGTGGCTCCAGGAATTTTTCAAGGGCTAATGGAGCGCCTGTTAAGGGGTCTGCCAGGGGTCTTGCCATTTTTTGATGATGTTCTGATTGCTGGGAAAGACCCCCAGGAACTAGTGGGGCGTATCCGTGCTGTGTTACTGAAATTTAAGGAGGTGGGGCTGCAGCTAAAAAAGGAAAAATGCAGTTTTGGGGATTTTGGGGGGTTTAAAATTGATGCAACGGGCATCCACCCCACTGACTCTAAAATTAAAGCCATTACTGAGGCACCACGGCCACTGAACAAGACGGAGTTACAGTCATTCCTGGGACTTATTAACTTTTACCATTCATTCCTACCTCAGAAAGCTTCAATAGCGGAAGCGTTGCATAAACTATTGAAGAAAAAGAGTGTGTGGCGTTGGGCTCAGGCACAGCAGAAGGCTTTTGACACCTTGCGGGGCATGCTGACTAGCAGGAGTGTCCTTGCTCATTATGACGAGTTGAAACCTCTTGTTCTGGCATGTGATGCTTCTTAGTATGGGCTGGGAGCTGTGCTGAGCCATAGGGAAGTGGATGGGTCAGAAAAGCCCATCTCGTTCTATTCTCGTACGTTGTCGCCAACGGAGCGCAACTACGCACAAATTGACAAGGAAGCCCTGGCAATAGTGGCAGGGATTAAAAAGTTTCATGACTGTTTATACGGTCGCTACTTCTTCCTTGAAACTGACCACAAGCCTCTGTTAGGATTGTTCCACCCGAACAAACAGACGCCGCAGATTCTATCCCCCAGAATGCTGCAATGGTCTATATTCCTGAATGGGTTCCAGTACACCCTGACCCATGTTCCAGGGAAAAGGTTGTGCCACGCTGATGCACTAAGTCGCTTGCCCCTTCCTGGTGTGTGCAATGCAGATCCTGCCCCAGCTGAACGAGTGATGATGCTGGAAACACTTTCGGGGGCCCCTGTAACTGCCACTGAAATAGCTGAGAGAACAAGGAAAGATCCCGCTCTCTCCCATGTGCTCACTTGGGTGGGGAGGGGATGGCCAGGTGGCCCGCATGAGGAAAAATTTAGACCGTACGCAACAAGGCAACATGAGCTATCCCTGCATAAGGGCTGTCTCCTATGGGGAGACAGGGTGATCATCCCAGCACCACTGAGAAACAGGGTTCTGGATACACTGCACGTGGGGCATCCGGGAATGGTCAGGATGAAGTCGCTGGCCCGGTGCTATGTATGGTGGCCTGGGATGGACCAAGATGTTGAACGATGGGTACGGACGTGCAAGGCATGTCAGGAAGTACGCCCAGAAGTGGCCAGAGCACCAGTCCACTGGTGGGAGCAGATCCGGACTCCCTGGAGCCGCCTGCACTTAGACTTTGCTGGTCCATTCCAAGGAAAGGTTTTTTTTTGTTATCGTTGATGCGTATTCTACATGGTTAGAGGTGGCTATGGTTCCCAGCATGTCGTCAGCTGCAGTCATCAAGGTGCTGAGACAGCTGTTCGCAACCCATGGGTTGCCCGAGACCATTGTCTCAGACAATGGAGCAGCCTTTGTATCCCAAGAATTCAGGGCATTTCTGGCTGATAATTTCATAAGAGGGGTCACCTCAGCTCCTTTTCACCCCTCATCCAATGGGCAGGCTGAGCGCATGGTGCAGACAGCCAAAGGATCTCTTGCACGCTTGATGGAGGGTGACTGGTCAACGCGCATTGCCCGAATGTTGTTCTTGCAGCATGCGATGCTGTGTACTACTATGGGCAAGTCGCCAGCAGAGCTGCTTCTAGGAAGAAGACTGGTGACGGTGCTGGACTATGTCCACCCAGACAAAATGCCAAACCGCAAGGCTAGAGCACCTCCACAGGCAGAGAGCGACTCTACAAGGTATTTTGCTCCTGAAGATTTGGTCTGGGTGAGAAATTATGCCAGAGGTCCCCTGTGGGTGCCAGGGGTGATCACCAGAGCGTCTGGGCCAGTCTCTTATTACGCGACCATTGAAGATGGCAGGGTCTGGCGTAGGCACGTGGACCAACTGAGGCGCAGAGCGCCCAGTAGAGTTGGTATCGGTATGGGTGAATTGCAGTCTGAGAGTGACACTACCCCCATTAATGAGTCCCAGCTGCAAGACCAGAGCGGAGATGCCCCAGGAATGCAGGTAACAGTGGCGTCAGCAAATGAATCTACTCCTGCAAGTCCTCATGGCGCCGAGGAACAGATCAGGGACACTGAGTTGTCTGAAACCCCCTCCGTGTCAGACGAAACTATTACAGTAGACTCTCCACCACAGACACTGCCTGCTGAAGCCCCTGCAACACCCGTAGTCAGGAGATCAATTAGAAGTCGCAGGGCCCCACAATATCTAAAGGATTACGTGTGCTGTGCCCACCAGGGGGGAGGGGTGTTGTGTATTGATCTGTAATTGCTGGTTGAAGTAACTGCCTTCCTGTTCCAAAGGGAACAGGCCTATTGGTTGATTCTAGTTGCTGCATTTGGATCCTAGATTCTATTGGTTCCCGCCAAAAGGCAGCCTTGTGATTGCTTGTAATTGTTCCCTCAAAAATGTATCTTTTCCTAGCCAGTTCTGGTGCCTATAAATGTAACTCCCTCTCCCCAGTCCCCAGTCTTGTCTCTCCCTGATTAAAGAGCTGTTCACTAGAAGCTGTCTCCAGCCTGCTTTGTCTCAGAGCTGAAATCACTGCTGAATCACTAACCCCACGCTTTAATAGCCACCCATGGCTGTACTTGGGTGCAAACTAACCATCCATACAGCCTACACAACGAGAAAATTGGGATCACACTGACTCATACCAAAAAGAATACACACCCTAGCCATGTGCCAGAAATTTGTGTGATAGCTCTTAAAGGATCAGGATGGATCAATCTAAGCAGAAACCTGCATGGCCCTCACCAGGTTTAAAAAAAGGGGGGGGGCAAACCAGTGCCTGCAGCAATCCATAGACCAGTCTATATGCCAATCTAGACAGGCCCAGAGAATCCTGATAAGGTTTATCTTATCCTAACATACTCCACCCACCCATCTCCTGATGTCTCTTAAAGAACTGGACCCCAAGCCACCTCCTCCCCACTTTCTCTTACAAATAACTAAATCCCCACTCATGCAAACATAGTCCTTGTGTTACAAAGGGCTGATAAAACTGCTGCATAGCTCAGTGGCTTAGGTCTCTGGATCTGAGCCAGAGACTGGGAGTTCAGTTCCCCACTGTGCCTCCTTTTGGGTGGGGGTGGGGGTGAGTTGGTGGACCCGATGACCCACAGGATCCCTTCAAGGCTCTGTAGTTCTAACCTATGTTATTATTTGCTTCAAGGCGTGAAAGTGGGTCAGCAAATTCCAAGGGAGAATTTCAGCCATCCACGCCCATCAAGGAAGAAGGAAGAAAAGCAGAAATTCAAACGAGAAAAACCTGTGTTCTCAGGTCTGTCCAACTAAATGCCAGCCGATGACATGCTCGCTGACCCCATTAACCAAACATGCACTTTCTCCATCTTGACCTAACGCAAAGAGATTTAGATCTGATGACAGAGCAAGTCAAAAAAAATTCTCAGGTCTTGACTGGTTCAGAGTTGGAGTAGAGAATTCTCCTCATTTTTTCCCCTGTCACAGATCACAAGACGGTCAGATTCGAAGAGCCCTTGGCATGAGGAGGGGAGGGGAGGGTTGCTTCTCCTTTCCTTCCTTGTTCTTTGTCTCTCTCTCCTGGACGTTGAGCAAATGGTAATAGAAAAACACCACTTTTCCAAGACAAGCCATCTGCTGCTTCTCTGGTATTGCCCTGCTCTGAACTCCCGTAATAACATGTCAGGCAGGCTACGGTGACAACAACTCCAAAGCCAAAGATGAGCCAGGATACTTAGCTGATGGACAGGGACAGAGGGACCCTCCACATTGGACCTTTTGTGGGGTAGTGGTGACCTAAGTTGGCTCTTCTGAGAGGCCCAGTGGAGACCTGAAGTCCCAACCTCTGCCTCTGCAGCCAGAGACTTAACTGGCGGTGCTATCCAGCTGCTTACCGAATAGACATTTCAATACCTGCAGGGCTCTAAAACCAAGGCTACCTGTTTCAAATTCTGGAGAGTGGTCAAAAAGTGTGACTTGATAGGTAAGGCAGTCATGCAGGCATCGTGAGACCTCTGGCAAAGCCCATGGGGGAAATGACAAGATGGAGGGAAGAGTAATGCCCCCCCACCTGCTCGCTTTGATGATAGACTGGAGCCGGAGCAGCTGGGATTGTACCTGAGGTTATAGCTGCCTTGGATCATATTAAAGAGAAAAGCCAGGCAAATAAATAAATACCTTCAAAAATGATTTTCCTGCACCACTAGGATTTGTAAAAATATGTACATATATGAACCTTTGGATTTGTAGAAATATGTACATATATGAACCTTTGGATTTGTAGAAATATGTACATATATGTACCTTTAGAAACATTTATTAGTTAGCATAAATACTGAATTAAACATGGATCCTCACAAACCTTGTTCAGGTTGATTTAAAACCAATCTGTTGGCAATGCATTAGGGTATATATGTGTTTCTATAATAAACATCTTTGGGCTAGCTTATGTCTGTGGACTACAGAACTGCCTGACTGTGAAGCCAGGAGTTGGAAGTCAGAATCTCTGATGTGTCTCCTGGAGGAAGGTGTGAACGGTGGTGCCTGCATGGGGAGACACCCTGTTCTATGCAAGGGCATTATCTCAGCACACCACCAGATGGAGGGACTGAGAAATTACTTCTGTGCATTTTATCCCTAAAAACTCTGGGATGGCCACCTATGTTGGAATTGACTTAATGGCACAAAGTTATGTGCAAATAAAAGCTATAGGTTCAAGATATTCTTTAACATTCCTGTCCTTTGTTGATCAGCAGGGAATGGCGATTGACACCTTCCGCAGACTGCAAGCGAAGGTTAGCTTGAGTACCACTGCCACGGCCTCCTCCAGAAGTATCACCCTTAGGTACCTCTGCTGCCCACTAGCAACCACCTCCATCAGCATTTGAGCTATCCATTCTTATCTGTGGATGAAGCCATTGCTATTGAAGAAGGTGGATGCATGTTAGTCCTGGATCTCAGCTGTGACCATTCTGTCCTGGGTAACTGTACTTGGTTTCCAGGCTTGTGATGGAGCATTGGCAGCATTGCTCTTGGTTTCACTTACACATGTAAATGCTTTCATCACATGCAAATGCGTACGTATACAAGAAAAAACTCATTGGCCCTGTCTTGGAAATATACCATTATTAGGGCTGCCAGCTGATTAAAATAAGATTAATCAACAATAGGGGTATTTTTGTTGTTTTTTGTTGTTGTTTTTCTTTTTTATTGGTTTGATGAGTTTGATAGCTGTTTATTATTATTATTATTGCTGTTCACTGCCTGGAGTTCCTTTGGGAAGACGGGTAGTATATAAATAAATAAATAAATAAATAAATAAATAAATAAATAAATAAATAAATAAATAAATA
>JAHTLZ010000237.1:6546787-6561447 GCA_023846285.1 Phrynocephalus versicolor | reverse complement strand
AACACACACACACACGCACACACACACGCTTACTTGCAAAGATCGCGACAGTCGTGGCAGGATCCTTGCTTTTATATAGCTCTCTCTCTCTCTCTCTCTCTCACTCACTCACTCACTCACTCACTCACAAACACACTCTCTCTCTCTCTCTCTCTCTCACACACACACACACACACACACACCTCCTCCCTGCACAAGCATCGACGAGGCACTGAAAGAGCCGTTCCGTTTGGCTCGGAAGGTCCTGACCCGTCGCGTTTCCAGACATAAGTGCTATAACCGGGAGTCGGGCGGGGGCGATTTTCCGCGCGCAGTTGCAGACACGAGAGACGCCGCCCGTCTGGAAACCTCCATACGACCCCTCCCCACCTCCCCTCCAGCCCTTTGCCGCCGCCAAAACTCCTGCCCTCCAGCCTTCCGCTCCAGAGAGAGCCTGGGTGGCAATTCCGCAAGCAGTGACGGAAATGCACTTTGCACTTGCTCAGGAGCCGTCTCAAAACGGGGAGATCAGAGGACAGGGGCGTCCAGCACAAAGGCGCCACGTTCCCTTAAATGGCGGCCTACTTTCCCCCTTGGGCGACCCGGAGGAGCATTAAGCGACTTCTGTTCCAGGTTGACACGTGTTTTATTGTCGAACCCCAACTGGTCCAGGGGTATTCCTGGGTAGCCCCAGTCGACCCTCTTTCTCTGACTACCTCTGTTCAGAACTGGGAAGGGGAGCTGGAAAGTGCGTCTTGACCCCGCACAAAATGCTGAAGACTTGATTCCCACTCTTTTGGGAAGGCAATCCTTGCATCTCTTTTTCTGCTATCCTGGCTGTAGAGATGTGTGTGTTGAAGCCCCTCTCTTCTGTCACGTGAGAATGGGCCTTGGGCCACTTACTGCAAAAGGTGACAGGCCAGCTTTGGTAGGTTTTGGGGGTGGGGGTGTACTCCTTTTGCTGGACCGAGACTGCTGCCCTCAAGCTCTGTCCCAATGACAGGGCTGCAACTTGTGTGTGTGTGTGTGTGTGTGTGTGTGTGTGTGTGTGTGTGTGCCCGCCCAAGGTGCCATGCTTGGAGGGGTTACCAAACATGAAAAAAAATTAGTATTGGTACCATTCCCTCCCCTCCCCCCCCCCATGACTTGGGGGCATTGGGAAGCCATGTTTGCCCCTGGTGGCACCAACCCTCGTGCCACTGCCACCCAGACATGTAGCATAGATAGAGGACTCTCTGATGGGGACCTGAATTTTCTGTGGCACTTTTATTTAGCACTTATTTATCTGACTGCAACTTTGGTGGGAATGGCTGTCAATTTATTACAACAAGTTTCCACCCAAAGGGTTCCGCCCTGGCTTGGAAATAATGAATATGTCATAGTCAGAGAGGTGTCCTGCCATCTGTCTACTGACTCAGAAGGCAACTGCTTTTGCTTGGACCCAAGCAGTGGATTGGAGACAGCAGTCGGCATCTGAGTTGGTTCCTCTCAGATCTTGTGGTCTTTGGCTCTCGGGATGCTTTATCCTTGGACCTGCTTGCTGCAGCCAAAAGGATCTGTAAGTCCGAAGGACTCAAGATTCCCTTTCAGACTTGCTCTCTCTTTTTAAAAAAAAAAAAAAAAAAACGATGCAAATATGGCATTGGAGGCATATCCGTTCACTCATCCTGCTCCCGGCCCTGACAAGCTCACTGAGATAAGAGAAAAGTGCTGGGGCATGTGCATGTGAGGTCCCATCCAAACACTAAAATACTGTTTATTTGAAACGAACCCATATCATTAGGAAGGATGGGATGTTGTGGGGGCCGTTACAAAGAATCCCTTGGCATACATTCCCCTGCAACTCTTGCAGGGTTGTCCAAACTTTTTGCAAGGAGGGCCTGATTTGGTGAGGTGAAAATATATGAGGGCCGACCGTTCAGCCGCATTAGGACAAGGCAAGGAGGCGGGGAGGATGCTACAGCAATGGAACCGCGGTGGGGGCAGGTAAGCTGGGCAGGTGGCTGGGGGAACGGACAGAGGCAGGGAGGGGAGGCAAACCATAAAACTGCAAGCTGACGTCTCCATCCGGTATGGGGAGGGGCCAGCTGGCAGGGATGCATCACAGGCTGAGTCAGTGGGGAGAAGAGGCTGTAGGTCACTGAAAATTTGAAAATGGGCTGCATTTGGCTCCCGGGCCTGACTTTGGATATGCTTGCTTTAAGGAGTCGGGGGCGGGGGGGGTGCTCAAAAGGCAAAACCTACAAAATCAGAAACACACACCCAACACACAGTCACAAACATAGACTAACAGACAGACAGAGACAGGCAGGCAGGCAAAAACACAGAAATCTGAGGTTTCCCAGTCCTCACCTTCAGAACTACTATACTAGGCCTTTCAAAGAGCCACATTCAGTTTATGGAACACCTGCCCTGTGAATGGCAGCTGGTCTCTCTCTCCCCACCCCACCCTTCCTCTTCTTCAGCTATTAAAGATCAGGGTACTCTGGCAAGCTTTTGTGTGTGAGGTGGACAACCTTTCAGTTGGAAACCCCAAGCCTGCGTGGTTTTATCTGGTTGATATTTTGTTAAAATGTAGTGTTTGAATCTTTTGTGAGCCCTCCCGAGCAGTCCTTTTTCATTCGAAGGGTAAGTGGAAAATGTTTTTTTTAAATGACAAATTAAATAAGCAACCGTGATTAAATCAAGCCCTGCACCTCTCTGTTACTCTCAGGATATAATGCTGGGCTACTTGTCTCCAGACTACCATCAGACATTCTGCATTTCCATGTGCGACTGCAACAAGGCTGACTTTGACACGCGTGCACACACACACACACACACACAAGGATGCAATGGGATGAAGACAGCTTCTTCAGGGGGTCTTTGCAATTACCTTTTCTTTATAAAGCCACTGACACAGAGAGGCTCCATAGGATGACAGTGTTGCTCAATTAAAGCCTCTGGGCTACTAAGGGTATTTGTACACGACCCCTAAACTCTGCAGCAAATGGCTGCCAGCTCCGGAGGTTACAATTGTTTCCCCACCAGCTCCGGAGTTTGCAGGAAATTAAGTGCGACCACGCCCACCTAAGTGTGTCCCAGCACACTTTTCTTGTACCTGCTCTAGGAGGGTGAAAATCCCCAGGTCCAGATTTAATCTGGTGAGTGTGGGGCTCTCCTGTTTGTTTGTTTTTTGCCTCCCGCCCCTTTAAGAGAAGGCCCTAAGAATTAGAGATGTAAAATTTCCAGAAATTTTGAAACTCTGAAAAAAAAACCCCACAATTTTTCTGCGATGAGCCGCTTGGGTGGTTTAGTGGTGTATGGGCTGTGGTGGTCTGCCAGTTATGGGGTGTGGTGGGCTGTGACAATGTTTCCCTTGCTTAAATTCCTAGTGCCATTATTATCTGGGTCAGGGTACACCCTCTATCCTTATTTCAACTGTTGCTCTTCCTGGCTGTTTCTTCTGTTTTGCCATCAGAACCTTGCTTTCATTGCACCTTGGCTGAAACCTGCTTAAATCTGTGTAGGCTTGTAATGGCCAGTACGAATCGACTCTCTCTCTCTCTCTCTCTCTCTCTCTCTGTTTGTGGCATTAGCTGCACATGCATGAAAGCCACATCCAACTGGGAACCTATGGCTTGAGAGCCCAAGGGTGGGTTCTGCTACAGTGATATATTTGATGCATTTAACTCGTCATGTGCCTTCCTTAAGACTATCATCGACATATGGAAACATGACGGAAAGGGGACGTGCTGTTGCCGTGAATGATCACAAACTCCGCATCCCAGAATTGGCCAGCATGGACAGTCTCAGGCATGTGGCATCTGTTGCAGGCATGGCTCCATCTGCTGATTCCCATCACATGCCCACAGGGGAGTGGCCGGCTTCGAAGCAAGGAAGAGATCAAGTCATAAGAGCAAAGAAGGGAAGAGGGGAGAGAGAGGGAGCGAGGAAGAGTAACTCTAGTGTGGAAGGCACAGGCACCAAGTGGCGCTAGAAACGGCAAGGGAAAGACAACCACATGTGACCGGAGGTGGCCATGATCAGGTCTGGTCTCTGTATTCCCATGGAAGTAGTAGCTCTCCCTTTCATCATGCCCTCCTGGGTGATCCCTATCAGTGAAGGATGACAGGTATTTATACCACTTTATGAGACACCATGAGCGTAAACTATTGGTGACCTTTCCTGTGGAAAAACAAGTTTTCTGTCCCAATCATGGCGGTTACTTCACGTCCTTCCTTGTTCCAAGATTACGTTCAATTCATGATAACATCATTCGCGGTCATGTGGTCTTGTTCCAATTCTGTCCCTGTTTCCGTTTACCCATGGGCGTGATTGATGGTATCGTGATGACTGTTACTTCACGTCCTTGGTTCGTGACAACATATGTACTTCTCTGCCTTCGTTCCCCCCCTTTTTTGGTCCAACCTTCCGTTTTTCAATATTTCAATTCTTTGTAACTTTGCCTTTCATGCGTTAAGCAGCAAAGTTCGAGGTTTCGTGCCTTCTTCCCTCTCTGCGATGCACTGTTTGCACCATTGGGATTGTACTGGAGAATGTAACTTCGCACTCCTGCCACTAGATGGAGAATGTGTACGTTGTGTGGACGAGCCTTACTTCACGGGCACTTGTCTCGAAACAGGAACCGAGACAAGAGAATTCCCAAGGTCAGGGAGAGGTATGGCTCATCACACTTAAATCCCAGTTCAGGGTGTGTGGTCAGGATGAGATTCCGCCATCATGCAATGGATGTGGAGTAACATTTTCTCGTACCGGTCCCAAGCGGGACCGCGAACCGCGATGAGAGGGACGTGAAGTAACCGTCTAGTCCTCTTCAGGGCACGGATGATGGAATGCAAGGGAACGGACAGTTTTTACAGGCAGATACCTTTATCCCTCTGAGGAACGGAAGTACAGAATTATCCAAACATTCTTTGATAAGCCCGACTCCTAAAATTCAGCGTTTTAGGTGCCCTCTGACGGAGAGGTGCTATATATCTCTGTTTATTAAAACAAGAGACATAACATATATCCCAAGATAAATAAGATATTTTGAGGGATAAATAAAATATCTTGAGTTTATCTGGAAAGTGAAGGTGTAGAGTGTTAGAAAAATTGGGAAAATAATCTGCATACGCATCTCACTGGTGAAAAAAATAACAAGAAGATGTTTATACCAGAGGGCAGTATTCCCACAAGTCAGCATGGGGGAATGAAACATTGCCAGAAGGGTAGTTGGTTGCTGTTTCAGGCTTAGATTTATGGAAGAAGGCACACTCAAGTAGTCACGAATATGCTTGCTTGTATCCCTTAGTATGTCCATTTGATTTATATCAGTGTCATACCACATGATCAAAGAATAAACAGAGTCAGATACTTGTGTTTTGCAGGGAGCTTTAGTTACAGCTCACTCACCCATAATGAGACTTTCTTCGTTAAAAAAATTCTTAAAATCATGTCATACATCCCCCATAAGAACGTGCTTTGTTGGCCACTTTTGCATATTGGAATTTAAGCCTACCTAGAAGTCATGCTCTATATGTTCCAAAATTATAGTTGCCTAAAAGTTTTCAATAGTTGAGGAAAGGAGACACTCTGCACATGTTTTGAGATCCACTAAAGCTGGATTGAGGCTCACACCCTTTCTCTTTCCCTTGCAAATATCTGTCTCCAAACTGTCAAAAACAATTTTAGTTTGCCATATCTCCCATACCTGACAAAAGGACAAATCAGAATTAGAAACCAGAATTAGAAATGACAAGATATGGTGGACTTCAAATGAAGAACTGGTAATTATTTCTAAGCTTAAAGGATATGGTAGGAGGAAGCAGTGTGTGATCCTAAGACTCACTGCTGTCCATTTTTAAAATTATCACACTACAGTACCTTGGTTTTGGTGGTTTAGGTCTGAATAAACAATGGCTAATTTGGCAGATCACGACAAACCCTGACTTTTCATTTGCAGATGTCACACTAATGCATGATAACAGGTGCTTCTGCTATTGGCTGAACAAACCACAGGCCTTTCATCAGTGGTTTGCTTATTAGGACACCCAGACCTAGAAACCTGACTTGGCTTTTCTCTGAAAAGCCAGACAAATAGCACATACTGGTACTTCTAGGTTATTATTCTACCTTGTCAGGGAGAGACAAGCCTGAATGCTAGGCAACATTCAAACCATAAACAGAAGCTCTTAGGGGCAATAGGAAGTCCCAGTCCAGAATGGTGTCCTAGAAAGATACCAGGTTAAAGGCATTGAAAGCCACTGAGATGTCCAGCAGAAGTAACAGGGGCACTCAGTCTTCTCTAGTTCCTGGTGCAGTTCATCTACAAAGGCAGTGCAAGTGTTACGTCTCATAATAAGCCTGATGACAAGAACCTAGATCAGTGTTGGTGAACCTGGCACAGGTGCCAAAGGTGGCACTCGGAGCCCTTTCTGTGGGCACCCGACATTGCCCCCTTCACAGCCACCTGTATTCAGGTTAAATGGCTGTATTGGCAATTTGCAAAGAATTACTGGGTTTTGAATCACAGTTTGGGCACTCGGTCTCTAAAAGGTTCCCCTATCTCTGAAATTTTTTATGTTGTACAAATTTTATGTTATACAAACTGTTTGTTATATAAGGGACCACTGTACCCGTATATGCATTGCTGAGAAGAAAAAAGTAACTTTTGCACACACACACACACACACACACACACACACACACACACACACACACAGATCCCTGTAGCTGTGCTACCATCACTTTCAGGCTACCAATGATTCGTTGTCAGATTGCAATCAGTGGGCAGAATCTAACTGCAGCTAAGAATACACACAGCAGTTGCGTTCAATGTGTTCTTTCATCTGGGTGTATGTACTTTATTTAATTTATGGCTGACCTTTTGACTGTGTGTCAATTGCATAATTTGCCAAGTTGCTCTCCTACACACATGCTGAGTTAATATTTACCAAGACATTTCCCTTTTTAAAAATCTGGAGAGTCAACCCTGCTAGGAGCTCACCATAACACTCTTCTTTATCTTAAGCTACAGCATTTCATTGTGTACTACACCAAACCCAAGTATTATGCTCCGTAAAGTCATGTGATATAAGCTTTCTTAGATTTACTGGGTGAAATGCTCTTGTGTAGCTGTGTGACACTTCACAAGCCATTGCAGAATTTGCACCAAGGCAGAATCCAGTTGCCCGGCTAATTGAATGGTTATTTGTGTGGTTAATTTTGTAAATACCTTGTTGTACAACCAGACAAACAGGCTTTCTGGGTAGTACAGTGCCTTCAGGGAACTTCTGCAGGCATAATTATACTACGACACAGGCAATAGGATTTAAGCAGTTATCACAAGTTCACAGGTAGTAGATCAACATTTGTAGAGCTTTTTTAAAACAAACCCAAACCCAACAATATCTAAGCTCTTCTTTTAAAATATACTTATTTCACATGTGCACAGTAAGGTCCCTTTTTTGCTTCTGTCCTGCTATGAACTGGCATGTGTAAAATCTCTTCTACAGTCAGAATGCCTTAAGCCCCATGGGGTCCACAGTGTTTGTAGTTGGGGAAGGCGTGAGAAAATTGTCATAGAAAGGAGAAATCTTGATTAAACAAGGAAGTTTCTCAACTTGCAAGTGCCCTATTTGTGCCAAGGAATTTATACTTCCTGTAACCATATCTGCACAGAATATCCAAAGAGGACTGTGAGCAAACCCTGTATTTCAGTTATCCGAAAAGAAGTACACTCCCTTCCTGCAAATCACTGGTCTTTTGTTCCGCCCTGTTACTTTCCCCTGCCACTCATGCAAACGCACCTGAGCCACCTGGAGTGACTGTATTCCATTACGCCTGCCCAGAAAAGAAGTAAAGTCTTCATTTGGAAGAAAATGACAGTGAAGAAAACTATGCATCTACAGTCACTACACGGGCCACTCCTACGCAGGAGTTCATTCCGTGACTACACAGGTGTGACTTTGGACACCTACACACACAAGACAGTTAGCAACAAAGGGCTTGTCTTAGCTGCCTTTTGGAGCCGCTTGGTACAGGCTAAATCAGTCAGTTAGAAGTGCAAATACACCATTGGGTGCAGTCCTCAAATCCCAATGGCATATCCAGAGCTCAAGTGATCCTATTTGGTCCAGCTCAACATTCCCTATAAGGTGCATGTGCAGGGTTTTTCCTCTCATGCACCTGCAGCAACTGGTTTTGGTTTTAATAGTTATTGTGATTTTTTGGGGCTGTTTGGCCGTGTTCTGGAAGTTTTTCTTCCTGATGTTTCACCAGACTCTGTGGCTGGCATCTTCAAAAGGCAAGGAGCTCGGGGAACTAGGAGTTCTCTCTGTGCTCTGGGGTATAGCATGAGTGAGACTGTATTGGCAAGTTGTAGGAAACAGGGCAACTTTAAAATCCCCCAGTCTCACTCACTCTATACCCCAGAGCACAGAGAGAACTCCTAGATTCCTAAGCTCCTTGCCCTCTGAAGATGCCAGCCACAGATTCTAGTGAAATGTCAGGAAGAAAAACTTCCAGAACACGGCCAAACAGCCCAAAAAACTCACAACATCTATCAGATCTTGGCTGCGAAAGCCTTTGAGAATACATTGGTTTTAGTTTTGGTTGTAATGGAACCTGCATGTGTGGGGTGAGTGGGGGATAGGCACATGTAGGGACAAAGCCCCCAACAGCAGGGCCAAAATTAGAGGGCACGTTGGTCTGGCTGTTTCTGGTTGGACTTTCCAATATGGAGGCAAAGGGATAGGGGAAGTAAAAAAAAAAAAAAAACAAGAAAATAGTAGATCATCACTGATTCACTTCATCACTTGAAAAAAATTGCCTTGTCTTAAAGGACAAGACAAATCAGGGTGGATCAATTTTTTTAAAAAAATATATCAAATTAATTTAATTTAATTTTTTTAAATCAATTTTTTATATTTGAATAGGCAAAAAACCCACTCCTAATTTTCAAACTTTAAATCTTGATTTAAATCATATCTACCTTGAGGCAAATACAATATTTTTAAAGATTCAATTTTGGTCTTTTCCAGAGATCACACGTACTGGAAACAGACCGAACCAGACCAAACGTATCTGCACCAAAAATGGAGAAGCCCCTCCAAAATGTGCAAGTACGATTGCTCTGGGGACAATGTGGTTTACTCAAGAAATTACATCATTTAATAAATGAAGAAAAAGGTGTGAACCAACCCACCCACCTCTAGCTGACCAACAAACAGGCTAAATGCCCATCTGATTGCACTGTACGTCAGCTCCACTGAAATTAATAGGACATGCTTCCAAATCAGTGTGATCCAAAGCATGCCGCTAGCTCAGCAGACTTCAGCTGCAAATAAGTAAGCACAGAGAATCTTGAAGCCTCCAGCGAGAGAGTCCAGTTTTATACTTCCATGCCCCAGGACACACCCAACCTTATTTCATATGGAAGTAAAACAGAAATGGGATTTCAGCCATTATCAGAAGTCCATCATCGTTACAGAGCTTTTAAAAACAACTTAGCACTTTTTTAAAATGCCTGTTTTCCATGTCCAGAGTAGTCTGGTTAGTATTCCGATGGGACACTATCAGGCAGTCCTCAGGGATAGCCTAGATGGGGCTAGAAATAAATACTCTGAAACAAATGTTTTATTAGTTGGAAACTTAAAAACAAAGAAACACAACAGCTAAGAAGGAAATACAACAAAATTATGAAACATATTACTCTAGTTTCCAAACAAAAAAGAAAAAAACATCTAGGCACAAGCTCCTGCAAAAGGTTTCCACCAATTTAAAAAAATCTCCATAGCCATACATCATTGTTGTTTAATATAGTCATATGTCAATCTACAGTCCTATATCTTCTGAATTACAGAGGCATTTACCTTTCCATAGGTGTAGTAAGGGCAACAGTAAGGGCATGGCAAGTCCCTGTATTCTGACGTGGTAAATATCCAGGAAGCAGGCAGATTATTTAGAGGAGTACATAAGCCTTGATGAAGATCAAAAAGTGATCCAATTTACAAAATTAATATGCACAATAACGTCTTCTCAAAATGAACCTAGGACTGAACATGGGCATTGCATGTGTTTGCAAACTGCACCAGGGGAACTGCAGCTCCCGCACTTAAGATGATTTGCTCAGAACTTTCCTAAGAAGGCACTGTGAGGTTCTGCATATCCTAAACATGATTTTGTTTTCTTGCATAAGTGGTATCTTGAAATTTTTGCAGATACATTAGCTATACCTGTACTGGCAAACACTGTATTCCACTGGTTAAGGAAGAGAACCCTGGAGAGCTTCTGCTGGTCCAAGTCCTGGCCTAGAGGAACCAAGAGTCGAAGTCGGAGTAAGGCAGCTTCTTTTGCTCCCACTTGTTTCTATTGCTCTTCTCCCTTCTCAAGGGTTTAGCTTGCAGTCCTAAATGCATGGGTGGGAGTAGCCCCCACTGAACTCAATGAAAACCAGCCGACTGTGCTGTTCAAGACATGTGAAGCAATAGCCTCAAATGAAAGTAAGGATGCCAAGCCAGCTCCAAATAAACCCACATTTCATTTTCCTCCTCCAATACATTTGGGAACCTACCAAAAACTATTAACTTAAGAAACAGCTTTTTACAACTGCCCTGCTTGCCTCCAACAAGAATCCTATCCTGCTGGCTACAACAACATCTAGCCATGGATTTCAAGAACATCATCTAAATAAGGACTTTAAAAGTAATCTCCTGGTGAAGAACATCTTTCACCATGTCTGAACTAGGACCTGCTTTGAAGAAGGAACTGCACTTGAAAGCTTGCAATGTTCCTTTTTTAATTTTTAATAGTGGCCGATGAAGGTATCGCCTGTAACCTATTTTTGTCATTGGGCTTACAGTGACCCTTATAGGGTTTTTAAGGTACTCGAGTGATTTAAGGACTGGTTTTGATGCTACCACTCCCCCATGGCTTAGACAGAATATGAATCCAGGCCTCCTAAGTCCTCATTATTCCATCCGCCAGACCACACTGGCTCCCAATACAATCACCCTGTCATCTGTGCAATCCCCCACAAACCAGTTTTTCTGGAATTGACCACCTTCCGCATTATAAACTTGCCTTGGGCATACACACCATACAAAGGGTGTCTGTGTATGTCAAAATATGTATCCACTATCCCATGGAAACCATTCCTTGATTGATTGATTGATGAATGGATGGATTGCATTTTTGTTCCTCCCATCTGGCCAAAAGTAAATGCTATTTTCTATTAGGAAAAGTTGTCAGTAATTCCCTACATAAATGGACTGAACAGGTTTCATATGACCATGCGGATTCTAGAATTGTTGATTTCAACTTAAAAACTATATTGTGTACATTTCTGGGGCTGGGCTGCCTACACCTGCCCACCTATTTCTCATATGTGGCCAAGTGCAGGAGCACAGTTATGATGATGATGATGATTGATGATAATCCAAAAATACTAGGTATGATCATTCAACACTATAAAAACATTGGTGCGTATTATATAACAGATGCACATTTTAACAAAAAACAAAGTCTCTGTTAAATATTGGCACAGTATATATGCCGTTCCCAATATTGCCATTTCCAAATGTTTTGTAGCTCCCACTGTGTGACAGTATTTCTGATATCTGCAACTGCTTCTAATACTGTAGTGTGAAATTTCTTGACATTGTTCCCGAGCAGGGACCACCGACGCGTGTTTGATCCACAAGCGAGATGTTTCGATGGGGGGGGGTCTTTGCATTCTGTTCCTTTTCCCTAATTCTTTGTTTTCTTTAGAATTCCCTTGTTGTTGGCCCAGGGGCACGACGAGGCCACTTCGGCTTGGGAGGACTTCCAAACCCGAGAGGCTCTACCCGAGGGCCAACCAAGGACGACTCTCTCTCTCTCTCTCAAGCTGCGGCCTCGGCCTGGAGAGCGCGCAAGCCGGGCGCGCTCGGCCAGGGCGGGAGCGAGCCGATGCCTTTTCTCCAGGGCGAAGCTCTTTGGAGAGGCTGGGGCCTGAAAGTGCGGCCGGGGGGGGCGGGCGGTGTGCTGACTGGAAGGGTTGGCTCTCCCTCTTCACTCTTCCATTACGGCGGTGGAGGAGGAGGAGGAGGAAGAAGAGGAGGTGTAAGAGAAAACGGCAGCAGCAACACCAGCGGCGGCGGCCGTGCGCAACGAGCCGGGCTCCTCTTGCGCGCCGACGTCGCTCGTGGCAGAGCCTCCCCCCTGCGGCCTACGGAGGGTGGCGTTTCCCCCGCGCCGGCGCCGGCTGCCCTCGCGACGGGGCTTTCCTGCAGGCCGAGCAGGCAGGGACGGATGCCTCCCATGCCGGGAGGAAGGCGACTAAAAACAAGGTACAGCCACCGGGGCTTGGTCGGCCACCCCAGAAGCTTCGGGGAGGAGGAGGCGGGGATGGTGGTGGTGGTGGTGGTGGTGGTGGTGGAGCGGATCGCAAGGGTCGTGCCAGTGCTGGCCCCCCACCCCACCCCCCGGCCTTCCCATCCTCTATGGTAGGAGAGAGACACGTTGCCGGGAGGAGGGGAGGGCGAGGAATCCCCGGCCGGCGGGTGTCTTTTGGGGCGGGGCTGGTTGTAATCTTGCGCTCCGGCCTCGTCGGGGTGTAAAAGATAAGGCAAGGGCTGGTATTTCTGGTGTTTTGCATCCTCTGAGGCTTCTTTCTTTGCCTTCACGGAACGGGAACGAAGATTCCTCCTCCTCCTCCTCCTCCTCCTCCTCGACATCCTAGAATTGCAGAGTTGGAAGGGATCCCTCGCACACGCATGCACGCACGCGCGCACACACACCCCTACCTCAAATCCCCCCCCGTCTCATGCCCTCAGAGGTGTTGGTCTGCAGCTCCCATCATCCCCGGCCAGGAGGTCGGGGAAGATGGGCGTTGTATGTATGCTTCGGCACCTGCCTTTGCCTTCTGAATGACTCGCCTCCTGTGCCTGCCGTAGGATGGGTGACTTCTTGGCGACCTCTAGGCTTGACCTGGCTTCTGAAAGCCAGGAGTCACTTGAAATGCCACAACTACCTTTCCATTTTTACTCTCTTTTTAAACTAAAGAACTCTTGGCTTTTAATATTATGCTGATGGATGTAATTAGAAGGATTATAATATATTGTATATATAGAATGGGCTTTCCTGATTTCCCAAACATCTAGTAGACACTTCATTTTATTGCTTATCTTGGCGGGGGGGGGGGGGGGGGTGGGAGTCTGGCTATTTTTACTTTCATTTTAGCTTTACTTTAGTTTATTGTTGTTGATTTATGTATATTTTACATCTATTATGTTGTTTGTGTTCTGGTTTGTTAAATGTGTTACTTTGCTATTTTGTTATGCTATTCTCTGTTGTAAACCGCCCAGAGTAGCCCTAGGGCTAGATGGGCGGTATAAAAGTCAAACAAACAAACAAACAAATGCTGAACTGAGGCCTTCCAACAACATGTGCTGTCTAGGCAGGTTGCCTGAAGGAAGTAGCCATGTGGCATTTTGTGGCCACGTTGTGACTGAGGCCACATTGACTAAAGCAGAATTCTAGATCTAATCGTTAGAGAAAGTGCCTGCCAGCTTTTTTAAAGAGCTGTTTTTGATGCTCTGATGAAGTGGGCTGCAGATGAAGGAAGCTTATGCTAAATAAAACTTGACTATTATGGTGCACAGGATTTTTGTTCTCTTGCTCACTTTCTCTGAAGCGAAACAGTATTCTAATCTGAAGTTAACTACTAAAGCACAATATGCATGTCCATCTACTATAACTCCAGTTACTCAGGGTTTAACAGGGTGCAAACCATTCTGAATTTCCTGACACAATGATTCTATTCACCCTTGTCTTCAAGAACTAATTTCTTTGGGAGGCTGTTTATTTTAAGTGGCTCTACATCTCACTGCTTTTTCATTTGTTTTTTTGTTTTTTGTGGTGAATGGTTGTGTCATTAAATGTTGTGTACAGAAGCTATCTCTTTGCTGACATGTTGATGATGTGTTTGAGGTGGTACATGATGTTGACCCATTGGCAAACGGTGCCTGCTGTGTGCAGTGTTTCCATTTTAATATTTTTTAAAATAAACCATCCATTTTAGTTCTGTATCACAGGTGCTAGAGTCCTGCTGGCTTGTTATTGATATGTGGTTTGCTTTCCATCTTGTGACTTGAGGTTCTCCATACAAGAACGTTGCCAGCTCCTTTCTTTCCCTTTTTTACCTCTTACCTTTTTGTGGGGGAGGGGGTCTGGTGTTTTTTTATTTCTTATCTTTCTTGTTGCATTTGCAAGCTTTGCCAACCTGATCTGTAGTTAATAGTAAATTGGCATAGGGGTGAGAGGGAAGTTTCAACTGCAGAAAAATGCACTATCTGCAACATTGGTGTATTGCCATGCCACTTTGAATATAAAAGAGAAAAAATACTTGCAAATTCGAAGGAACAAAAAAAAAAACCCAGCTCCCACTGCAAATGTTTGGAACAAGCTGCATCCTGGATGAGACCGTTTTAGGGAAGGATGGAATGAATGCAGAGTCAGGACAGAACCATAGGCAGATCAAAGAGCCAACACAGGTCTATTTAAGGCAATTTAGTGGGTTGGTCCCCTGAATCAAATCAGTCTGATTCAGTTGAGGCTGTCCATGAGGACAGGAACAGTGAGACAAAGAGCACATGGCAGGAATTGATACAAGAATACCCTAACACAACTCTGGGATTTTTTTTTTAGACAGTCTA